>ML105777.1:124204-494129 GCA_003697995.1 Taxidea taxus jeffersonii
TAGTCTTTGGCTTAAAATCTAATTGATCTGATATAAGGATTGCCACCCCAGCTTTCTTCTGATGTCCATTAGCATGGTAAATTGTTTTCCACCCCCTCACTTTCAATCTGGAGGTGTCTTCAGGTCTAAGATGAGTTTCTTGTAGGCAGCATATGGATGGGTTTTGTTTTTTTATCCATTCTGAAACCCTGTGTCTTTTGATTGGGGCATTTAGCCCATTTACATTCAGGGTAACTATTGAGAGATATGAGTTTAGTGCCATTGTATTGCCTGTATGGTGATTGTTACTGTATAATGTCTCTGTTCCTTTCTGGTAATACTTTTAGGGTCTCTCTTTGCTTAGAGGACCCCTTTCAATATTTCCTGTAGAGCTGGTTTGGTGTTTACAAACTCTTTCAGTTTTTGTTTGTCCTGGAAGCTTTTAATCTCTCCTTTTATTTTCAATGATAACCTAGCTGGATAAAGTATTCTTGGCTGCATGTTTTTCTCGTTTAGTGCTCTGAATATATCATGCCAGTTCTTTCTGGCCTGCCAGGTCTCTGTGGATAAGTCTCCTGCCAATCTAATATTTTTACCATTGTACGTTACAGACTTCTTGTCCCGTGCTGCTTTCAGGATTTTCTCTTTGTCGCTAAGACTTGTAAATTTTACTATTAGATGGCGGGGTGTGGGTCGATTCCTATTGATTTTGAGAGGTGTTCTCTGGGCCTCCTGGATTTTGATGCTTGTTCCCCTTGCTATATTAGGGAAATTCTCTACCATAATCCTCTCCAGTATACCTTCTGCTCCTATTTCTCTTTCTTCTTCTTCTGGAATCCCAATTATTCTAATGTTGTTTCGTCTTATGGCATCACTTATCTCTCGAATTCTCCCCTCGTGGTCCAGTAGTTGATTGTCTCTCTTTTGGTCTGCTTCATTATTCCCTGCCATTTGGTCTTCTATATCACTAATTCTGTCTTCTGCCTCATTTATCCTAGCAGTAAGAGCCTCCATTTTTGATTGCACCTCATTAATAGCTTTTTTTATTTCAACTTGATTAGACTTTATTTCTTTTATTTCTCCAGAAAGGGTTTTTATTTCTCCTGACAGGGTTTCTCTAATATCTTCCATGCCTTTTTCGAGCCCGGCTAGAACCTTGAGAATCGTCATCCTGAATTCCAGATCTGACATATTACCAATGTCTGTATTGATTAGGTCCCTAGCCTTCGGTCCTGTCTCCTGCTCTTTTTTTTGTGGTGAGTTTTTCCGCCTTGTCATTTTGTCCAGATAAGAATCCGCTGTTCTCCTTGTTAAGTGAACTTGGTCTTGGCTGGATTTCTTTGATCTTCTGGGGGAGGGGCCTGTTGTAGTGATTCTCAGGTGTCTTTGCCCCAGGCGGAGTTGCACCGCCCTTACCAGGGGCCGGGCTAAGTAATCCTCTCAGGTTTGCTTTCAGGAGCTTTTGTTCCCTGAACGTGCTTTCTGTAGAGTTCTGGAGGACGGGAATGACAATGGCGGCCTCCCAATGTCCGGTTCAGAGGAGCCGAGAACTAGGGGCCCCAGTCTTCAGTGCGCCTTCAGAGAAAAGCGTTTAATCCCTCCAGTCTCCCTAGCCCACGTTTGCGCCGGAGAGTGCGCGCGCGCGTCCGCCCGCAGACACCGCAAGCCGGCAGACACCGCTGGCCCGCCGACACTGCGCGCACTCGCAGACCGCGCGCACCCGCAGACCGCGCGCGCCCACAGACCGCGCTCAGAGAAAATCGTGCCTAAGCAGTCCCGTCTCACTGGCTTCTGGGAGTGCTCCGAGCTCACCCAGCCTGTAACCAAGTGTCTCTGTCTCTGGCAGAGTCCCACCTGGAGTCTCCGGAGCCCGTAGATCCCTGAGCTCTCCCGGGTCGGAGTCTCCCCGGATCTTGTGGGGACCCCTCGCACAGAGCACCGGTCCGTGTCACAGACCACTAGGAAATCTCGGCTCTGTCTCCGCAGCCGACTTCCCCGCTCTAATACCTGTGAGCTCTGCGACACTCAGACACCCCCGATCCTTCTGTGACCCCGCGGGACCTGAGTCCACGTTGTCCCCGTGAGGTCTTCACCCCAGTTTAGCCTCTGGAGTGATGTCCCTCCGTGGAGCCGACTTTTAAAAGTTCTGATTTTGTGCTCCGCCGCTTGCCGGGAGCCGGCCCCTCCCCCTGGGTCTATCTTCCCCTCGCGTTGGATTCACTTCTCCGCCGGTCCTACCTTTCAGAAAGTGGTCGATTTTCTGTTTCTAGAATTGTTGTTTTTCTTCTCTTCAATCTCCTGTTGGATTTGTAGGTGTTCGGAATGGTTTGATAGGCTATCTAGCTGATCTCCTGCTGGCTGATGTCGTCTCAGCCTCCTACTTCTCCGCCATCTTGACTCCTCCCTGGCTTTACTTCTTTATCTTTTCCCAACTCTCTATATATTATCCGTGATGAATTTTATCTTTGGGAGATACTACAGCCTTAAAGAAGTTGCCTACTACCAGTGCCATGATTAAGCATTGTCCTAAATGCCCTAAACAATACCGAAAGGTAGGAAAAGCAAATGAGAAGCTAATGCTGGAAGAGAAAAGGTAAATGCAGCATTATGTTCAGATGACATGAGTATTTGCTGGATAACCTAAGGGAATCAACTTAGAAGCTATTTGAACTCATAAAGGACTTCAGTGTTTCCCTTATGGACCACCAATAACGAGTTATAAAATAAATGGGATAAAGTACATGCAAAGTACCAACCAAAATATTAAATGTGAAGAAAACTGCTGGAATTAACTTAAAGATTTTTAAAAAACAAGGTTTGAATAAATGGAGGGATAAAATATTTCTAGAAACAAAGACGGCAAATATATCAATTCTTCCCAGTTAATCTACAATTTTAATACAATTCCAATCAAAAATTTTTTTGCTTGCTTTTGTCTTAGCTTTTTGTTTTTGCTTTGTTTTTTATGATGGGAAGAAGAGTGATTTGGAGAAAATTAACTAAATCACTTGTGAAGTTCATCTTGAAAATTAAATGCACTGTAGCAGCTAAGTATTTTGTTTTGTTTGTTTGTTTGTTTGAAAGGCAATGAGAGTATAGTCTTGAATTATGCGGTTATAGTAATGAAAATAACCTGATTTTGAAATGAAGTGGTGCCAGAGTCAGACCTAAATATAGAGGAAAAAATAAATGAAATTGCAACATCTCAGTAGGGTGGAAACAAATGGTTAGCCCATTAGGAAAAAATTAAGTTAGATTCTTTCCTCGTACGTTAAAATAAATCTCAGATGGACTAGTAAATGTAGAATTAGCAAGCTTCAAAGCAACTCTCCCATTCATAAGCCACAGAGATAGGATTAACACATTAGCTATATAAAATTCTCAATGTCATATATACCAATTATCCCTTTCTGTCCCAAATATACCTATGAAACAAAACACAAACTCACTTTTGGCTGCAAGCAACAGTTTCTGGACAACCAGTGGTTTAAATAGTAAAGATATTTCACTATCTCACATAACAAAAAGTTGGAGGAAGGTAGTCCTGGGTTTGGTACAGTAATTCACTGATATCATCAGTGACCTATACTCTTTCCATTTGTGTCTCCACCATCCTTTAAATGTGGGCTTTTTGTGCTGCTGCTGATCATCTCATGTTGCAAAATGGCTGCCAAAGCTCTGGCCATTAAATCCACATCCAAGGCAAGAATAAGTGGGAAGAAGCACCACAAGCCATAACTGGGGTTTTTTTCATTGTTGTTGTTGTTTTGTTTGCTTGCTTGGTTTTATAAGAAGAAAGATTCTCAAAACTCCCTCTGGCTGACTTCTGCTTATGTTTCAGTGTCTAGATGTGTGCTGCAAGGCCATTCCTGGATACAAGGAAAACCAGGATTTCTCCTTGCAATTCCCAAAGATGGAGAAAAGGCTTGACAGTGTGTGACTGAACTACCCAAAATTCATAGAAAAATGACAAAGTAGCCAAATACAGGTAACAAAAAGGTGTATTTGCACTCTGAAAAGAGTTCTCACAAATCATTAAAAGAAAAATGGGGAGTTGTAATAAAGAGTCTAAGCATTTTAAAAGGCAATTTATTGGAAATAAAAAAAAACCTAAGTAACAATTAAACAAATGAAAAACGATCTAGTTCATCGGTAATCTAAGAAATACCAGCTTGGAAAATATAGAGAGTCATGGTCAGTTTTGCCTGTTTGTGGGAAAGCTGCTCTACCATCGAGTTCCTTCATGCCTCCTTCCAATCAATTCTGTCCCTTGAGGCAACCTTATGATTTCTAGCATATATTACTTTTGTAATTTAAAAACTGCTTAAAACTTAAATATGAGAAAATCTTCACAGGAGCACTCTGCAACCAACACAAGAAAATTACCACAAGCTTAAGCTTAAGCAAATTGGGCATGAAAAATACTGTTATTGTGGAATGAGAAACTTTAAAAAATGAGATATTTGTTATATTTTAAAAACATTTGCAAAGTCTCATAATTCTGCATCAAATCCTAATTTCTTTTTGTTTTCTCATGATTAAATATGTTTTGCACACAATATTAAATATGAATATACCACTTAGAAATAGAATTCCAAGGAGAAGATTTAAGACCAACCATTCATCTGGAAAAAATGTTAATTTCCTTCTCCTTATTGAAACTGGCTCTTTTAGGGAGCCAAATTGGGGAGACTCATTAACGCCACCATGTTCGTACTGAATGCAATCGGCAAAAATACTCAAGGCTCCTGCCCCCTCACCTCTCCAGGGATCACATAGTCTAGCTGAGAGGACAAAACCTTAAAAATTTGGTTCATAGCACTGTTATTAAAGGCCAGATTGTAAGGACCATATGAGGACCACGTGATCCCTAACTTGCCCATCAGTTAGAGGTATCACAGGAATGTGTGGCTGTGAATGCGCTCCAGAAAACCCCTGCTATGATCTGGATGACTAATTCTTGTTCTCATGAGAAACCTGGAGAAGTTATGGAGCTCAGGTCATCAAATTCCACCTGCGAAGTCTTGAACTTATGACCCATCCATGATGACCTAGGTGCTATGAAGGATCCACAGTTTTGGGAGGAAAGGGGAAGGGGTGTGGGACTAGACAGGGAACATGAGGCCAACTGTAGTAATACCCTCTCACAGAAGACCAAAGTGGTCTAGCTTGAGGGAAAAGTTAGAGGAAGGCGGGGGCAGTGGAGCCAAGGCCCTATACCGTTTTATGCAGGCTGCCATAACAAAGAACCCTACGCTGGTGGCATAAACAACAGAATTAATTTTCTCATAGTTCTGGAGGCTGGAAGTCTCATATCAAGGTGTCAGCAGGGCTGGTTTCTCCTGAGGCCCCTCTCCTTGACTTACATATGGCTGCCTTCTGAGTCCTTACTTGGCCTTTGGTGGGGTGGGGGGTGAGGGGAGATCTGATATATCTTTCTCTTCTTATAAGGACACATGGTCTACAGGATTATAGTCCCACCCTAACAGCTTCATCTAACCCTAATTACCTCCATAAAGGCCCTATCTTCTAATACTGTCACATAGCAGATTAGGACTCCAACATGTGCATCAGAGGGCAGGAAGTAATTCGGTCCATAACAAGCCCCAAGGTGAGAATCTGTGTTGTACATCAAAGGGAAATGAGAAGTCGGTTCTGAAGAAACTGGGGACATGTATTCCAGCACAGTGAAGAATAAGGATGGATAAGAGTGCAACTTGAGCAAATCAAACTCTAAGCTCCCTGCTGCCAGGGACCCAGCCTCAACATGGTGCCCCATCAAGGGCACTCAGCCTCTGCTGGTGTTCGGGCTGGTGGGGTCCCCGTTCCCTCAGAGAAGGCAGGCACAAAGCCCTCTCCCACTACTGATCACACCCTGGCACTGTCCTCCAAGGGCCAAGGAGCCCAGCACACTGGGGACATGTCCACCCTGAAGAAAACTTCAGATCTGAGTGGTTTTTAACCCTTTGGAGTACCTTCACCCCATCACTTCCTGGTTTTTGTAAACACGGAAGTCCTGGCACCGCTCAGTCAGAATTTCTCCTGGTTTGAGGGCAACATCCTGTTGCTTCCGCATGGCTTAGTGTTGTACCTGTGCTTCTAATTTCTTTTCTCCTAATCCTCCTTGTTGTGGTCTGGTTACATCTGGTAACTGAGAGACTTTCTATCTCCTCTCTGGATTCTTCCCAGAGAGAGATCTCCACCTGGCCCCATCCAACTTTCAATACCCAGGCGCACATTTAGGACCTCTAAAAGCCCACCTAATCTTTGAATTTTGATTCAGTAAAGATCCATGGGAAAACAATGTTTCTGTCCTGAAGAACCTGTGTGTCTTGCTACAGTGGTGATTTTGCAAGATGGCTCCCTTTAAAGCCAGCCCAGGAGAAAGCAAACTGTCTGATTTGCCTCCTCATCAGCTCGGATGCCCACCCTCTCAGGACTGCTGCTCAACTATTCACATGGCCCCGAGTTCCCTGCGTATCCTGCTTCAGGACAGGAAACATGACTAAATCTATCTCCTGGGAGCACTCGCATGTTGGAGAGCAAGAGCTCTCCTAGAGATAGCATGGACTCTTGGCTAAGAAGGTTCATGCTCTGAGGGAGACTTGGGCCCCCAAAGCCCACCGGTCCTTCTTGGGTTTTGGTCTACCCATGCGCCTGGTCTGGCTTACCTTGGGAAGTGAGATCTGGGAAGTCAGAATCTGGCCAAGCAGTAGATTGGATGGTCATATTTGTGTGGTGTTGAGTAGGACTGATAGGGACCAAGAAGAAGATGGGGACTGGGAGCGGGGAGCCACCTCTCCTTCTCTCGTCTAAGAAAATGGCTTATTCCTAATGAAATCAGAAGATGTATATTGACATCTGACTGTGTACCAAGCACGATGCTGGCCTTATTTCCATTTTTTGTAGTATAAAAATACAAATACGTACTTTCCAAGGCTGCCGTGAAATATATATATATATAACATAGATATATATATGTATGTATCTATGTTATGTATACCCTAAGATAAATATGAGGCTCAGGAGCCCTATTTCTTCTTATTGACCACTTTACTTCTCTTTTTCTTCTCTAATGCCATCATCTTATAATACAAAGAGCCCTTGAGTCCCTTCCATCCCCAGACCGTCATTTATACACACACCCAGTTCTGACACCACTTCTACCTCATCCTTGTCTCTAAGACCAAATAGGAAAGAAATCTACCAAGAAGCTTTTGTTCACTTCTCAGATCTATATCTGTGCACCTGCTTTCGCTAATACCTCCTAACTGTTTTCACACTTCCAGAAGCAATTTGAATCTGTCTGAGATGTTCCCCAGCCCGATCCTTTTAGGGCAAGTGGGACAAGATGGTTCTTCCTTGCTCCACCCCCTTTCCAGGGAAAGGGCAGCCACGGGGTGGTGGCCAGCAGCCCTGAGCCCTCACTCCAGGGCTGGATTTAGAAGTTTTCACTACGCCAATTTCTTCCACCCAGGCTGACTGTTTCATTACAAGCATTAATGTCATTTTACTCACTGTAAGCATGATCTAGTTAGGACCACAGACCAAGATGTCAAAATAAAAATTACACGAAGTATGCTTTATTTTAAAGAAAGTCAAAATATAAAAAGATGAATCTATAATAAGGCCCCATGAAGCAATTTCTTGCATCAGCAAGGATTCTTCATCTCAGAATTCCCTCCATCCGTAGCTTTAAGTCCATAAGGGGGATTGAGACAGAAAGAGACCTTATTTAGTCTGGTGTTTTTTTTTAAACCAGGTTCCACAGAGCCATGGGGTTGCTGTGTGAGGTTGCCTCAGTGGGCACCGTACTGAATTTTCAACCCATTCTTCAAAAAGAACAGCGTAAGCAAAACAAAAACAAAACATATCACTCTGCTCTTTGTACCAGGCTTCCGAGTGTAAGGTCTGGTTTGAAGATAAGATTATATGGCTAAAATGGTCTAAAAAACCATGAACCTAGTCTAACATCCTTCGTTATACAGATGAGAAAACCAAAGGACAGAGAAACAGAGAGTCTCGCCGAGGAGTCAGAAAGTGCATTTGCATATTCTAACCCTGTGTGGAGGGTGTCCACTAGTATTCCATGCTACTTTTCTGAAAGGTGAAGGGCAACAGGAAGGGAAGGAAATTAACCAAATGCATAATTTTTAAAACACCTGTAACTATCTGAATAGCACTCAGAATTAAAGAGAGAGGATCACTAAAAATACAAAATAATTTCACCAACCTATCTGTTTGGAAATGGCAACCCAAAGTTCCGAAAAGTCCAGAGGGATTATTTCAAAGAGACGCATTTAATACTTGTGAATACATACAGTTGAGTACAGAGGTTCTTATAACATGTTTTAATTAATTAACAAGAACACTTAAAATTTAGATCAATCGTTTGTAAAGAGAAACATCAAAGATGCTAGAAGTCATTTTTTTCTCTTAAATATTTCAGCCAGTGTGTTTATATTGTGTTTATATACCCAGTTTGCTTAACAAACCGCTTTGACATTTAATGGTAAAAAGTAAAATATTGAATCATCTTCTGGACAGATTATCAAAAATTCAGTATTAGTGGATATTTTACTCTATGCACACCTACAAGGGGGGGGCAAGGCCAACATTTTTTTTTCTTTTTTTAGTCAGGCCTTTATGTATATCGACCATTTGAGTCGCTCAATATCAGCTTGTTGACACCATTTGGGGGTCCAGTCTCATGAGATCCCATGGACAAAGTTTCGTATTGGGCAGCCAGAATAAACTGCTTGCCAGGTAACCCTCCCGGATGATCCTATGTGCAAGTCTCACAGCTCAGGGACATCTGGTCAACCCCATGCAGTGGATGGAACACGGTGGGCTTGACATTTTCCCAAAAGGAAAGGAGGACTGAGGCCCACACAGTCTCCGACCGGGTTCAGGGTTCCCACCCAACAACACTGTCATTTCCAGACACCTTGGGTGGGACCAGCTTGCCGGGATCAAAAGGGTAGCACTGACTTTATAAGTCAAGACAGTAAAAGCAATGCATGTAGAAGAACTACATACTCACAGGTTTTCAGGAATATCTCTCTGGGCAGTAATTAAACTTGGAATTGAAAATCAAAAGAGAAAAGACTTCCATTCCTGTCAAGCCCGTATTTTGAATATCTTTGATGTGAACAACTTGCATTTCCTGTTTCATGCATCACTGTGATGTTTCTAAAGAACTCTCCATACGATTCCACTGACTATGATTCTTTTGAGGGAATGTGAGGCACCACATGGCTTTTTTCATTCACCCCAGGAATTTTTTGAAGCATATCTTTCAAGTTGGGCACAGCGGGGAGCCAAGCTATGGGGATCCATTTCTCCTTCCTTGGTGACATTAGAGACCATAGTAATTGGAACTTGACAGAGCAGCTCCTGGTTTCCACAGCCTGAGGGTAGGAACAGACACTGACAACACCACACAGAATTTCCTTTCTCCTTTCTGTCAACCACACCGGGGTCTGTGGGTGCTGTGGCAAGTTGTAAAAATGCAATATGTGGGGTGGGCTGCTCTCCAGCCATACTGTAAAATGGGCTCATGACAAAACCTTGGAGCCTAAACCCTGAATTTCCATACCGAGGGCAGGATGGCCATGTCTGCGTGGTGCCATGAAGAGCAACTCTTCTCAGGGGCTGATTTCCCGTGGGGAGAACATGGCCTGGCAGCCAACCTGACCCAGGAGGAGGCGGGGCCTGGGGATCCGTGTGATTTCAACATCAGAGGCACAAAATGATTCCCCTTACACAAAAGAAACACTGATTGCTGCATCCTCCCTCTTCAGGACAAAAGATCACAGGAAGCCCAGCCACTGCTGAACCATTTGGAACCCGAGGCTCCAAATGAGTGGAGTGGGAGAAGATTTCTACCATTGACTGTTTATTGGCTTGTTTTTCATACTTCCCTCATACAGTCCCTCCAATGTGTTCATCTCATGACCCCTAGGTCCACAGGAATGTTTCTGTTTGCTGCCCTTGCCCCCAGTCCTTGTCCCCGATGACAAGAGGTTGTGTGCTCTGGCAACAGAAGCAGCCTCCAGTCGGAGGAAAGCAAATCCAGCAGCAGCCTCTCCTCCTGCACCCCTCTCTGCCCTCCGTGGAGACCAGCGCCATCCAAGTTCACATCGGAACAGCGCATCCAAGTCTGTCCCTGAAGGAGGAGGGCACAAGTCTCCTTGGAAAGTATGTGTTTCTAAGTCCCTGAATTCAATAGGAGCAGCTGACGTAGTGAAGCAAAGGCCTACCAAGAAAACAGGAGAACATCTAGATGTTTTCATGAGCACAAATCCTCATTCCATCACTGCTTCTATAGTTATTCCAGAAATTCCTGAGAGGAAATCTGTCCCCCTCTTCATTTCAGATATCCACAGGTCTCACCTTGTCACCTCCTTCACGTTCTCATTAACTATCTCCTCCCAGTGAGGCTTATCCTGAGCACCTTATTTAAAAGTGCCCCCCAACACACACACTCTCAACATTGCCTTTCCCACCCCCCCTTCCCTGCTCTACTTTTTTCTCTCTTCAGCATTTATCACCTTACAAATGTATTTGTTTATGAAGTCCACTGTGTACTGTCTGTCTCGTCATTGCTAAGATGAGCTGGGCAGAAGTCTGGTTTATTCCCTGATATCATCCCAGGAGTCTGGTTTGTTCCCTGATATCATCCCAGCTACCTATGCCTGCCACAGAGAAAATGCACAATGAATATGTGTGCAATGGCTCTCAGAGAAAGAAGTGAAATTAGACTGTGATGGGGTTTTAATTAGTTAGGACATTCTACTACTAGATTTTTATAATGAAACACCCAAATAATAGCATGAGACCACACTTCAATTATCCTACTTTAATGACTAACTTACTTATTCAGAAACCCTATCCTTTGGACTCTACTCTGGATGTAAAGAATGAGAGAGGAAATGGTGTGTGTGTGTGTGTGTGTGTGTGTAGGGGGTTGGTGATTAAGCTAGAGGAAATCAAGAAGACAGATTTCTTCATATTAACTGTGAGCGTAAGTCTGCTCAGTGGGGGCCGATTCCAATTTTTCTGAGCCAGGATCTCTTCCCTCGACATCAGTGATTTGAAAATCCTGCACCGCCTTCTGGAACTGCAACAGAGATGGAGCTGCCAAGTATCGTGCATCATTTGGTCTATAAAAATGAGCTCTCACAAAACTTTTGAGACCCAAATTTATCAAAAGTGACAGCTGCCTTGGGCAAGGGTCCCTGGTCGATAATAAATACTTCCTCAGACATACCATGACCATTGGAGTAATGGTGTTACACTTCAAAGCTTGTCATCACAAGAGATCCTCCCAATCTTCCTTGAGGAACAATGATTTGTCTCTTAAAAGAGGAAACCAACACGGACTTCAATTTGTTTAAAACAACTGTAACAACAAAATCAAAGGCATTATTTAGAGCTCAAATGCTTTCACTTTTTCTCCTGGGTGAACTGTTCAGGAAGATGGAGGAAGAAGGTCTGATATAGTGTGACCAGTTTTTAGTCCAGTTTTTAGAGGCTGGGATTTATAATTGAAACTTCTCCTAAGCCACTAAACCAGCTGTGTGACCTTGAGTAAGTTACCTAACCTCTCTGGTTTTCTCCTTTCTAAGACCAGGTTGCTTTGAGCTAACCCAAGAGCTCTGCTTCTCCCTACAGCAAGTTCCTTAACCTCAGTTTCTTCACCTGTGAAATGGAAACAATGCTTTCCTCAAATAGCACAATGCTGAACACATAGTAGGCACGCGGTTAGTGGTGGGTCCCTTTTCCCCACTTCCTTTCTCTCCCTGTCCCCGCACGGTGAAGATGTTATTGTCATTTGGTTTCTCTTTCTTCCCAGGGTCTGTCAGGAGTCTTCTAATGGAAACGCTGAGGGGTGGAAAAATAATGAGGAAGAGCACATTCACCAGGCCTCCGCCAGGACCCCTCCCTCATTACCACTCATTACCAGAGCATGGGATTTGAGGGACCGGCCCCTGTGGACCTATTAATGATAACGGCTACCCTTTAATGAGCTCTTTGCCCACCACAGGCTAAGCTGGGGGCTGGGCTTGTCTCATCCAACCCCCACAACCACCCCTTACGAGGTGGCCGCTTTTACCCTCTTCTCTGCGTCCAGAGAGGCTGCGTAAACCTGAATTACAAAGGCAGGATTCTGGTCGAGGTTCTTTCTATGGCCTTCCAGCTACCCAGTCAAGGTGGCTCCAAGTTGAAGGCCAGATAATACAGGCTCCTCTCCAGAGATGCCCACCCTCCACAACCCAGCTGGGCTTTTGCTGGTTACTGAAAGTTGCTCTGTGACCCAGGTTGTGTCTGCATATGAGGTGACCAGCTCCCACTGTAGGTCACAGAGGGTTGCGGCCAGTCTTCTCCCCTGCACTGACCCACTTCCTGCTCACCTCCCAAATACCTGAACAGGAACAGCAGCACCGCTTGGGACCCCTGGTTAGAAATACAAATTCCTGGCCCCATCCCAGACCTACTGAATCTGAAACTCTGGGGCGGGGCCCGGGAATCTGTCTTCAGGACCGTCCAGGGGATTCTGAGGCAGGTTCCGGTTTGAGAACCGGCATGCTTCCATGCCCTTGGTAATCTTATGCACTAGGCTGTCGGGACAAGAAGAATTAGCTCAGAAGGATCCTGACATTCGAAAATGTTGCTGACTCCGCCTTTGGCAGAGAGCACTGACCAGCTGGCCCACAATGTGCGTAGGGGTTGGGGGAGAGGGGCGGTCAATGAGGAGAAAGCTCTATTCCCAGCGAGAACAAGATGTTTCCTTTACCAGAATTGGTGTGAAACAGCCAGTGCCCAGGCAGAGGGACTAGCCAAGGTAAGCCAAAGTCCCCAGGGGAGGTTCAAACACAGGGAGCTCGTGGACAAACACCAAATGCAGAAAACCAGAGATGGATCAAGGTGACGGCCATGGGCCAAGAGAGCAAAGAGCGGTAACATCTAGAGAGGTCACGATTACAGCTGCAGACACACCTAGACCATCTGCAGCTCAGGCGACAGACACGTGTCCAAAGCCTCAGTGGACCCCGGCTGTGGTAGGCAGGACACCCGCCAAGTTGTCTCAATGCAGGAATGTGCGGCCATGATTAATGTGCTTTCCTTGATTATTAGCCTATTGTAGAAAGAATCAAGTCCTTCCCTGTACCAGGGTCAATATACAGGTGGGGATAAGCAGTGCTATCTGGGGAGGGGTGGTAAGAAGAGGGGAATGTTCTAGAAAATCATTTCAGAGCCCCTTTGTCAGAATTCCTCAAATTGGGATGATAACCAGAAATGTCGCTTTTAGTAGACATTGTTGCTGGGGTGATGAAACCCACATTTTCCATGGGATGTAATATTCAGATCGAATAATAAAACACACATCATTTTCATTTCTCAGTATAACGTAGTCAAAGAAATCCTATTTGTTGCAGATGCTTATCTTAAGCCAGAAGACATCCCCTTTTCTATTGCTCTCTAGAATGAAGTAAGACCAACCTGCGTCAGGGTCCACATCTCAAGATAAGACAGGGAGTGAATGGTTAACACTCACACAGAGTGGAGAACAAGGACCCTATCCCCAAGAGCTCGCCAACCCTTCACAGGAGGGGGCAACACGAAAAGCAACTTTGAATTTGGTTGGTGACCACCAACTCTTTGTCATTCCCTCTTAACCAACTATGTCACAGTGTAACAAATGAGAGGATGTTAATGAAATTACAGAGTACAATGAGAAAATGGTCGAGGGGAGGAGATTCTCAGTAGGAATGCTTTTCTTTTTTGTCTTATGAAAAAACCAAAAGCCTCATGTTAAGAAACTAAATCATTTTTATATTTTGAACTTCACTGGTATATTAAATTGCATTTATTAAAATGCTTTTAGCTCTGGAAATGTTAGAATGAAACATGAGCCCCTGAAAAATCAAATTGAGATCCTACTCTGATGTTAATGGAGAAGAATTGCTGGGGAGATGGCCTTGTAAAACTTTTCATTACAAGAGATGGGGAGGCTCAGACAGGAGAAGAAGATGGCCATAGGGGGAGAGGTGGTGATGGAACAGCCTGCAGGAGAGACACGGGAAGGACCAGCGACTGACCAGAACTGAGGGAACATGTGTATAATCTGAAGAGAAGGCCCTTGGGTGTTCCTAGGGACCCCAAAGATGAGTTCTGGATGAGGAGAATTGTTTCTCTGGGGAGAAGCTTTGGGGGGTGAAGGTTTTGAGGAACAGAAAGCCAAAGATCCCAGTTGGTCTCTCAACTTGTCCCATGGTGGTTCTCCAAACCATTCTCCATGTTTCAGTCAGAAGGAAGCTGTAGAAACCCCGAAGTTATCCCTTTATCTGTCCTCTACTTAAAACACTTGAAGAGTACAATCTTTACAAGGCCTAAGGCCCTACCTTGTCTGGCCCATGCCTTCTCCTCCAGCCTCATTCCCTATCCTCCTCTCATTGAGCTATGGCCTCCCTGGCCTTCTCTGGGTACTCTTTCTCCTTGTGATTTCAGCTCGAAAGCTGCTCCTCAAGAAAAACCCCATGCTGGTATGTCACAGGTGCTCAGTAAGTGTTGAATGAAAGAATGAATGGAATGAGTAAAGAGAGGGACACGGCAAGTGCAGCATCCTTTCTTCCACAACCTGCCCCTCCCCCACCCCACAGGACAGCCCAGGAGGCAGGGTGCTGCCTCCATGATGAACTATGCTTCTGGAGCCAGATACCCCTGGATTCAAACTCTCCTCTTCCCCCTACTACCATGGACAATTGCCTTGGCCAGTAACTTCCAAATTCAGTTTTGTCATCTGTGAAATGGAATCATAACAATACCTCACTCACCAAGTGGGGATTGAATAAAATGCACTTCGTCACATGGATAAATAACACTGACATCTATCAAACACTTGTGTGGGCCAGGAACTCTTCTCAGTCCTTGTAATATATCCTCCCACTTAACTCTTAAAACCACTTAATGAAGCAGGTCCTCTCTTTCACCCCATGTTACAGATGAAGAAACTGAAGCCTGAGTCATAGTACCATGAGTCAGCACAACTACTAAGTTAGTGGTGACTCTGGCTGTGGGCCCTCACACTCAGTGGCCACTCAACCTGCCTCTCACATAGTGAGTGCTCACTTGAGAGAAGCTTTGATTCATTTTATAGAATCAAGAAACTTCCTAGAATAGCCTCAAAATAATGAAGATCAGTAATCCCCAGGGAGGTTCACTTTTTAGTGCTCACCTCAGGGAACCAGCGGGCTAGAAATCAGAATGACCATGCAAATAGCTTTAGGGAGTCCCAAGAACATGCTCTCCCATTGAAGAGATGACCTCCCGGGAAGCAGACAGGCCTTTGTTAGCTAGTATGGCCATTTCTTTCCCATATCCTGTTACTGTGACCTATGAGGTCCTAGGACATGGACAGGAGACAGTAGTGACTTCTCTAGGCCCTCATTGGCCTCAAAAAAGACTACAGAAGGAACTCAGAAGGCTCAAGCAGGAATGCCTTGCAGGGGAGCGTCTTCTAGGTATTTCAACTGATCCTTCAACTTAGAGGGAAGAACTGCCATTTCCCCCAACAGCACACCCACACCTCAACCCTTACCACACACATGCTCTCTGTTGAGTGTTGGTGTGGGCAACTGGGAATGAGAGGCTCTGGAAGCATGACATAATTTGAATATACCATGATCCATAAATATTTATTGAAGAAAGAAAGAATAAATTGTTGATCAGTCAAGAGTTGGTTAAGTGGCAATTTTCAAAATGGTGGAAGTGACGGGCTCAGATACCCCACACCATTGCGTGGCTGAGCTTAGAAAAGTCTAATGAATGTACTTACCTTTGCCATTTTCCCTTTTTCTTCACAGAGTTTACTTTTGATATATATAGACCGCCAATCTCACTTGTAAGCCAAATTCTGGTGACAATGGGCCATATTGGCTTTATAGTTGCATGACAATATTTCAACCCAACATCAAGAAAAGAGCATACTTTTATTAAATAAGAGTTTACGTTGCTCACGCTCACTTTTGAAGGATGTTCTGTGGAGGTAAAACAAGTATCGAGTAGAAGAAACACCAGTGTGTAGTTGCCTTCTCTAAAACATTAAATACTGAGACCTAACTTATTGAAAGAGGTGAGATCCTTAAAAATATAACTTCCAGTCATTTTTCATATGAAGTTTTATTAGACTCTAGAATTCAGTGCCATTTGGTCTTGAAGGAAGCTTTATATTCCTGTAGACTCTGATGGATAAGGTAGTAGTTAAGAGAGCTGGACACCACACATTGCATTTAGGACCTCGGGCAAATTACTTTACCTCCATTTACACCACAAAATATGGAAGAGAAAAAAAAGAATCCATGCAGGGCAGACACTATAAATGTCATTATTTTTACTCTGGCTTTATTTTTCTGTAAATTGGAAAGCAATGGAAAAAAATGCTGGGGAATTTTTTTATACCAAGCTTCCTCTATAAATACTCCATTTTTTCTGGTCTTAGGGATTAAGAACTTGTCCAGAACAAAGTTAGTAGAAGAGATAATATCTTCCTTCAAGTCTATATATATCAACAAATCCTTAGTTAATGGTTGTTGGATTTAGATTCATCATTTTTCTCAAGGAGTCCAGCTTCAGTTTTCTGAATATAAAAAAGGCCAGGGCCTGGTATAAACTCATCTGGAATAACGTGAATGTGCATGAAGTTTATTTTTTTCTCTAAGAATGTCTGTTCTTCTGGTGATTTTGAATAGAAATGCTGCCTACCATGGTGGTTAGGGAGGAAATAATCAGGTAGAGCCCATTTCAGATCGTACCCCGGATATTTAATTGTCTCCTACCTAGATTCGAGCCTCACTTCATTAATGTAAATAAAAACATCTGAGAATCAGAAAATATTCTGCAGTATTTATTATGTTTATTAGTACAATCTGTGATTATGCCTTATCATCAGGAGCATTTTTAGTAGTATTTTTTTTAAATCCAGCCTATATGGAAGGCCCAGCAACTCTTTATCATCAACATACCTCACTAGGCACTTCCTACCTAACAAGACTACTACACATTGCCAGCCAGATCAGTGTGAGCTTAGCCAGGACACAGCACATGCTGGTCCTCTGTCTTTGTGCCACCTCTCAGAAAGACGGTGTTTTTTTCTGTTCCAGTGAAAATCTTTCTGCTCTGCTGTTTTAAGAAATTGAAAAGAAAGGGCACCCAGATGGCTCAGTCGGTTAAGCATCTGGCTTCGGCTGGGGTCATGATCCCAGGGTCCTGAAATTGAGTCCCACATGGGGAAATCCCCCCTCAGTAGCGAGTCTGCTTCTCCCTCTCCCTCTGCCCACTCATGCATGTTCTTTCTCTAAAATAAATAAAATCTTTTTTTTTAAAAAAGAAATTACAAAGGAGATTTAATTAGAAGTTCCCCTCCCTTCTAAAGTTTGTGGTCCTTGATACTCCCCAAAGATGTAGTTGCTAAGGCTAGTTGCAGCAAAATGAAGAGGAACAATATAATCTTGTAGAGTCAAAGGAGATATATATATAGAGATGCATATCTATATATATATCTATATCTTTTTGTCTATAATAAAACTGAATACATATATTTGACTATATATATAACTATATATATAAATATATAACTATATATATACATATATATGTATATACATAAGATCTATGGAACAAAAGTGTGATTTAATTTGAATTATTGGGAAAAGTTGCTTGATTTTCAGTCCTTACCTATTCTTTTTAAGTGTCAAGCCTTTTATTTATTTTTTTTTAAAGATTTTATTTATTTATTTATTTGACAGAGAGAGAGAGAGGGAGAGAGAGCGAGCAAGCACAGGCAGACAGAGTGGCAGGCAGAGGCAGAGGGAGAAGCAGGCTCCCTGCTGAGCAAGGAGCCTGATGTGGGACTCGATCCCAGGATGCTGGGATCATGACCTGAGCTGAAGGCTGCTGCTTAACCAACTGAGCCACCCAAGCGTCCCAAGTGTCAAGCCTTTTAATAAAGCCTTTCTAATTGTTTATGGTGCCCTATATGATTTTATCTTATTTTTTTAAAGATTTACTTATTTATTTGAGAGAGAGAGAGAGAGAGTGAAAATGGGGGTGGGGGAAAGGGGCAGAGGGAGAGAGAATCTCCAGCAGATTCCCTGCTGAGTGCGGAAACTGGTGCATGCTTGACTCGGGGCTCAAGCTCAGGACCTGAGCCAAAATCAGGAGTCAGACACTCAACTGACTGAGTCACCCAGGCACCCCTACGATGCTCTGTATGATTTTATAATAGTGTCTTATAAACTAAATGCAGGTCTCAGATGAACGTTCTTCTTCCTAAAATTGAGGTCACATAATTGAAAGAGCTAAGCAAGCGTCTGGCACACAGTCAGCCCTTAGTAAAGGTCAGCTTCCTTTTTCTTATTTTCAATAGGCACATATTGTGACTTAGTTTCATCAAAAGCAGAGGCCTTAAAATACAAAAATAATCATCAATTTTCAGAAATGGGACAGAGATTCATCTGAAGTCAACAGTGTCATGAGTGAAATGAACAGTGTCTGACTTTATCAATAAGAGGGTCCTGGGTTCCAGCATGCCTGGGCCTCTCGTGATCCCTTTCAAAGGATTCCAGATGTTTACCTTGGTGGTTTTGACAGGTAGCCAAGAGCAATTTCTCAGCAACAAAGAGAAGTCCTGTCAAAGGGCTTCTTACATTCTCACTGCTTCCTAATAAAATATCCTGTGTGAAGCTTAGATGCCTTTAGATACAGAAGAGAAATTCCCTTTCAGGGAAGAGACTGCCAACGAGCACAATGGGTAAAGAGAAGGCTGGCTCATCAGATGCACCGTGCACCATTTCTTTCTACCTGGTTTATGGCTAAAGACGGGTCTCCCCATTTTAGGTAGTGTTACAGGCTCTCAGATGCAAAGCACATTTGCTGCTGTGAGTTTGGATCCCAGGTGGCATCGTCATGTCTCAGAGTCCCTGGCCGGAATGGTAGCCCAAATCTCATTCGTTCAGCAAGGTGGTACTGCTTATTACCCACGTAGGATACTGGCCTATCCAAGAGTTCAGATCCCAAGTAGGCTTGTAGCCCTGTCCCAGGGGCTGCCATGGCCACCCAGCCTGCCTCACCCAGAGGGCAATTCCCTCTGACCATCACCCTCGCCTGTTTACCTTTGGTCTGGATGTGGCAGGACAGTGTGTTAATTCAAGGATACTTAAGCCCTAATTAAAAGGCAATCCAGGGGCACCTGGGTGGCTCAGTGGGTTAAGCCTCTGCCTTCAGCTCAGGTCATGATCTCAAGGTCCTGGGATCAAGTCCCGCATTGGGTTCTCTGCTCAGCGGGGAGCCTGCTTCCCCCTCTCTCTCTGCCTGCCTCTCTGCCTACTTGTGATCTCTTTGTCAAATAAATAAAATCTTTTAAAAAAGAAAAATAAGGCAATCCATAGGGCCCCTTGGGTGGCTCCATCAGTTAAGCATCTGTCTTTGGCTCAGGTCATGATCTCAGGGTCCTGAGATCAAGCCCCGCATTGGGCTCCCTGCTCAGTAGGGAGTCTGTTTCTCTTTCTCTCTCTCTCCCTCTGTCCCTCTCCACTACTTATTTTCTCTCTCTCAAATAAATAAAATCTTCAAATAAATAAATAAAAGGCAATCCAAACACTGGGGAAAAACATATATATGAGAAAAAAGACAATCCAGTAAAAAAAAAAGTACAACGGACACAAATAAGGAATCTATAAAGAAGAAATACAAACAGCTGATAACATACTTTAAAAACAGTCAAGTGATAATCGAAGAAATTCAAGTTGAAATGGGATACTAGTGGTTAGGAGGGGTGGAGTCAGTCCTGGCAGGAGATTGACAAATAATAAGACAAAGGTGAGCCTGGGTGTGGGCACCAGGTATTCTGGCTACAGAAGAAGTGGATAGGTACTATTTCCTTGGAAGGAAATTGGCAGCATGTTGTTGGTTTTTTTTAAGATTTTATTCATTTATTTATTTGACAGACGGAGATCACAAGTAAGCAGAGAAGCAGGCAGAGAGAGAGGAGGAAACAGGCTCCCTGCTGAGCAGAGAGCCCGATTCAGGGCTCAATCCCAGGATCCTGAGATCATGACCTGAGCTGAAGGCAGAGGCTCTAACCCACTGAGCCACCCAGACACCCCTGGCAGCATGTTTTTAAAATGTGCATTTACTATGACCCAAAAATTACACTTACAGGATTTTATCTTAGAGAAACGACTGGACGAGTGTGCAACATGCACATGTAACCACACGGATCCCAGCCTTTGTGATAACAGTGGAAATGAAAAGAGCACAAATGTCCCATAGTAGGGGATTGGGTAAATCAGTCATATCAGCAGTGCAATGAAATATTACATAGCATGACAAATGTGAATTATTTTGATGTGGAAAAATGCTCATGATATACAGAGAGAAAAAACAGTCATGGAATTCTGTTTGTAATTGAATACCATACTTTTGATGCACCAGTTATATTTTGTATCGCTAAGGGAAAAAAAACACATTTGTATGTGCATAAAAAGGAAGGTATAAGGAAAAAAATCAGTTAAGGTGCCCCTAAAGTTTCTTCGCCTTCAGAGCTGAGCTCTCCTGGATAATGTTTATATTCCTAGGAGGGGAGGATGGCTGGAGGCTGAGTTCAAGCTCATGGCGAATCATTAAAGCAATCATGCCTATATAATAATGAAGCCTCAGAACAAACTTTGGACAGGTGAACACCCCTGGTTAGTAGTACGCTGCATGTCGTCATTCACGGAAAAGCAGGGAAGGGAACACATTCTGATTCCATAGAGCCAGGACACGGAAACTCTGCATTTGGGACCCTCCTAGACTTCATTCTGTGTCTCTTCTTTGACTGGTCTTTATTTTTATCTTTTGGCTATAATAAGATGGAATTGTAAGTATAGCGCTTTCTGAGTTCTGTGAATCATCCCAATGAATTACCAAATCCAAAGATACAGTGGCCTGGGGGCCCCCAATCTTGCAGCTGGTGTGAGCCAGTACCAAGCCCTCCACCTCTCTGGGCTAATTCTGAACGACTGGCATCAGAAGTCATGGCAATCTGTTTCCTAAAACTAATAATAAAGTAAACAAGTATGTGTGCTCATAGACAGTAAAATATGTAGAAGCATATACATTAGAATTTATTAAAGTTTTTGACTGATGATACTATCTGTACCTTTTATTCTCTTCTTACACTTTTTAAATATTTTCTGAATTTGGAATGTGATTTCATGATAATTTTTAGTCAAGAAAAAATCCCAACTAATTTTTCTCTCAGGAAAGAAATAACTTTAAATACTGATAACTGGGCACCTGGGTGGCTCAGATGGTTAAGCGTCTATCTTCGGCTTAGTACATCATTAGTTTTTGAAGTAGTGTTTCATGATTCATTATTTGCATATAATACCCAGTGCTCATTTTTTTAAAGATTTAATTTATTTTTTATTTGACAGACAGAGATCACAAGTAGGCAGAGAGGCAGGCAGAGAGAGAGGAAGGGAAGCAGGCTCCCCGCTGAGCAGAGAGCCCAATTCGGGGCTCGATCCCAGGACCCCAGGATCATGACCCGAGCCGAAGGCAGAGGCTTAACCCACTGAGCCACCCAGGCGCCCCCCATTTTTTTTAACTAAAAAATAAAATAAAATAAAATAAACCTGACTAAGGAAGAATGAGTTGAACTGCCTTCTCAAACAATCCAAGCTGGGGCCTTACTCCGACTGCTGGGAGAGGCCCCTTTAAGCAGCAAAGAAAAATCGGTCCTGATGGGCCACCTGCAGCATGGGTTGAGAACACTCTGGTTCAGTGGCACAAGCGGTGACAAACAGCAGCCTCCTCCGAGACCCAGAAAGGCTCTAACCACACTTGCTCTGCCTGCTCTGGTAGCACTCCACCACTACATCTTAACCTACAGCTTCTAACTTGTTGTGGGAAACAGAATAACCACACTTGTACCTGCAGTAAGGGTGAGTGGTCTCAGTGTGGGTGAAATCCTTTAGTCTCTCACATGTATTCTCTCTAGCCTCTGTTTGCTTCCGGCAATCAGGACTTGGTGCTACTTACTTTGCCATCGGGCAGTTCTGAGGGGCCTCTTTGCAGAGATGAGGTCATTGTGGACATACAGTGGCTGGTTCCTGGGACCTCAAGTGGGCTTCTTTGTGCCATGCATGCCCATTACCCGATCTTTTCCTCTGCTTTGCCAGTCCAACTGGTGTCCGATGCATGGACCGGGGATGCCAAGACTTCAGCCATGGAAGTCTATGACATTCTGGGATTAACAGTATGACCTAATATTAATGAGGGGAGAGAAGGTGACACATGTCAATTTCAAAGCCCGTCTCCTCTTGTTAGGCTTAGTATACTCTACCTACTATATGTCTGTGGTATCTAATTTCCATAGTGCTGAAATTTGCAGGCTTCCCCTGTTCCCTGTAACATTGTCTGCTTTATCCTTATCACAAAACACATGTGGTTGATGAATTCCCCAGGCCCTCCACCTGTGACCTTTCGCTGCTCAGCAGAGCACAGGTAATTGTATTCAGAGATATTTTCCAGCCTTGCAGGAGCAGCTGCTGGCAACACAGAGGGTATTTCAAGCTTGCAGGCACTTGGCTTCACACGCTCCTGGAAAACTAAAGGCTTCCATTGTGGGAACAGTACAGGTGAGCCATTGATTTTTGCTTCAGTGGTGAAAGCAACAATTTCATCCCTGCTCTGCAATCTGCAGTCTCCAGTGGACCTGGCTTTTTTTTTTTTTTCCCAAATGGAATGGGCTAATAGGCTCAGCTAGTGTTCAGAGAGGTGGTGTGTGTGTGTGTCTATACATGTATGTTTTATAAAACAAAACTTGAAGTCTAAAGAGAAGCAAGTGAATACTCTCCTGTTCTTTAAGGAATGACAGGAGAGGTTTGGGCTCCTCTCCCTTTATCCCTACAGCGGTATTTGGAGGAGATGAAGGCACTTGCACACAACAGATACAATGTCTGTGTTAGGGACCCAAGAATAAGGACAGGGTGGGGTATGATTGTATAAGGCAGAGATTCTCATCTGCTTCTTCTCATCATTTATTTTCATAGTTCTAATATCAAAGTTCACCCAGTTCTTGTCATTTTTCTGCTTGGGGCTCTATGTTCATTTTGTCTTTACTGTCCAAAGATTTGCACATAGTAGGTGTTCACTAGATATTTGCCAAGTGGATTAATGCTAAATTTTGCTTTTTTGCCAAAGAGCCTTATGAATTGCAACACCCAAAGGAGGCTTAGATCTTATTAGATCTTATTGCTATTGCCAGAACGCCAAAGACGTCTGTGGCTGAAGTCCTGGCATCACCCTTCCATGTTTCAAACAGCAGTGAAGAAGAACCCAGGGTCAAGGTGGTACCAATGGCAATGAAGATGCAGATTCTAGAGCCATACTGACTGTGTAGGAATCGTGACTCCACTACTAAGTGATCTTAAAAAAAAATTACATGATTTCTCCATGACTCTCTTTCTCCACCCAGAAAATGGGCATACGACTAGTAGTATATTGTTAATGTGTTTTGAGAAGTAAATAGTTGAAGTTCTTGGTAGGCAGAGTTTTGTGTACTATCATGGAGAACTCCCCGTTCTCCCAGGTCCTCTCCCTCACCTGGAGAGACCCTGTAGTAGATTATGTTCCCCAAGATAGCCACAATGATGACTCCCCTGCCACATGCGCTTTTGCACTATGACCTCACCAATCTTCCATCAAAAGGTGACATTTAGGGGGCACCTGCATGGCTCCGTTGGTTAAGCGTCTGCCTTTGGCTCAGATCATGGTCCCAGGGTCCTGGGATTGAGCCCTGGATGGTGCTAACTGCTCAGTGGAGAGCCCGCTTCTTCCTCGCCCTGTGTCTGCTGCTCCCCCTGCTTGTGTACTCTCTCTGTCCAATAAATAAATTAAAAAATCTTAAAAAAAAAGAACCACTTTTTTCTTTAAAAAGTGACATTTATGTTCCTTTTTCTTGAATCTGGACTGGCCCAGTTGCCTGTTTTAACCACTAGACTCTCATGGAAGTATACTGTATAACATCCAAGACTGGGATTTTAGAGATCTATAGATTCCCTCTCTGTCCCTGGAAATATTCCTTCTTGGAAACCAGCCACCATACACTGAGGAAGCCCAAGCAGCCATATGGGCCCCACCTCCCAGTGGGCAATCCCAGCTGAACTCCCAGCTGGTGGCCAGCACATTGCTACCATGTGATTGAGACCATTTTGGACCTTCAGGTTAATCCAGTGCCTTGGGTACATAAAGCAAAAAATCCTCCTGGCCAGTCCACCAAATCATAAGATTTAGCTACTAAGTTTTGGGGTAGTAACCAAAAATTATGTCTAAGGACCTTCATTCTCCAGGGACACAGGAAATATAGTTGGTGTGTGTGTGTGTGTGTCTGCAGTTATGGTTTCTGTTACAATTCATGGCACCACCATGTAGCCCCTATGCACACCTGCAGATGCTTATCATGCCCCACGATAACTGACTCTTTAACCAGGTTGTGGACAACTCTCTCCCTACTAGGGCTAAAAACCCCCTTTTCTAACTTCCAGAAGGCCATTTGCTTTTTCAGATTACCATCCCCTCTTCTATGGAAATGAGGACCAATTCTCCAGGCTGGAACTATCATTTGTCCTTCACTCATCCTACTCAAATTCCTTACTTCTCTCCTCTCTTCCCATACTCATGTCAGGGATAGTTCCTGATCCCTCAGTTGATTTTGAGCATCTTTCCACCAAGACAGTCCAGCCACCTTACGGCCCCTGCCTATTACCCAATGTCATAGCCCCACTTCCTGGAGGGTCCTGCTGTTATAATACACCCATCAGGATAGGGAACATATAGTCAGAGAATTTCTCCCCTCAAGGTGAGAGTTGTGGCAGTCCTGACACTCCCCACATAGGTCAGGAGCAGCTTTTATCTCCCTCAAGAGTTGAATGTCCTAACCCATAGCCCAAAGTCTCATCACCATGACTCCTAGAGGTCTTAGCAAGGTCTCATGTAATTGAGACTCCAGGTGGTTTCTCTGGCATATCTGCAATTCCTGAGTTAGGTATTGGACTTCACATTCCACATCTATTGGATTGTTGCTAGACTAATAGAGACAAGTCATTTGCTTAAATGTCACTGTATAATAAATCAATATTCAAATAAACTAAAATTTAAGTTGAAAATGACATTTCTTTTCCAGTGGCTTATTTAATTTATACACACACACACACACACACACACGCACACGCACACGCACACCATGGCCAATAGTGAATTATTATCAGTGAAATATGGGGGCATGTTTATCCCCCCATATCCCATTTGACTGAATCACCACCCCCCAAATAAAACCTCAGACTCACTAAGCAGTTACTGCCCATTATACCTTCTCCCTAGGCATTGACAACCACCAATCTGCTTTCTGTCTCCATGGATTTACCTATTCTAGATTTTTTATAGAAACAGAATCATATGTGACTTTTGATGCTGGTTTCTTCCAGTGAATATAATTTTTTAGAGATTAATCTATATTGTAGCATGTATCAGTATTTCATTCCTTTTATGAATGAATAATATTCCATGATGGGGTGCTAGGTGGCTCAGTTTATTAAGTGTCTGCCTTCGGTTCAGGTCATGATCTCAGGACCCTGGGATGAACCCTGTGATGGGCTCCCTACTCAGTAGGGAGTCTACTTCTCCCTCTCCTCTGCTACTTCCCTATTTATGCCATCTCATTCTCTCTCTCTCAAATAAATAAATAAAATCTTTAAGAATAATAATTATATTCCAATATTCCATTATATAGATATACATTTGTAAATCCATGCATCTGTTGATGAACATGTAGATTGTTTTCACATCAACCTAGAAAAAAAGACTGACATGAGGCTTAGTAATGAAAGAATAGATTAGAAATTGCAAAGAATTGAAAAGTGGTGAAATTCTGGCCAGGTCAGAATGAAGAGTTTTCACCAAGGACTTGAGCACTCAGTTGAAACCCAAAAAAACAATGTTTTCATAACAAGGATAACTCACTGAGTAAAAACTTTGCCTTAGGGCTAAAGAAAAAACCGAAATTAAGAACCCATAATGAAGAATAGAATCAGGCTTGACAGAATGAAAAAGACCCATCAGTAATTTCCTGTCTGGAAATACAAACCCTATATACATTAAAGGTAAAGAAAATTATCCAAACTTCTGAAACTATATTATCTGTCCATCATATAATAAAAAACTAATAGAGATATAAAGAAGCAGAAAAAGTAAACCATAAATAAGAAAAAAATTCCATATAAACAGACTCTGAGGTTGTCTAGATGCTAAAATCTACCTAAAAGGATTATAAATAGCTATTATAAATATGTACAAGGACACAGTGAAGGCTCTTGCCCACAGCCCCCCCATCCCTTGTCTTCTGATTGACACTTATGCTTTCCCATGTGGCCCTGCCACAGCCCTCAGTAGCAATCATCCCCTGATCTGTTGGCCTTACTATACCTGGATTCTCTATTAAAACATTATATTTTTAACAACACAGTAACTGGCATTTAATAGATTCTCCAAAAATATATGTTGAATTAATATACCAAATGAGATATGAAGTATCTTAAAGGTTACAGAATTTCAAACATGTAAGTAATTATCCCCATTCCTTTTTTCCTAGAAATGTCCTCTCCTTTATAACTTCATGATTTATGATGCCAGTTCTCAAGTCACAATGCCTTCCTAGCTGTGTGACCTTGGGCAAGTTTCTCACCCTCTCTGAACCTTGGTTTCCTTACATAGAAAATATGAATAATAATGCTCATCTCACAGGGTATTGTGAGAAATAAATAAGTTCACATTTACAAAGTTCTTTTAACAGTGCCTGATCCACATCACTTGCGAGGCACCTGGGTGGCTCAAAGTGTCTGAGTCTTGATTTCAGCTCAGAACATGATTTTAGGGTCCTGGGGTTGAACCCTCCATTGTGCTCAATAGGGAGTCTGCTTGAGATTCTCTTCTGCTACCTCTCCTTTTGCCCCTCCCCTCTCTGTCTCTAAAAAATAAATAAATAAATCTTTTTAAAAAATCCGTTGCAATTATTATTCCATAAACCCCTTTCTCTGCTCCTTCTGCTCATAGTTACTAGGTGAAATTGGAGTGCAGCTCATACCCTTTAGACTGTCATAGGTTTTTTGGAGCCCCAGAAGACTCATTTTTTCCGCCCTATCAGTGTCACTATTAGAGCTATGCAGAATATAAAAAGAAAATCAGCCACAATAAACCAGAATTTTCTTTCCAGTCAGAAGGTAGTCATTTGTCATCATTTTGCTCTCAAATTGTTACAGAATTCTGCTTCTAAAACTTCTTCCCATTTGAGTCTAGAATCAGCCTTTAAACTCATAAAAGAGAAAAAACAAGAATGCAGGTTTCTCTCTTTAAACAAAACAGCCATACATCAAGAAAAATCACTGCAGGCTTCCCCTGTCCAGCTCTTAGAGCTCTCTCACCTCTCCCAGGGATTAAATGAGCTCCATTGTGTCCCCGCAGGATGCTTTGTCAATCTGATGAGGATGTTTGTGTATAAATTCCACTCTGCTAGGCTGAAAATGGAAGGAGATTTCACCTTCCTGAGAAAACAACAGGGAAACTGGGGAAAGAACAAAGAAAATGTGAAGCAAAAACAAAATCCAAACTTGGTAAGAAACAGGAAAAGATGTTAAGACTGGCTATTTTCTTTAGTTCTGGTCATTCCTACTGCAGTGAGAAAACACTGACCTCCATTCAGATCTTAAGATCAAGAGCTTTTATGTGGTAGAGAAAGGCTTAATTTGTCTTTCTCCTTATTTTAAAAACCCAAATAAGTAGAAGGGATTAGTAAGGACCAAATCATAACATAATCCTGAGTGATTGAAAAGAGAGTAGAGTCACCTACACACTTATACTTCTCCATTGATTCCTGTGTGTCAAGCAAAATTAATTTCTGCTCATAGACCTTGAAGTCCTCAGAAATACAGACAATACCTTCCTTACTTATCTATGAGTGCCCACCAACAAGGCTGGTTCCCAGTAAGTAGTCAATAAATGACAAGTGGATGGATGAATAGATGGATGGATGGATGGATGGATGATTTAACCCTAAGAATTAGTTGGGAGGCAAAGGAGAAGTAAGTGTAGATAATTCGTTCTGAATAATCAGCAGTTTGCAAGTGGTCCTTCCTTTCAATCATCCTCGTGGAGACCTGTTAAAATTAGGTAGTGGTGAAAACGGAAATCATAACATGGATCTTTCCTGACCACAATGATATAAAACTACTGTAAGAAACAAGAAAACTTTCAAACAAACAACCTAACCTTACAACTAAAGAGCCTAGAAAAAAATAAATAAGCAAAACCCAAGGCCAGTAGAAGGAAGGAAATAATAAAGATTAGAGCAGAAATAAATGAAATAGAGACTAAATAACAGAAGATCAATGAAACCAGGAGCTGTTCTTGGAAAAGATAAACAAAATTGAAACATTTTTACTCAGACTCATTAAGAAAAAAGAGAAGAGCTCAAATAAATAAAATCAGAAATGCATGAGGAAAAACAACCAATACCACAGAAATACAAAGAATTACAACAGATTATCATGAAAAGTTATATGTCAACAGATTGGACAACTAAGAAGAAATAGAAAAATTCCTAGAAACATACAATCTTCCAAAATTCAATCAGGAAGAAATAGAAAATCTGAGCAGACTCCTAGCAATCACATCAGTAGTCAAAAAACTCCCAAAAAAGAAAAGTTAGGAAGAGAGAACTTCACAGGTAAATTCTACCAAACATTTAAAGAAGAATTAATACCTATCAAACAACATAATACATCACATCAGTAAGAGAAATGATTTTAGAAAATGATAATTTCAATAGCTGGAGAAAAAGCATTTGACAAAATACGACATCCATTCATGATAAAATCCTCGACAAATTAGGGTTAGAGGGAACATACCTCAACATAATAAAGACCATTTTGAAAAACCCAAAGCTGATATCATAGTCAATGGGGGAAACTGAGAGTGTTTCCCCTAAGGCCAGAAACAAGACAAGGATGTCCATACTAACCACTTTTATTCAACATAGTACTGGAAGTCCCAACCACAGCAACCAGACAAAAAAGAAACAAAGGTATCCAAATCAGCAATGAAGAAGTAAATCTCTCACTATTTGCAGATGACATGATATTATATAAAGAAAACTTTAAAGACTCCACCAAAAAAAAAAATAGTAGAACTGATAAATGAACTCAGTAAAGTCAAAGGATACAAAATCAATGTACAGAAACCTGTCACATTTTTATATACTAATAATGAAGCAGAAGAGAAGTTTTTTTTAAATGCCATTTATAATTCCATCAAAAATAATAAAATACCGAGTAATATACTTAAACCAAAGAGGTGAAAGAGCTGTATTCTGAAAGCTATAAAACAATGATGAAAGAAATTGAATATGACACAAAGAAATGGAAAGACAGTCCACGTTCATGGATTGGAACAATAAATATTGTTAAAATGTTCATACTACTCAAAGTAATCTACATATTTAATGTAATCTCTATCAAAATAATGAAAACATTGTTCACAGAAATTGAACAAACAATCCCAAAATTTATATGAACCACAAAAGACCATAATCTTGAAAAGCAGTCCTGAAAAAGAAAAGAAAAGCTGGAAGCATCATAATTCCAGACTTCAATTTATATTACAAAGCTATAGTAATCAAAGCAGTATGGTACTAGTACAAAACTGACACACAGATCAAGAGAATAGAATAGAAGACCCAGAAATAAGCCCATGATTATATGGTCAATTCATCTTAGACAAAGGAGGAAAGAATATGCAACAGGAAGACAATTGTCTCTTCAGTAAATGCTGTTGGGAAAACTGGACAGCAACATGCCAAAGAATAAAACTGGACCACTTTCTTACACCATACATAATTACTCAAAATAAATGAAAGATCTAAATGAGAGACCTGAAACCAGAAAAATCCTAGAAGAGAATGCAGGCAGTTATTTCTCTTACACCAGCAATAATAACACTTCTTTAGATTTGTCTCCTGAGGTAAGGGATATAAAAGCAAAAATAAACTATTAGAACTATGTCAAAACAAAAAGTTTCTGCACGTGAAGGAAGCAACACAACTAAAAGGCAACCTACTGAATGGGAGAAGATATTTACAAATGACATATCCAACAAAGGGTTATATATAAAGAACTTATACAACTCAACACCCCAAAAAACAACTAATCCAGTTATAAAATGGGCAGAAGACACGAACAGGCATTTGTCCAAAGAAGACATACGGATGGCCAACAGGCACATGAAAAGATGCTAATCATCACTCACCATCAGGGAAATGGGTATCAATACCACAATGAGATACCACCTCATATCTGTCAGAATGGCTCAAATAAAAAAAAATTTTTTTAATCAAAAAAAAAAACACACAGGAAACAACAGGTGTTGTCAAGGGTGTGGAGAAAAAGGAAAACTTGTGCACTGTCAGTGGGAACGCAGACTGCGGTAGCCATTGTGGAAAACAGTATGGAGGTTCCTCAAAAAATTAAAAATAGAACTACCCTATGATCTAGTAATCGCACTACAGGGTATTTACCCAAAGAATAAGAAAACACTAATTCAAACGGATACATGCACCTCAATTTTATTGCTGCATTATTTACAATAACCAATTGTTGGCTGCTTATGAAAGCAGCCCATGTATCCATCAGGAGATGAATAGATAAAGAAGAAGTGGTAAATTTATACAATGGAATATTATTCAGCTATAAAAAAGAATGAAATCTTGCCATTTGCAACAACGTGGATGGAGTCAGAGAGTATAATGCTAGTAGAAATAAGTCAGTCAGAGAAAGAAATACCATATGATTTCACTCATATGTGAAATTTAAGAAACAAAACCAATGAACAAAGGAGAAAAAGAGAGAAAGAGAGACAAATCAAGAAACAGACTCTGTAGAGACCAAAGTGTTGGTCACCAGAGGGAAGGTTGGTGGGGGGGATGAGTGAAATAGGTGAAGGGGATTAAGTAGACACTTGTCATGATGAGCATTGAGTAATGTTAGAATTATTGAACCACTATATTGTATACCTGAAACTAATACAACACTGTAAATATGCTGGAATTAAAATGAGAAATTTTTTAATTAAGAAAAAGAAGAGTTAATATCTACTCTTCTCAAACTATTCCAAAAGAAAGTGACATCCTCAGAGCAGAGAAGTACACAATCAGATGTGAGTGGTCCTATGAATAAACAAAGACTGGTATGTTACCTGGGGAATCTGTTTGAAGAGTTGCCTCCCAGGAGGGAGAATGTTAGCAAAGACCAGGGCAAGTGAAGTGCCTAACGTTGATAGATTGGTTAATCACACTGAAGCTTAACCAGGAGAGAAAGGAGCTGAAGAACCAGCATGTTTTGGAAAGTATGGGTAGGTTGAAGACTGGTTCAGAAATGAATCCCAAACTTCAGGTGCCTGCAAGGATGGAGTGAGCCCACGTTAGCCTATTTCCCCTACTAATTACAGCTAAAAACTCTGGATGAAATACAAAAACAACTTCCTGAGGGCTCGGAAGAGTAAATAGGTGATTTGGGGAAGAAAGTCAAAACTTGAAGAATGACCACCAATACAGTGGTGAGTTTACTCTTTTCTTCATCTCCTAACTTTTACCTCAAGGGTGAGCCAAAGAGAGAACCATAAAGAGCAGACAGCAAGAAATCCATGTGAGGACCAGGAAGAGGGACCCTGTGAGTCTGAGGGTGTGAAAGGAATCCACCTCTTTGCCTCTCCTTTTTTTAAATTTTTCTGTCTCTGCCCCAAGGCCAGCCTCAGTTGCAAAGCTGTACTCCTCCTGCCATTGCAGCATAAAACCTAAAAACTGAGGCAGGGGTTGGGGAAACCTGTCTCTTTGGACAGAGGAACCATAAAGAGGGGGTACAGAGTGTGGGGAAATCCAGACGAGCAGAGAGCTGGAGCCCAGCATTCCTTGATTCAGGGAAGGAACCAATGAAAGTCCAAGGCTCACCCCTGAGTGGCACATTCATGGAAGAGACCCATTAGCAAAGGTTTTGAAAACTGAACTACCCCAACAGCCCTAGAACTTCCAGACTAAGCCCTGAGTAGTACATGCAGGATCAGTCACAGAGCATAGGAAGGGCTTGGAAATTTGAATTGACATTGCAGCAGCCCCAAGAAGTGAGTCAGGACTTGCAGTCTGAGCTGGACCAGTCTGTTTGCCCACCAAAGCAAAAAGATTAACATCACCCAGAGGACTGTTTAATACACCTTAGTTTTTAGAACAGTTTTACTGTCTAAACCCCGAGCTCCATTTCCTCTGTCAGTAACAGGTTACATTAGTATGGCTCATCTCTTACAATTAATTGGCCAATATCGATACAATAGTATTAAATGAAGTTCATAGTTTACTCAGATTCCCTTAGTTTTTACATATCTTCACACCCCTCCCCCTCCTCTCTTCCCCTGGCCAAGGATCCCATCCAGAGGCCACATTACATTCAGTCCTCATGTCTCCTTAGACTTCTCTTGGCTGTGACAGTTTCTCATGTTTTCCTTATTTTTGATGACCTGGACAGTTTTGAGAAATACTGAGCAGGTATTTTGTAGAATGGTCTTCAATTGAATTTGATGTTTGTTTCATGATTAGACTAAGGTTATGAAGTTTTTGTTTTTGAGATAAAATTTACATAAGATAAAATCACCCATGTTAAAGGGTCTAGAGTCCAAACACCTTTGGTACCTTCACAACATCCTATAACCATCACTTCTATCTCATTGCATAACGTTGATGGAAATTTGGGCTGTTTCCATGTTCTAGTTATTGTGAATAGTGCTGCTATAAACATTTGTATCCAAGTTTTTGTTTGAATATCTGCTTTCAATCTTTTAGTATACCTAGGAGTGAATGGTTGAGTCATATGGTAATTTTATATTTCACCTTTTGAAGAATCACCAAACTGTTTTCCAAATTAGCTGTACCATTTCACATTCCCACCAGTAATGTGTGAAAGTTATGGTTTCATTGCATCCTTGACAACACTTGTTATTGTTTGTCTCTTTTATTTTAACCATCTTAGTGGTGTGAAGTAGTATCTCATTGTGGTTTGGGTTTGCGTTTCCTTAATGACTAAAGATGGTAAGTATCTTTGCATGTGCTTCTTGGCCAACTATATATCTTGTTTGAAGAAATGCCTGTTCATGTTCTTGACCTGTTTTTTAATGGACCTTTTGAACTTTGTTGTTGAGTTGTAAGAGTTCGTATTTATTCTGGATACTAAACCCTTATTAGATATAAAGTTTGAAAATATTTTCTCTTTTCACCTTCTTGATAATGTTCTTTAATGTACAAAATTGTTGATTTTGATAAAGTCCAATTTATCAATTTTTAAAATTTTTTTTGCTTATGCTTTTGCTGTCCTATCTAGAAAACCATTACCAAATCCAAGGCCATAAAGATTTACCCCTATTTCCTTTTAGGAGTTTTATACTTTAAATTTTATATTGCAATACTTGATCTATTTGGAATTAATTTGTATAAATTGCGTGAAGCAGGGGTCCAATTTCATTCTTTATTTTTAAGATTTTATTTATTTATTTGACAGACAGAGATTATAAATAGGCAGAGAGGCAGGCAGAGAGAGGGGAAGGGAAGCAGGCTCCCCACTGAGCAGAGAGCCCAATGCGGGACTCAATCCCAGGACCCTGGGATCATGGCCCAAGCCGAAGGCAGAGGCTTTAACTCACTGAGCCACCCAGGCACCCCTCCAATTTCATTCTTTTTCATGCAGCTATCCAGTTGTCCTAGCACCATTTGTTGGTAATACTGTTCTCTCACCAATGAATGGTCTTAGTATCCTGGTCAAAATCAATTGGCTGTAGACACATAGGTATATTTCTGGACACAATTCTATCTCATTGATCTACATGTCTACTGTTCTATCAGTACCACACTGTTTTGGTTACTACAGCTTTGTAATGAGTTTTCAAATTGGGAAGCATAAGTTTTCCAACTTTTGGTATTGTTTTGGCCATTCAGGGCCCCTTGTAACTTCATATGAATTTGAGAATTAGTTTTTCTATTTCTGCAAAAGCCTACTGGAATTTTGACAGGGATTGATTGAATCTGTAACGTGTTTAGGGTCGTTTTGCCACCTTGAAAATATTAAATCTTCCAATTCATGAACATGGAAGGTTTTCCCATTTTTTTTAGGTCTTCTTTAATTTCTTTCAGCAATGTTGCACAGTTTTCGGTGTACAATTTCTACCCTTCTTCAGTTAAATTTATTTCTAACTATTTTAATATCTTAAATGTTATTATAATTGAAATCCTTCTCTGAATTCTTTTTTGCATCATTTATTGCTGGTGATTTTATGTGTTGACCTTGTGCCCTGCAACTCTGCAGACTTTATTAGCTCTAGTAGTTGTCTGTGTATTCTTTAGCATCTATATATAGGATGCCGTCATCAGCAAATAGAGATTATTTTATTTCTTCTTTTCCAATTTAGTTGTCTTTTATTTGTTTGTTTGTTTCTTTTCTTCTGTTTTTTTCCTTACCAAATTTTTCTGGCTAGAACTGCCAATACACTGTTGAATAGCAGTGGTGGAAGCAGGCAACTTTGTCTTCATCTTAGCAGATAAAATTTATTCTTTTACCGTTGAGTATGTTAGCTGTGAGTTTTTCTTAAATGTCTTTTATTTTGTTGAGGAGGTTTCATTCTATTCTTGATTTTCTTTATGTTTTTATTATGAAAGGGTACTGGATTTTATTAGATGCTTTTTCTCTATCAACTAAGATAATGATATAGATTTTTTTATTTATTCTATTAATATGGTATGTTGTATTAACTCATTTCCACATGCTAAGCCAGCATGGCTTTCTTAGGAAAAATACCATGTGGTCATGATGTATAACCCTCTTAATGTCCTGTTGAATCTGGTTTGCTGGTATCTTGTTGAGAAGTTTTGCATCTACATTCATAAAGGGTATGGTCTGTAGTTACTTTGTTGTAGAGTCTTTGTATGGCTTTGATATGGTAATGTTGTCCTCATAGAATGAGTTAGGAAGTATTCTTTTCTATTTTTTGGAAGAGTTTGAGAGAAACTGGTATTAGTTCTTCTTCAAATGCTTAGTAGAAGTCACCTGTGAAGCCATCTGATCCTGTGATTTCCCCTGGTGGAAATTTTAAATTACTGATTGGATGTCTTACGTGTTATGCATATCTTCAGATTTTATCCAGGAGATTTTAGCAGAAACTAGAGTTTTGTAATATTCAAAATGTCCAAGATTCGATCCAAAATTAAGTGACATAGAAAGTTATAGAAAAAAATGTGTCCAATTCCCCAGGGAAAAGACAATCAATAGCAGCAACCCTAAAGTGACCCAGATATCGGAATTACCAGACAAAGTCTTTAAAACAGCTATTACAACTATCCTCGATGAGGAAAAAATGAACACTCTACACAAATGGGAAAATAGAAAATCTCAGCCAATAAGTAGAGACCAAATAAGAAATAAATGAAATTTTTTAAAAAAAGATTTTATTTATTTGACAGACAGAGATCACAAGTAGGCAGAGAGGCAGGCAGAGAGGAGGAGGAAGCAGGCGTCCTGCTAAGCAGAGAGCTCGATGCAGGGCCTGATCCCAGGACCCTGGGATTATGACCTGAGCTGAAGGCAGAGGCTTTAACTCACTGAGCCACCAAGGTTCCCCCTAAGTGGAATTTTTAAAACTGAAAAAATATAACATCACCAATTAACACATGCTGGTTGAGCTCAATGCAGATGAGAAAGGAAAAAGTGACGTTGAACATAAATGAAATTACACAGTCTGAAGAATAGATAAGAACATTGAAAAAAATGAACAAAGTCTCAGGGACCTGTGGGACAATATTAAATGACTTAACATTTGTGTCATTGTCCCAGGGGAGAGGACAAAAAGATTGGTAAAGAGAAAAATGTCTTAAAGAAATAATAGCAAATTTCTCAAATTTGTAGAACATATAAATTTAAAGATTCAAGAAGTGCAGCAAGATGCAATATGAAGAAAACCATACCCAGACTCATTTAATCAAATTCTGAAAGCCAAAGATAAAGAAAATGTCTTGAACACAGCCAAAAGAAAACAAAACATTTCATGCAAAGGAACAATTTTAATTATTCTGGATTTTTCATCAAAAAACCATGGAGACTAGAAGACATTGGAACACATCTTTCGAGTGCTAAAATCAGATATTCATGAATCCAGAATTCTATATCAAGTGCAATATCTTCAGGAATTAATGTGAAACATAATCTCAATGATTAAAAACTAAAAGGATTTATTATCAAGAGACATCAACTAGAAGGACGCTAAGTAAAGTTCTATAGGCTGGAGGAAAACTCGTAACTTCAGGAACTAAGGAAAGGCAATCGGGTTGGCAAAGATCCAGATAAATATTAAATTACTTTTCTTTCAAATGTTCAATATCACTGGGCATCAGGGAAATGCAAATCAATAGCACAACGAGATATGATGTCACACCAGTCAGAATGGCTAAAATTAACAAGTCAGGAAACAAGAGATGTTGGTGAGGATGCAGAGAAAGGGGAACCCTCTTATATTGCTGGTGGGAATGCAAACTGGTGCAGCCACTCTGGAAAACAGTATGGAGGTTCCTCAAAGAGTTAAAAATCCAGCTACCTTACCACCCAGCAATTGCACTACAAGGTTTTTATCCCAAAAATGCAAATGTAGTAATCCAAAAGGGCACGTGCATCTCAATGTTTATAGCAGCAAAGTCCAGATAGCCAAAATATGGAAAGAGCTCAGATGTCCATTGACAGATGAATGGATGAAGAAGATGCAGTATATATGTACAATGGAATATTACTCAACCATCCAAAAGAATGAAGTCTTTCCGTTTGCAATGACACGGATGGAACTGGAGGGTATTATGCTAAGTAAAAAGAAAAAAAAGTCAGTCCAAGAAAGACAAATACCATGATTTCACTTATTTTCCAATAGTTCAAAGAAGACAGGAAAAGGAGAACAGAAGAATAAAACATAGTAGAAGATGACGAATCAAAAACAAATAATATAGTAAATGAAATAAAATGACTCTCTAATGCATTCTGCTAAATGTAGAAAGCCTGGCTAATGAAGTTATATACCACATAATCCCATTTACATGACATTCTGGAAAAGGCAAAACCATGGGTATGGAGAAGAGATCAATGGTTGCCGGCAACAGAGCTAGAGTTTGGCTGGATTATGAAAGGGCCAAACAAGAAATGTTTTGGTGTGGCGGAAGGGTTCTGCATCTTCATTATGGTGGTGATTACAGAGATGTAAGCTTTTGTCAAAACCCGGGATTTTTTTTTTAAGATTTTATTTATTTACAGACAGTGATCACAAGTGTGCAGAGAGGCAGGCAGAAAGAGAGGGAGGGGAGCAGGCTCGATGCGGGGCTCGATCCCAGGATCCCCGGAGATCATGACCTGAGCCAAAGACAGAGGCTTTAACCCACGGAGCCACCTAGGTGCCCAAAACCCAGAATTTTTTAAAAAGACTTTATTTATTTATTTTTGTGAGGGACAGATCGAGAGAGAGAGAGACTGAGCACACGAGCAGGCACAGAAGCAGACTCCCTGCTAAACAGAGGGCCTGACACAGGACTCAGTCTTAAGACTCTGGGATCATGACCTGAGCAGAAGGTGATGTTTAACGGACTGAGCCACCCAGGTGCCCAAAAACTCATAAATTTTGCTGTATGTAAATCTAAACATTTTATTTGTTTTAATCCTGAGAATGGGACTGTCCAAAACTGCAGGCAGGCCTCTTTCCTATAGTCTGGATGTCTCCATCAGAGTTCCGACTCGAGAGCTCCCTTATATGTCAGCTACTTAAAAATTCTAACACTGTAATAAGCACTCATTATGTAAACAGGACAGCCTATTTGAGGGGAAAAAAATCTGTTTAGTCCATTAATTAGCAGGCCTATATTACTAATTATTCCAGAAAACCAAATCACTCTCTCTAAACATTGTTTTGAAAAGCTACTATCATTGGGACTTGGGATGCCAGGAATACACTTATCCTGGCACAGCCTTGGCAGTAAACCCAGAAGTCCTCCCACCCACTGCCCTCCTGGGAACCCAGAGCAGGAGGTGCTCAAGGAGATGCCAAGAGGACAAGGGATTTGCACTGATAGGGTTGCTGCCCCTAAGTGGCCATCGTTTCCTCCAAAAGCCTCTAGAAGATTTGGGGGGTCCTGTATGAGGCAAGCATAACAAGATGTAGAGTAGAAAAACCATTGCAGGAAAAAATAAGATGTGTTTACTTTCTCGACGGAGTGTGAGAATTCATGCAGGACCGTGTACATGGTAACATAGCTTATTTTTAACAGGATCCATAATGTAGTGACTCTATAATAGTCATGCCTTCCTCCTGCTTGTCTTGCCATGAGTCTGTGCCTTGACTTGAACGCTCTCCCTGCCTGGGCATGGCTCCATCTTGAATGTCCTCCAGGTGAAAGCAGTGGATCTGTCCATTGTCATTGCTTGGAAATATTGTTCCTGTTTGCATGATTAGACATACTGACATGACAATTAGCTTCTGGAAGCATGTGTTATCTATAGGAGTCTGCTCCATTTTCAGGGGCTAATTTTTGACTCAAGGGCTATCCTTTGGTGGAGCTTTGCAGATATGATTGATTGCCACCCATTGCCCGTGAGGAGCCAGCATGAGTGTCTGTGACATGACCAGGAAGAGGACAGGGTGACCTCTCAGGCTAATGAAGGGCAGCAACATACAGGCTGCCATTAAATTAGAATGACTGCTTGGACCAGCCATTAACTTAATTAAAATATTTATTGTGCCTTTAAGTGTAAATATCATAGTTATGATGAATTATTAGGCAGAAATTCTTGCCAGTGACTGGCTTCCCTCTTTCTTCATGTTGGAAAGCAGCCTGGCCTGTAATGACAGTGATAGTTGAGGCCAAATGACCCTCCAAAACTTATCATCCCCATTATCCTCTCCCTCTGCTAGGAGCCCTGTGGGCCACCTGTCCTCCTTGTACTGCCACCTCCAAGGAGCTACCCCAATTTTTTTCCACTCGATATGACACTATTTCTATATTCCCTACCCTGTCTTTGGTACCCTCTGGATTTTTGTCTCCTGAGATGTTTTAAACCGTCATCAAAAGTTCTTTCCTCTACTAAATTCGAGCTCTGTCTTGAGGACTTTGCTTGTCCGGCGCCTCCATCCAAACATACCTGCCCCTTTCCCCATCTCTCCATCCTCAGAGCAGTCCAACCACTCCCTTTACTCTTCTGTAAACCAATGATCTTCCCCTGATGGCTCACATCACCCGCTGTGCTGTACACCTCCCAGATAAGTTCTGCCCCCTTTCCTGGGCTCCAGATGGTCTCCTGCAGTGTACCACGGGCCCCTCATCCCCAGCAAGTCCCAGGGACACTTCGCCTGTGCTCCAGACCTACTCCCCCTCCCAGCCTCTCCTTACCCAGCCTCCAGCCAATCGGTTCATGCTGGTCCTCCATCCTGGCTTCTCACACATGTGTGACAAATTCCTGGTCAGCCTTTGAATGCAAGTTTGAGTCAACACTATAAAAGAACCTTAACTGTTCTCTAACTTGCAGGAGGCATGAAGACCTCTCTCCTCTCTTCTCTTAAGCACTATACATTGTTGTAGTACGACAATTATTGAATTGGTTAATATGGTCCTCCTGACTGACCCCGGACATACTGGAGGCATTTTTTCCTCCTCCTCCTGTTCCTCTTCCTCTTCCTCCCTCTCTTCCTCCTTCTTATTTTTCTTCCCTTTTAATATTTTGTTTTTGTGCAGAGTTCTATATCTGGTTATGAGTCCTTGCTGAATGAAGAAATGATTAAGTTTGGTAGGAAGCACAATATCTCAATAATGTGCCTTCACTTAACAGATGAGAAAATTGAAACGGAAATCCAAGAAGCGAATGGGACTTCTTGGAGTCACACAGCTGGTGTCAAACCAGGGCTAGAACCCAGATTTCTGAACCCTAGCCCTTGGAACCCTTCATAGCATGATACACTGCCATTCTGCACTTAGAGGCACTTCAGGTTTTTAATGAGGGCTTTTGATCATTAAAAATTATAAAAAGATACAGAAAGATACATTTTTTCTATTAAAATATTTTGGAAGATTTCTGCGAATGATAATGATATATTTAACTTTTAAGAAAAGAAAGAAAAACCTGCCAGACACATACAAAAAGGAATCATAAGAATCACAACTACTCTGAAACTAAGGAAATCTGTCATTTTTAACAACTTGAAAGACTATCAGTGAAAGGAAACACAGTTTGGATTCAATTAAATGTCACCTTTATTCACCAAAACACAACAATGTAATATGTTGAATGAATCATCTGGTGGGGAGACGGGGTGGGCAGGGAGACACTGGGATAGCTCATAGGCTCTTTTTTTTTTTTTTGTATTATTGACATTTTTTTAAATTTATTTAAGCTTTATTTAAACATATAATGTAACCCCACCACCCTCTCCCAACCCCTCTTCCCCCCACCCCCCTCAGTTTGTTTTATGACATTAAGAGTCTCTTTTGGTTTGTCTCCCTCCCGATCCCATCTTATTTCATTTTTACTTTTCCTACCACCTTAACTCCCACCCCCATTGCATCTCCAGGCTGTAAAGCAAAGTAACTGGTTGCCCTCTTTGAGTCTAGAACATTTTCCAGTTAGTACCTTCATCAGGGTAGAAGGGGTGGCGTAGATCAGGATTCTCTCTTTTTTTTTTTAAGATTTTATTTATTTAAGGGGGGGCCAAACACGACCAGGGGTGGGGGGAGACAGAGAGAGAGGAAGAAGCAGACTCCCCACTGAGCAGGGAGCCAGGACCCCGGGATCAGGACCTGAACCAAAGGCAGACGCTTAACCAACTGAGCCATCCAGGTGCCCTGATCATAGTGCTCTTGAGAGAGAATCACGCATTTACCTATCCTAGGTGCAAAGAGCCTCCCAGCTCAGACTATAATTTAAAAATATGATAAAGCAGAGGTAATTTACTAGACTCTTGAGGAGAATGAGCAACGAGAAGGAACCACACTAAACTAGGCAACCAGCCCAAATGGCTCCCAATTAAAAAGATTTAATGCGAAGAATAGAAAATAATCCTTTATAAATTCTGAATAGTATTCACAGTAATATCCAAAGCCTCCTTTGAAAAAGAACCCACCAGAGACATTAAAAATAGTTGTAGAGAGAACAATAATCAAATAAATGTAACATTTAATCAAGGAACTGAGCCACAGAAAGAACGCTGTTAAAAATAAAATTTCACAACTGGTAAATCAGCAGAATAATGTCCCCCCCTAAACATGATAAAACAGTAAAAGAGATAGAAATTACAAAGTGAAGAAAGATAAAGAACTCAGAAGATTAGTCTGAGAGAGTTCATATCAACATCTCTTTAGTACTAGTTCCATACATTGAAAGTGGACACACACAATGGCAAGACAATCACTAAGAAATACTAGATTATTAACAGTAAAAACTTTTGTTTTCTTCTGACTTGCCTCAACCCAACCCAAAACACTTACAGCCATTCTGATGGGCCAGGGAAGATAATTCTAACTACCCACAATACATTCTCCCAGACACTTGGGCGTTCCACCCTGAAGAACCCACATCGGGACACCCCTGGTTCAAAATAGATCTGTTCCAAACCCACTCAATCTTTCTACGTGAGGTGGAGAAAAATCAGCCTTGCGTAAAACCCAGGTTATAGACCAACCTGACTCATGAACTAATGACTTGCAAGAAGAAGTACACACCACCTGAGAGCAGTGATTTCCACCATGGGTGAGTTTTAATGCAGATTAACAAACATCTACTGAACAAAATACTCCACATCTTGGTCTGAGTCAGCTGCGCTTGGGTTAACTCAACCTTTCCCCTAATGAGTACTTTCCTACATGACCAAAGGGGATCACGAAAAGGTATTTCACAGAATAAAGAGCAGTAAACACTCCAAAATGATTTTCTTCTCCATCCTAAAATATTAAAACTACTGTAACTTCCAGTTCTCACCATTATTCGTAATATTGCAAATTAATGAGTTTTAAACTATTTTATGAGGAAGGAATGAGAGAGGGAGAAATATGAATAAAATTCCAGATTATTTAATAAAAGGCCATAAGGGGAAGAAAAGGGAAGTAAATGCATGTTAAAATTCTTGGCTGTGGGGCGCCGGGTGGCTCAATGGTTAAGCATCTGCCTTCGCCTCATGTCATGATCCCAGAGTCCTGGGATCAAGCCCTGCATCAGGCTCCCTGCTCGCATTGGGCTCCCTGCTCAGCAGGAAGCCTTCCCTCTGCTTGTGTTTCCTCTCCTGCTGTGTCTCTCTCTGCCAAATAAATAAACAAAATCTTAAAAAAAAAATTTCCTGGCTGTATGAAGGCTGGTGGTTATGAATAATGTTTAATTCTTAACTTTGATGGAAGAATGTAGAAAAAAATATGTTTGCAATAATTTAAGAGTAACCACTCTTAGAATAACATTTAGATGTAATATCTCATATCCCTAGAGCAGAAAAAAAGAGATCAAAAAAATGATCAAACAAGGAAGAGGCAGGAAAGGTGAAAAAAGGAAGCAATAAGAAATCACAATGAACATAAAACATAAAATAAGATGGCAAGAGAAAGATTAAGTATATCATTCATTACAATAAATAACAGTGGGCATGGATAAAATTATTCTCCTTGCCATGTCTTATACTCAAAGGAAAAGCAGATTAAATTAAAAAGAAAAAAAAATAACTAAATGGTATGTTTAAGGTACTTATCTGCAAAAATGATAAAGAATAAAGGTAGAAAATAAAGAAGTGAGCAAGAATATATCAGAATACTGCTAATAATTGCAAATGGCAAGAATATCAAACAGAGGACACTTTAAGGTCAAAACATCAAATAAGGCTGAAGAATTTTGTTGGCAAATGATACTATCTCTAAAGAAATTATAACAGATAGACACTAAACTTCCACTGTATGGAAATACTTGAAGCAAAAAAATGGGAATTCAGGTTTACTTTAATAAGATCACAATGAGATTTATAAATTTATATCAAATCCAGTAGAAAAAAATTAATATGAGAGCATTTGAATTGCACGATACGTTTTATTTAAGAATATTTTTTTATAAAACAGAAAATCTTTTCAAAATATTCATTGACTGTTTGTAGAAATTGTTTATAAACTGTGCCATAAAGAAAATCTTAACACATTCACATAGATAGATAGATGATAGACAGCAATCAAACATACCCTATTCTCTGGCAACAAAACTAAAATAAAACACCAAAATATAGTCCCTCAATCTAACTACCTAGAAATTTGAAAGCACTCATAAATAACTCATGAGTTAAAGATGAAATCATTATAGTAACAGATTAATTAGAAAATGACCCCCAAAAGAACTCAACATTTCAAAACCTATAGAATGGGGCCAAGACGCTCATCAAAAAAAAAAGAAACAGGGGCACCTGGGTGGCTCAGGTCATGATCCCAGGGTCCTGGGATCGAGCCCCACATCGGGCTCTCTGCTCAGCAGGGAGCCTGCTTCCTCCTCTCTCTCTCTCTGCCTGCCTCTCTGCCTACTTGGATCTCTGTCTGTGTCAAATAAATAAATAAAATCTTAAAAAAAAAAAAAAAAGAAACATGCAAAAATCCTTGAAAAAGTAGTTTCCTTATTGCTTAAGAACACAGATTCTAGAGTCCAGTTAGACAGGTTCAAATCCCAGCTCTTCTACTTACTTCATTTGTGTGCTCTTGGAATAATTATCTCACTCAGTTTCCTCATTTGTACAACAGGAATAATAATAATACCTATCTGTTAGGATGTTTCAAAAAATGAAAAGAGGTACTCCGTGTGGTCTCCTTCCATAGGGGTCTCTGGGGAGATAGATAGATCACAGCTACCTAGATAGATAATAGATATATAGATAGATAGATAGATAGACGGACAGACAGATATGGAGAGAAAGAGGGAGAAAAGGTTGAGATTGATTGATTGGCTGAGTGATTGATTGATTGACAGAGATTTCAACAGTGTTATGGGCTGAGTTTTATCCCCCTTCCCCAAATTCATATGTTGAAGTTCCAACCCCCAACTGTCTCAGAATGTGGCTGTTTTTAGAGAATGGGCCTCTAAGTGATCATTAAAGCTAAAATGGGATCATGAGGGTGGGCCTTAATCCAACCTGATTGGTGCCCTTATTAGAAGGACACACAAAGAAACTCCCTAGGGAAGACCAGGTGACAGATCAGCATCAAGGAGTCCATCTAGAAGCCACAGAGGGAAGCCACAGAAGAAATCAACCTGCTGAGACCTTGATCTTGAACTTCTAGAGTCCAGATCTGCAAGGAAATAAATGTGTGTTGTTTCAGCCCCCAGCCTGCAGTACTGCTGGCACCCCCAGCCGGCTGACTAATACAGGCAATGCCAACAAGCCTGCCCACCATGGTGGTGCGAAGGGGCAGGACACGGAGTCCTACTGTTCCCCCGAAAGTCTCCGTTGCTGGTTTCTGGTGGCATGAGCCCCTCCCTGAACTGTGTGTGGGTCTAATGTTGAAGGTGTGTGTATCTCCTACAACATGGCTCCTAGAGAAACCCATCCTCCTCCTGCAGTACCCAGTGGAAGAAAGAGATTAGATCCAACAATGGAGGGAAGATTGTCTGCACTGGGAGCCTGCTGAGCCCAGCACTCTGTCCCCAGCACTTTGCGGTCATTTTAAGGGATTTTCAACAGCAATTTTGTCTCTGTGCAATTTTAGCTCTATAGGCTACTTTAGAGCTTAACCTTTAGCTAAGCTGTCCCTCCACAGGATAGCATGGTATTGACTTCAGTGCTGACAGAGGAATGCACAAAAAGATCACCAGAAACAGAAATGTACACGCACGTGTGTGTGTGTGTGTGTGTGTGTGTGTGTGTGTTCACTATGTGAAATGGGAGTTCCTAGCCCCACAACTCAATCCTCCTACTTAGAGTTTCCTCCCCAGCTAAAGAGGCAACAAAAAATAGCTCTTGGTAAATGAGCAGGAATGTGTGGCCCCTTCTTGCCAGTGCACAATCGGTAGAGTCTCCTGGATGGCATCTACACAGCCAGGGTCCACTTCAGTGACTCACAGACCTAGACCACCTAGGACCATCTGCGAGCTATTGACCCATCCCAGTAATCTTGACCCACATGGTCAGAATGGAGGCAAGGAGGGGAAGAGAAGAGCAAAAAGGCTGGTTCAGCTCAGGCCACTGCACACAGGAGGCAGGAAGCCCAGAAGAGGAGCTGGGTCTGCAGGGTAGGCTGAGCCTATCCAGAGGGATGACCATATGTATGCTCAGCTAGCCTCAGATGATGTCACTCTGTCAGTGTTCCAGGTTTCATATCCTTTCCAATCATAAAACATGACTTTTCCTCTTTGAAGGAAGAGCTACCTACCAAGGGGAGTGAGAAATGGGGAGAATGAATGGAAATGAAGATTTTACCCACAGTGGTCTGCAGGAATTCAGTCACGTGGTAGACCTGACACTTCACATAGGTGAGGAAAAGGTAGGGGGCCTCGTAAATGATGCTGGCACAATGGGGAAGGTGGGAAGAAGAAATGTTAGATGGCCCCCTCCGACTCCAAACTTGTTACCATGATGAACATAAATTCCAGGTAGCCATAGACTTAAATATTATAAAACAATAAGTGAAATTCTTTAAAATATAAAAAACTCTTGGGACGCCTGGGTGGCTCAGTCGGTTACATGTCTGACTTGTGATTTCAGCTCAGGTCATGAGCCCATGTGTCGTGGGATCGAGCCCCATATCAGGCTCTGTGCTCAGTGGCGAGTCTGTTTGAGATTCTCTCCCTCTGCTCCTCTCTCCACTCCTGAGATTACTCCCTCTCTCTCTTGCTCTCTCTCAAATAAGTAAATCTTTAAAAAAAATTAAATAAAATATAAAAAACTCTTTAATTGTGTGTGGGGAAATTCTTTCTAAGCATGAGATAAAACCCACAATTCAAAAAAGAAAAAAAGTTAAACTCACTGATAAAAACTGCATAGTTGCTTAAGTATTAAAGACTTCTAAATGAAATTAAATACTATCTGACAAACGAAAATGTATTTGCAACGCACATGGCAGATGGGGGTAAAACAGTATTTTCAATATGTAAGGAATTCTTGCAAATCTATAATGAAAAGACAAAATAATTGTTTCAATGAACAAGTGATAGGAACAGAAAATCCACAGTACAAACAGAAATAGACAAAGCTGCTCCTTCTGCCCATAGGTTCTGTCCCCATGCTCTAATAAAAATACCCTCAGAAAAAAAAAAAAAAGGAAAAAAATGGCCAAAAAGCACATGAAAAGAGACAGCACTATAAATAAGAAACCAAAAAATAAAATAAAGAACAATTTGTCAGCATGCATTAAAATTTACAAGAAATTCCACGAGGACACAGCTAGTCCAGGCTTGGGGCTTAGGTTGGCAGGTGCCAAAGACACCCACAGCTACGTCCTCCACCAAGGACCTGGTCCTGAATCCCCTGGACCCTTCTACCCTGGGCCCTGGCGGGGGGAGAGGGAGCAGCAGCTAAGTGAGGCTCTGAGGGCAGATGTGGCCTTCCAGGAGGCAAGTTTCCTTGTGTGCAGTAGGTGACATATTGGAGGTGACATACCGGAGGTGACATACCAACTCCTCACTCCCCTGGCTCCTCCTCGGGCTTTGAAAACATTGGCAAGTCTCAGGGCCTGCCCCTTCATTCCCCTCCTGCCCTCTACCCCTCCACCCCACCAATCTTAAGGCCCCATCGAACTGGAGAGCAGACACTTCCCAGGGCCAGGCCCTCAGCTACCCCCCGTGCCATGTCATCCATGTAGGGAAGCCATCTTGACTCCACCAACCCGCAGTCCACAAGTTTGGGGGCCCTGCCTTCCCACCTCCACACCCCACACTTGGGGACTGGCATAGCCTAGCATCCTTACTGGGTCTAGATCTGGATCCCTGAGTAGCCCCTCAGCATCAGCACTCCCAGCCTCAAGTCACCCAGTGGTGTCCTAAGACCCCTACACTCCATCAGCTAGGCAGTCCTGGAGTGCATTCATCTGTACCAAAGTGGGAAAGTATAGTGTTTTGCTGATCATTATTAAAAATGTTATTAAAAGTTCAAGCTAGTGTACCCCCTTAGAGGTACCTACTCCAGAAAAAGTCAACACACGTGCAAAAGGAAATGTGTTCATCTAAGCGTTGTTCGTAATGGTGATCTATCAGAAACAGCCCAAAATAGTCGTCTGCAGGGGTGGTGTGCTGTGTCCATATTCCAAAATAGCACGTTGTGTTTTAAAAGAACAAAACAACCCTATATGCCCTGAAATGAAGGACGACCATATTTTTTAGTTAATCACGGACCTTCAGAATAATACATATAATATCATTCATATACAAGTATACATACACACAGATGCCTACATGTGTATCTGTGTCTGTGCATGCCTGTGTGTGTGTGTGTGTGTGTGTGTGTGTGTGTAGGTAAAGCCACAGAACTATGTACTTTTATAGAAACATATGTCTGTGCAAGAGCAGAGCTTAAAAAACTGAAAGAACTCATACCAATTAAGAAGAGTAGTTCCCCCTGAAGAAAGGGTGGGTGGTCACAATAATATCATAATTTTTCACAAGAAGAATCATTAATTTATTTACGTATATGTGTGAAGTGTGTGTGTAGACACACATATGTATAAATACTTAAATATATGCAATGCAATGCACAGAATAAATAAATTTAGCTAATAAGCTTGTGAAGAGATGTCCAGCCTTACCATTAATTAAAGAAATGCCTGTTTTTCAAATGGCAAAGGGTAACCTTTCACTTGTCAGTCTGGTAAAAAGTAAGCAGTATGAGGATTTCAGCTGTGAGCAAAGGCATGGGTACAAGAAGCACGTCAGACATGGATCCTCTCTCCACCACACCCGCAGCCCACCTTTTCAGGGCAGCCCTTGCTGCAGCAACCAGCTGCGAGGGCCAGCCCGATGGCCCCTCTCCTCTGTGCCCTTCAGTCTCTTGCTCTCTACCCTGTCTGCACCCCACCCCACCCCCCAGCTTCCTGGGCTGTTCTGGGCATGTGAGCCACATGATAAAAGATACCCAGAGATCAGGTAAAGGTCCAGAGGTAACACATCCTGGGGGCAATCCTTGAGAGGAGTTGAGACTACATGTACTCTCCTCTCCATTTCTCAGAGAACAATTCTGAGCACATTCTACACATTTCCTCAGTGGGTCCCAAGAGGAGAGGGGAGGAACCCTTGATGCCCACAGCAGCGACCAGCCCAGGAATTCACCCCTAAACTGGCTTTCTCTCCTTCCCTGTCGACCCCTCCCACGCTCCCACGCCGACTCCCTTGAATTGCTTCCCAAAGGAAACTGCCTGCACCCCAGCCCCATCGGCTCTGCCTTCTGAGGAAGTCGAGAAGAGTCTAGGATTTGCTGGAAGACAGAAGGATTAGCACAACACACTTGGAGCACAGTTTGGTGATTCGGAGTAAGGGCCATAACCTGCTCTCCAGTTCTACTTCTAGAAATTTATTCTGCAGCAAACCCGTGATAAGAGCAAAGGATATTCTCACTCATCCATTTATGATGAATTCATTCATTGTTTGTGCCTCCATCTCTGTGCACCTGTTCCAGGCACAGGGGGACTAGGAAAAACTCTTGTTCTCCTTCTGTTAGGAAGAGTTAAGACAGAAAGCAATAGACAAACCTATAATCTATATCCTCACTTTCATTGTTCCTAATAGGAAAGAACAAGATCACGGGAAAGGGGTTAAATAAATTCAGCTGCCTCCATCCATACAATGGGGTAGTGTGACATCATTAAAAAGAACAGTTCCATAGGCCCTGACAGACAAGAGGCAAAAGATTTATTCCGTGAATAAAGCATCTGGAGTGATTCTACATTTTTCTTTTTTTTAAGATTTTATCTATTTATTTGACAGAGATAAAGAGAGCACAAACAGGGGGAGTGGCAGGCAGAGAGGGAGGGAGAAACAGAGTCCCTGCTGAGCAGGGCTTCCCATGCTGGGGCTCCATCCCAGGACTCTGGGATCAGGATGCAAGCAGAAGGCAGATGCTTAGCTGACTGAGCCACCCATAGGCACCTAGAGTGAGTCTACTTTTTTTTTTAAAGATTAAAGATTTTATTTATTTATTTGACAGACAGAGATCACAAGTAGGCAGAGAGGCAGGCAGAGAGAGAGGAGGAAGCAGGTTCCCTGCTGAGCAGAGAGCCTGATGCGGGGCTCGATCCCAGGACTCTGGGATCATGATCTGAGCCGAAGGCAGAGGCTTTAACCCACTGAGCCACCCAGGCGCCCCTTGAGTCTACTTTTTTAAAGTTATTTATTTACACACTCATGCTCACACACACACCAGAATTAAATCTCAAATACTACTAATGGATTTTCCACTTTTACCTAAGTACATAATCCATTAGCATCCCATCTGCCTGGAGATGATTTAGGTTCATTGCAGCGAAGATCAAAAGAGAAGAGATGGGCTCCCGTGCAAAATAAGGCTCCCAAGCTGGGCAGCTTGTAAACCAGCCTACTGTCTCGAAAGAGGATCTTCCAAACGTTTTTACTCCCCTCAGAGTTCCATTATGTTGTACAGCGGAGGTATCTTTTCGCCCCTACGATAGCCTGAGTTCAGTGGCTAAGAACGGAAGGGCTTGCTGCACGAGAGGATGCAGGAGAACGGGAAGGCACGAGACCAAGCCCCAGGGTCCCCAGGGCAGGTCTTACCGTTGATTTGTTTCCTCTTGGCTCCAGCCCAGAGAGAAAGAAGTGCATGAGAGAAAGGAAGGCACACTGAGAGCATGGGGGGCTTTTGCTGCCACAGCCTGTCTCGGGCTTTGGAAAGCTCTCGTTGCTCCCCCCCATCCCCCCAACCCCGGTGGAAGACCCAGGTCAGGCAGAGGCAGCCCTGGGCGGGCCTTGGTGTCAGAGGGTCGCAGACACTGCACGGACACCCAAGGGCCAGCGGTGGGCCAGTCGTGTTGGTGCCCAGAGACCCCACAGCAGAGGCCAAGGTGAGCAGGTGAGTGGCCTAGATGGATGACAAGGCAGGGAGAGGTTCAGGGAGACCCCCCCACAGCGGTGGCCTGCAATTCCCTCCTCCAGGGGCAGCCACATCAGCGACCAGATTGTGAGGATCATGAAGCACAGTGTTCACTGCTAAAGCCAGAGGCAAGCAACAGTGCTGGTCTGCGACATTTCCAGTGGATGACCCAGCTGGGCCTGCTAGGCCTTCCATCAGGCCAAGGCCATTGCCTGCCACCACTTCTCCATCACTCAGATAAGGAGGAAGACAGGAAGGGGGAGGGGAGGGCAATCTGAAAGTCTGGGCATACCTGCCTAGACAAAGCGAAATGATCTGCAAAAACCATTAACATCTTTGGAACGAAATTTGAGCCCCATCGGATGTTAATTTATATTTTTATAAATTAAAAAGTATAGCATGATGAAAACCGTTCCTCCTGCTGACCAGCAGGTAGGACTCAGAAGGAAGGCTGAATTAGATGTAGATACAGCCAAAAACCTAACCTTCTCTGCCCTTCTAACGCGGTGAGAGTTCCAAGTCCGGGCAGAGGCCGCACGTCTATTTCTGGGACGGGGCATGGGGCTGGCGGAGGTTTGCCCTCCGACCCCGCATACCTTACACTTGTGGGGTCATTTTACACAGCTGGAGAAATGTAAAAAGTAACACCTGACAAATATATTAGAAGACAATTTTTCTCTTCGCACGGTGCCTCCGTTCTATACTTCCCAGAGTGCAGTGACTCCTCCCTGTTCTCCGCTTCTAGTTTTTTCTCTCAGCGACGGGTCAGACCAGAACCTGCAATTTGTTTTCTTTTCGTTTTCTTTAAATTTTACTCTCCTTTCTTTTAAAATTTGAAAGTTTCTTTTAAAATTTCAAAGGTTCTTTTAAAGTTTCTTTTGCCCAAGAAACATTACTCTGGCTTTCTTTTCCCACAACACTTCCTGAGGTCTATCAACCACCCCCGCAAAGTGGCTGCTGAAGGGGGGAAAACCAGGCAGCATCATGGCCTTTTTTGCCACCCCCTCCCCAGGGTTTTGCTCCTGGGAGTAGTTTTATCGGGGAGAAATCATATTTAAAAGATATTCTGGGAAAAGGACAAAAATAAATAAGCAGCAACTACTACCCCCCACCTCTGTGCCGGGGCATCGCACCCTTCCCAGCAGCAGCACCCCATTGTGGGGTTGAGGGTTCACGTCTTCACTGCAGCTTTGAGTGGGGTCCCTGGTTGCTGGTTGTCTGGGGGCTTTGGGACCCCCCCCGGGAATCACCCCGAGTAGAGCCGAGCAGGCCTCACCCTCCCCACAATGGCCACCCGAAGGACAATGGAAACCTGTGGGCCCCAGGGGGGAATGTGGGATGGGAGGAGATCGAGGAAAAGGGGAAGGAAGAGAATGAAACATTTATTTAGCACCTTCTGTGTGCAAGGTATTAGCTAAGTCCTCTCCCACAGTGTATCTCAATGCCTACTGGTTCCTGGATCCATCCGCTCGTTGCTTTGAATGTTTTATTCGCTCAACACAGACTCGTTGAGCTTCTGTTACACACCCAAGCGCTCTTCTAGGCTCTTCCCTCGGTGCGCTCCACTAGATACTGTTCCAACACCCAAGGCAGCTATTAGGGGGACAAGATATAGAAAATAAAACAACATATTTCTTCAAAAAGCTCAGGTAAGACTTATGCACTAATCACTTGTAGACACCCCATAGCAGGAATAAGGAATGCTTTCCTGCTCTTGCTTTTGGAGCAGAGAGCCAAGACCAAGATGAAGAACGAGATCTTCCAGGCTCGTCCTGGGGGAGATCTTCCAGGCTCGTCCTTGGCTCTGCACGGGCAAGTTCATCACCCACCGCTAATCACCTACAGGCCGCTGGTTCAGGGCTCTAGACTCCCCGGGTACAGGTAAAAGGGAAGCCTGCAACACAGCCCCTCTTCTGAAACACCCACTGAATACTACATGACACCCTTCCATGGTGGCTGAGCTCAGGAGCCCCATTTTTTTATGGTAGTTGTAAAAATCTCACATTGAAAATAAGAAAATGTAATTAATGTAACCTCCGGCTCAAGGGCATGGTCTTGTTCTACAGCTATTGTGTGTCACAGGTACTGATCTCACAGACAACTCGCCTGATCCTGGGACACCTCCACCCCCCAGACAGGAGGGAATCATAATAACCCTATGCCAGTCACTAGGTACTCAGCAACCACTAATTCATCGAATACTGAAAAGACTTCCTGAGTTAGAAGCCACCACCATTCCCGCATGAAAGGGGATGAACCGGAGGCACAGAGAGGTTTGCTGACTTTCCTACGGGACCACAGCAGAGTCAGGATTCTAACCCAGGTTATGGAGCACTGGCATTCCGTGTGCCTCTAGGAAAGGAAAAAGAATACTTCATTCCCAGCCTTTGACCCCTGGTAAGATCCTAATTGTGCCCCTGGGAAGTTAGGTTAATGAAAGAGTAAGGGGGTGTATTTTGCAATTCAACCTGTCATTCTGACCCACAAGTTCAGAGTAGATACTTTTCCTTAAATTCACTTCCCAAACAGATGGAGCCCACTTTCTTGCAATGTTACAACTTTGATCTTTTATTCTGATTAATGAATTACAGCCTCTTAATGTCATACTGCTTGAAATACGGTTTCACTCTCCCCCTCCTCAAGAAATATAACATGGTTGCTGATCACATAGACTTTGCTGGATCCTTTCTTGGGTCTCTGAACAATTTCCAGGGATGCCGATGATGGGCATATGTTTTGGGATATCCTACACCAAAGCAAGGCGGAGAAAGCCTTGGGAATACTTCAGTAATCCTCCTCAAGGCTCTTAATATCTGTCAATTGATTTAATCTGAAAAAAAAAAAGATTGTGCGGGGTAGTAACCATATGGGCTGACTGTCTCGGCTCAGAAGCAGGGCTGGGCCTTTCACGAGGTGCAGGGCTGGGCCTTTCACAAGGCACAGGTGCACTCTCCATGCACTAAGAAAAGGGAAAGAAGGTCCGACATGGGACCTAAGCCCCCCAGATCTGAACAAAGGCAGCTCCCCAGCGCACTGGGGCCTCCTGCAACTGGGTGAAGTGAGCGCCAAAGTTTGGTTCTTTACGCTCCAAACAGCAGTTGGCTTTTCTTCTGGGATTAGAATAATCATAAAAGAAATGGTTCCCACTGAGTTCCCACAGTCATGCTCGTACAATGAGAACAGAACAAAACCAAAACCTTTCCCGCAGACGTTGCTGTCATAACTTCTGGATGACCCGTAAGTTCCCACAAGATCAGCAGAGGGTGCTCGCCCTTCCTGGCTTGGTGCAGAGGGACAGCATCCTGTTGCTAGAATAAAAACCCTGGGGGCCTTTGTTAAGATCCATGCTGTGGAAAAGTGGGACACTCCAGCATGGTCCAATTTTCTCTCAAAGTCCTCACTGCCATGAGGAAGACTGAGAACCAACTTTGTGAAGGCCTAGTTACTTTTAAAGAAAACACATGAAGACTGTAAGTGTGAAGTGAATGAGCGTGGTGCCTGCCCATAGCACTGGGACCCCACAGGGTGTAGGGCAGTAAACCCACAGCGTTCGTGGAAGCCGAGCGAATGCACTGTGGTTCCTTTTGCCTTCTGTGCCTTTGCCCACCTCCCATCCCTGTCAATACTGATGACGAAGTGAATGAAATCTTGAGGCCGCTCAGCTGCGATGGCTTTTGCCACCATTGTCGTGTTCAGATCTTGCCACCCGGCCATAAGACTTGTTGGTAGAAATATGGGTGTCAAAGACAATTCTGGTGAGGGTCTAGAAAGAAAGGACAGCTACAGAGAAAATGACCATTGTCTTAGAGAATGCATACAGCATCATGAACGGGATGTTGCTAGAAACCCGAACGTACAGGAGCTTCTGGTGAGTTCTCAGCCAGAAGTGAGGAGCAGATTATGATAAACCATCAGAAAGGTGATCCTTATTATGCAGTAGCAGAGGGCTTGGCGCAATTGTGTTCTATGGCTTTGTGCAAAACAGAACATGTAAACAATGAACTTGGATAGCTAGCTGAGATTTCTAAGCCAGGTGTCAAAGGTGCATCCTGTTTCTGTTGTCTAAGCCAACCGGTCTGTAGCTCATGTTGTGACAACCCTAGAGAAGTAATATGGTAGGGAAGCACCTGGATGGCCCAGGAAACATCCTTGATCACCTGTCTGTGAGGGCACAAGGCCTTTTGGAGGGGAAGGAGGAGCAGGCGAACTCAGATCCCAAAGCAGAGCTGGGCTGTGGCAGGCTTTCACTGCCTGGTGTCTGTGATGAACAGGAGGCACAGTGATGGCTCCCACCCTGCCTCATGGTATGGATTCCATGGCTCCTGATCAGGCCCAGGCCTGCCTGGCCTCCAAAGCTGAATTTCTGTCTAGAACCTAAGTATAGAAGGAGAACTTGATAGAGAAAGGCGGTGGATTTTAGCCAAGCAAAACTGCCTTCCACTCGGCTCACCTTCCCTTGACAGGCAAACAGTTCCCCCAAGAAGGCAATGGGGCTGCCACGCAAAGAAACCATGATGTTGGCCAGTGGTTAGCAACATCAAGTGGCCAGGATTGCCCTAGAAGAAATGCCTCATTAAGAATTCCAGCTGCAGGGGCGCCTGGGTGGCTCAGTGGGTTAAAGCCTCTGCCTTCGGCTCAGGTCATGATCTCAGGGTCCTGGGATCAAGCCCCACATCGAGCTCTCTGCTCAGCGGGGAGCCTGCTTCCCTCCCCCGCCCCCCACCGCCTGCCTCTCCACCCACTTGTGATCTCTGTCTATCAAATAAATAAATAAAATCTTAAAAAAATAAAAAATAAAATAAAATAAAGAATTCCAGCTGCAGGGGCACCTGGGTGGCTCAGTGGTTTAAAGCCTTTGCCTTCGGCTCAGGATATGATCCCAAGGTACTGGGATCGAGCCCCGCATCGGGGTCTCTGCTCAGCAGGGAGCATGCTTCCCCGCCCCCCGCCTGCCTCTCTGCCTACTTGTGATCTCTGTCTGTCAAATAAATAAATAAAATCTTAAAAAAAATAAAAAATAAAATAAAATAAAGAATTCCAGCTGCAGAGAGAGGAAGGAAAAATGTATAGGGCGCATTTGTCCCCCACCTTTGGGGTTTTGTACAGTGAGGTCCCATGTCTGGGAGCTGCCAAAAACACAATTTACCAGCATTGCATGGGAGGTGAGGAGGGCTACGGAGCCTTAAACACGTCTACCTCTATAAGTGGCAGAGATGAACGCCGAGCTCCCCCGGGCCCGCAGCTCACTTAGCCAGTCAACCAGCTCATTTCGTTTTGCCCAGGGTTTTAGAGCCTGACTCAGGAGCGAAACTCTCACATGGCAACCACTGTGGCCTCCCCACGGGGGTGTCTTAGAGCAACTGGTGGAGGTGCTGGAAGGGTGCAGATAGAGCCAGATTGCCCCTAAGGATCCTTTAGACTCTGACGTGCCTTCTGACGTGTGTGTCAGTCAGATCGACGGTAATGTGAGTTTTGGTTGAGTGAATCTGATTCTCCACTGGCTTCCATTATAGATCTAAGCTTTGTCCTGAAACAAACAGAAATGATCCTGCATAGACTGAAAGGAAGGCATGGGTGAGAAAATCTTCATCAAGCCACTAGCCTGTCCAGGAGGGCTTGAGCACTGGACACTCACTCCTCTCCCTCGGGAGCCTCCTTTTCTTCCCTGGCAGTGGAAAGGCTGGCTCTTTGGCCACATTCTGCAGCCCCTCCTCCCTGCTGGCCAGCTTGCTCTCACCCAGAAGTCCAACCTCATCTCCCGCTCATGGTTATCACCCCCCACTCTCCACCTTGGGTTTCCCAAGGCCCATTCGACCCTAAACCCAAGTTTGTCTCCATGCTCATTCCCACACCTTCACAGGCCTCAAACCCGTCTGAGAAAGAGGGCTGACCATCACACAGACTTACTATCTCTGCCTACTTCAGCTCCAGGTCACTAGAATGCAGGCATTTCTCCCATGTCCGCTAGCCTCACCCATCTGGCCACCATCCCATGCCCCGCCTGGATCCCTGCACCCATGCCCCAGCCACATCCCTCCCAATCCTTCCCCTGCTGCCCAGGTAGATGGGTTTCCAACTCTTCGTGCCAATCCAATCGTGTCACTTTCCTCCACTGTCCTTTTGAAAAGAAAAACCACAAAAAAGCAGATTCTTAACTCTAGAAAACTGGCGGTTGCTGAGAGCGGGTAGGGGGGAGGGGGAGGGGTGAGATAGTGACCGGATCAAGAGGACAATTATCTTGATGAGCACTGAGAAATGTATAGAATTGCTGAGTCACTGCTGTACACCTGACACTAATGGAACACTGTGTGTTAGCTCTGGCATCGTTGTGACCAAGCCACCAAGCTGAAGCCAACTACCTCATCTAATCACGGCTCCCACCACGCTGAGAGATGGAGTTCTTTAGCTGTCAGTCAGGAATTTTCTGGTTACCGCCAACGATCTAATCTTGTCACTTGGGGGGCCCTCTCCATCCCCAAAGGAGGATGAAGCAATCCACCTGCTGAGACCTCCCTGTCCCCTCCCCCTAAAGAAAGGTGACCTTGACCAGAACAATTCATTCTTTTGCTACCAACTTTCTGGCTCTGTCCTCCTTCCTATAAAGCCCTCCTTTTTGTGCAGCTCCTCGGAGCTCCCTAATATTTGCGAGATGAGGGGGAGGTGCTGTCTGGTTCCTGAATTGCTTCACAAAGCCAGCTAGATCTTCAGGTTTTCCAGTGGAATTTTTGTTCTGGGTTTGGTGCCATGCCTCCCTGGGCCTGTGTGATTCAGCCTCTCCCTTGTATCCAGCTAACTGCTCATGGCTTGCCCCAGAATTCAAGGCTTCAGGTCTCAACACCTTTTTTCTGTTTCTCCCTTTTCTCATCTCCCAGATCCGGATCTCTGGGACAGCCTGGCCCATTCTTCATCTTCCTTCCAGCTACAACTCTGAGGCCTCCTCCTGGACCTGTCAAGTCTAGTGGGGAGAGTCCCTCTCTGCTCTTGCACCTGAAATGACCCCCACCCAGGGCTTCTCATGCAGCAGTGTCCAGGCCTGTTCATTTCTCTGTATCCTCAGCTAGACCTGATTATAAGCTTTATGAAGAGAGGAACTGTGCCTTTTATCAGCCATTTGTGGGCACCGACCATCGCGTTCAGCACATAGTAGATGTTTAGCCAAAATCTACTGATGGAGTGAAGGCCCATCGAGTAGATTCAGTAAGATAACTCAATAAGATAATGTGTCTGCAAGAACTCACTCTCATTTAAGTACCTGCAGTCCAAATCAGGCCTATATCCTGCATTTGCAAATAAAGTTTTATTGGCACACGATCACCCCAGTTGGTTTGCTCTTGTCATGGGGGCTTTTCTGCTTCCCTGGCAGAGTTGATTATGATGGAGGCCATCTGGCCTGCAAACCCTAAAATATTTATTTTTATGGAAAAAGTTTGCTGCCCCTGATCTAGATGTCAGCATAAACAGGCCTGACTCCAAAATATGAAAAAAATGTTTATTAGCCACAGCTCCACTGTGGGTAATGGAAGCGTTGTCCAGTTAATTCACTCCACTAGCAAGGATTTCTTTTATCTTTATTGTCCAGATAATCTTATCAACTATCCACTGCCTGAGATCCTTGGTAGTAAATACCTCACTAAGTGGACTTAATTAACTCTTTCAGGCTCTGCAGTGACATTAAGAATCCCCTTGTCTGGGAATCTAATTGCCCTCTGGGGGCCATAATGGGTCTAATTCACCCTTAAAACAAATGTGACCTACTCCAGTGTCAGCAGGGCTGAATCACCAGGTCAGGTGAATGAACTCACGTCCTTTCCCAGGGGGTTCCTGGAGGCCTTGGGAGTGGGAGCCTGGGGTGAACTCACAGCCGAGGACAGAGTAAAAGAAGTTGGCCCTGACCAGTGGCCACAGATGTGTCCTGTTTCTAGCTTCGCGGCCGTCCCCACCCATGGAACACTAAGGAAGCCATGTTCCCAGTCAAAGCCCCAGAAGGATATCCAGAGTTCCCTCTACAGAAAAAAGTCTGCCCTCTGGAAGTTTTGCTTAATCACGTGATGGAGCCTTCTACAGCAGGACAGTGACTGTCGGGCTAGGATTGTTCAAACAGGCTGCCGCCAGCTAAGTAAATGTCACAGGCAAAGCGAGGCAGGCATCCTTTTCTTGCATACCTGCCTGGGGGCGGAGGGAGATCTTTGCGGTCAGCAAGGACTCTGTTGATGCAAATAGGAAGGAGTCCCTGCGTGACCTCTGTGTACTAAAGGACCAAGATCCTCGTGCCATTTCACTCTTATTGAAGTTCAGGAAGATGGGTTTCCCCCAATCTGAAGTACAGGGCATCATAGGCCAGGGCCAAAGCAGTTACCCTTGGGTTCTGGGTGGGGAGGGAGAATTAATCTCAAAGTACCAACCGGTTCCTGTACGGATGTCTCTTATTTGTTTGTGTTACCATTTGCCTATTTCCTATTTACCAAGACTTTACTTCGTTTTGGCAGCTGGTGTTTCTCCCCATGGATCGTTTCAGACAAAGTATTAATTAAGATACTATTTCTGGGAATAACGAAATGTCTGGAGGCAGGAAAGCCAACATGGTCCCTTCAGCAGTGCATGGAATTGTCCCCGGGAAATGGCAGGAACTAGCAAGAGCACCTGCTTACTGAGGGCCACGAGCTGTGCCCAATGCCTTACCCGATCACCTCAGATCCTTGCAGGGATCCTGGGAAGGGCCTGTTAGTCTCACACACACACACACACACACACACACACACACCCATGACACAGATGCACGAGGTCGCTTTCTTAGTCTGGGCTCCTTCCCAGAGGAGGGAGACAGAGCGGAGCCTGAGACAGTCAAGTACATTTGGGAGCTGATCCCAGGAAGTCCGGGGCGGGGAGGGTGGGGTGGGGAAGAAGGAAGTCAACACAAGCGTGTGTTCTCACAGCACGTGCAGAATGCCACCACCCCACCCCCCCCCCGCCAGTGCCCAATCCCAGGGTAGTGTGACCTCTCCAGGGCCAAAAGCAGGCAGCTTAGGGTACATTCTGGAAGCAAGAAACTCAGGTACTCTCAAGCTGCGATCGGGGAACAGGGGGAGGTGGGATGCATGATCCAGGAGTGCCCATCATAGTAACAATGGAGGAAGAACTTCAGGCTGGGTCTCACTGACTCCAGAACCACCCTCTCTGCATGCCCCCTTCCCATTGAGTGGGCCCTTGTGAGCAGAGCTCAGCTCGGGCCTCCTGAAGCACAGGATTCCTGGGTTTAACTCCCTCCCTCCCCGTTACTTGCTTCCAACCCAGTGCAGTGAGGAAAATGGGCCCATGTGCCATGGGGGAAGAGTTTGGCCCCGTTGGCCTGGGAGAACATAGTCTGCCCCGATGGAGCCAGACCTGCGAAGGCCCAAAGCCACAAATGAACACTGACCCCCGTGCAGTCCCAGTGAACAGCATCCCCTAGGGTTATGCGGAGAACAAGCTGGGCGGCTGTATACAGTGGGCCGGCCCCAGCCCCTTCATTGTCATCTGTTTCCAAACGTGCATCCACTCTCAGGAACTCTAGCCTGCCTGCGCTCTGACAGGACCCATCAGCAGGCCCCCCCACGCCGTGGCCGCCTGCCCAGTGGACCCTGGGGTGTTGTACCGTTGGACACTCTCAGTCCTTCCTTAAGTCTCAGTTGCCCCCTGGGGCCCACCAGTCATTGGTGCTCCATTCCCAAGTGGGCTTGATCACCCATTTACCTCCCCTGCCGTGCTGAGCAAACTCAGGTCCCTTCTGAAAGAAAGTTCTAGAAAGGGAGCACCACCCCTGAAGAACATTGGGGGTGGAGGAGCCCTTTTCAGAAGGACTGTGGTGGTTTCCAGGCCCAGTGAGATTCAAGTCAGCTTGGCGTGAAGGAGCCCATAATGGATAGGCCAGCTGACCCTTTCTCCGTAGCCCTTATTAGAAACTGGCTCCATTGTCACAAAGTGGAGGGGGAGTGAGGAAGCCAGGGGACAGCACTGCGCTCTCCAGTTGCTGAACTTCTCTGTAACCCTGGTCTGACCTTCTGCCTTCTTCTCTCAGAAACATGACAATGACGGTCCAGGATCCATCTAGGATTTCATAGAAACCTAAATAATATACTCAGAGTGCCAAATTGTGTCCCTTAGGTAAAAGCAGTTCCTAGGAGATTTTCAGAAAAGTAAACTTAAAAGTCCATGCTGAAAACACTTTGTGCGTCTTCCTTTCCCTGCAGAATTGCAGTTAAGCAATCTATGGGAGCTCACTGGTATGGAATAAATGTGCAGTACGTAAAAGCCTGCAGGGACCCAATTCTGCCATACAGCGCAACCTCTTCCTGGATACCCCATGCCTCGCAGATGAAAGGATCATCCTAAAAATATTCAGAGAATTTGTGGATGTTCATTCTCATCTAAAAGGATATTCACTCATTTGCTTCTCAAAGGCCAGGCACCATCCTGATGCAAAAGTGAAGAGACACAATTTCCATCCTCATCGTCCCACGCTTGGGAGCAGAAGACAAATGATAAATGATAGCTACAACACAATGAGACAAGCACTGTAACAGAAGAGAGGTGTCTTTTGTTTTAAGTGCAACAGAAACCCAGAAGAGGGACCACACTAATGCTGCCTGGGTAAATCAGGAAAAGAGTGAGTCACAGAAGGAATTTTCAGTGGGTCTTGAAGGATGAGTAGGAGTTTTCTGGGGGGTAGGGAGCAAGGTAGAAGGGGTCATTCCATTCAGAGCAGGAGGTACATGCAAAAGTTTAGGGGTTTAAAACATTGTGGCATAGTCGGAGGGCTTAAATAGATTCCTCTGCCCAGAGTATGGGGTATAAGAGGCAGAGGAGGAGAAATTGTAGAAGGGCTGAGTGAGCTAAGGCTGGAAAACTATGTCAGAACCCCATTACCATGACAGCTTCAGCCTGCAGCTCCTAGGGACTCGGGCAGCTGCATTCATTATTCTGTGGAAACTAAAATTAAACTAAATGAAGTGGTTAGATTAACCAAATATGCAGCCTTCGCCTCCTTAATGATAAAAGAAGGTAATAGTCTCTCACTTGATGAAATCTGAAAAACAAGGGACCCTTTGCCCCAAATATCCTCTCTCCCAACCTGACCCAAGACCAGAAATGTCACCGTCTGAGTGCCATCCCATTGGATCCAAAAGGTGTTTTGGTTTTCAATGTCTTGTGAATAAAAATGGAAAGAGACTGGGCTGAGAGAGCAGCTTGAATTCTAATCCTCCTGAGGACTGAGCTGGTGGGCATCTTGTCATTTTGTTACTGGCCATTCATGGCTCCCCTTCTGTGAAACACCTCTTCCATGCTGTGCCTAATTTTTCTACTGAGTTGTTTCTTATTGACTTACAGTAATTCTTTATGTTCTCTGGTTACTAATCCTTTATTGGTTACATATGTGGCAAATATCTTCTCCCAGTTCAGTGGCTTATCTTTCATTTTATGAACACCTGCATTTGTCTAACAGCTCACCTGGGATCATGGAGTTTTGTGCCTGGCAGATGGTCGAGAGCAGGGTTAGGACCCAAGACAGAGTCCTGGGCCTGGAAAGAAAAGGCCAGACACAGCAAAGAGAAGAAAAAGTCCAAGAGGCCGACTCAGCCTTCACTGTTTCAGGACTTCAGGCTTGACACTTGTACATCACTCTTGCCTCACTGGTCTCCTCCGCCCAAATGTTCAGGCCACGGAAAACCATTCAGATCTCTGAATGTGCCATGCTCTCTCTGCCCCAGTGCCTTTTCCCCATCCTAGTCCCTCTAGCAGGGACTAACCCCCTGTTCCTAATCCCTCCCCCAGCCCACTCTGCCTGGAAAGTTCTAGTGCCCCGTCAGTTCTCCCCTGGTTGTCCTCTCCTAGTCATCCTAGGACCCAGCTAGATTCCCTGCAAGAGGCTCCTAAAGGACCCTGACTCACCCCTGCTGAGACTCTCACTTTTTTTTTTAATCTGATAGTTGGGATATTAAGATTAAATTAAATATTCGCATTTTCCTCCAAAGAGGAAACTTTGTAAACTTTTCCTCCAAAGAGGAAACTTTGTAAACTCCACTACCTCTTAATGCATTACTGAGAATGAGGCAGGCAAAAAAGGAAACATGCTGCTGAAGCAATTTCTTTTCCTCTGTCAGGGCAGAGTGTGGGAGAACTGTTGTCCGCTTCTAGTTTAAACAAAAATTATACCTTTAGCTGAAATAGTGCTACTATGTCACAGGACAGAGTTCTGGCTGTGATACAAATATACATATTTACTTTATTCTTTTTTTTTTTTTTCAGTACCACCAGCACATGATTTAGGCAAAACAGGGTACACAGGAATCACAGGAACATGACTGAGCTTTTGGCCAAGCAAGAAAATAAAAACAAAGAAACAAATACAAACCCCTGAGCCCACTCCCAACCTGCTTCCCAAGCCCCACTCACAAAAAAGTTATCCTAGCAACTGTGTCTTTCACGCTCTATAAATATTAACATCTTTTTTTTTTTTAAGATTTTATTTATTTATTTGTTTTAGAGAGAGAGAGCGAGCGAGCACAGGCAGACAGGGTGGCAGGCAGAGGCAGAGGGAGAAGCAGGCTCACTGCCGAGCAAGGAGCCCGATGTGGGACTCGATCCCAGGACGCTGGGATCATGACCTGAGCCGAAGGCAGCTGCTTAACCAACTGAGCCACCCAGGCATCCCTAAATATTAACTTCTTAAACCTGCACCTTCTTCTCTGACCGCACATTGTCACATTACAAAAAAGGAAGGAATATTAAACACATTGTTAATGTTACTGTGTTAAATCTGTTCTCTGCTCCACCAAACTGCCCACTAGATCACCATTTTACCCCACCATGTGCCCACTTCCAAAGAAACCAATGGCGTGTTCACAGTCCCTAACTTCAGATACCCGTAAGACAGGAGACTCTCACTTTTTACTTATTCCTACAGTATCCTTTTATCCCCCCACCTCCACCCCCAGAAGGATTCCTAACTTTCATGGGCAATACATTCTACTTCTTTTGCATTCCACACGTCATATAGCACGAAACTCAACGCACCATTACCTATTTAAAACATTTTTTTAAAGAACAAAATGACTTGATAAGGACAATCTGGATGTAATCACACTTTTTTAAAAAAAGATTTTATTTATTTATTTGACAGACAGAGATCACAGGTAGGCAGAGAGGCAGGCAGAGAGAGAGAGGGGAGGAAGCAGGCTCCCCGCTGAGCAGAGAGCCCGATGCGGGGCTCGATCCCAGGACCCTGAGATCATGACCTGAGCCTAAGGCAGAGGCTTTAACCCACTGAGCCACCCAGGCACCCCTATAATCACACTTTTAATGAGGCTTCCCTGATCACTAGCATAAATACCGTTGTTTTTTAAATCAGTATTTGTGTTGTAAGTCTAGCATTTTGTAGAAGACACAAGACAGTTTCAGTTGAAGTTAGAACTTTTATCACCTGTATTTGACTCAGAAGTAGGACCTTCTGTGGGAATTATCTGCTGGTGGGACAGTAACAAAACAGCCCAGACATTGCAGGAGCGGCACCCAGACCTACACTGGACTAGGATGTAATGACAAGATAAACCATTATTGTATCAAGCCTTTATGGTAGCCAGTGTTCCTTAATTTCTCTGACCCCATTCCAAAAAAAAAAAAAATCTCCTTTTGGTATTGCCTCTGAAATCTTGGAACATCCTCAGTGTTCTCAAAACATTATTCTCTGCATATGCATGGATCATTGCTCTAAGTCAGTTTCACAAATATGTATTGAGCACCTAGTGTGTTCAGGATAGAATGACAAGGGCTGGGACAGATAGCAAGCTAAGCCACAACATGGTGCACAAGGGAACACCCCTGCAGCCACCGATACTTCTGAAGCCAAGTGGAAGGTGTGGCTGGGAAGATGCCAAGGAGAGGGCTTGAGATTTAAGTCGAAAAGCTGCTCCCTTGGAAGACACCATATTGAAATGAGAGTACCTACACTGGCTCTCTGGGTGACTGGAACCACATGTACGATCCATGGCCAGAACAACATCAACTTGCCTTGACCTCTGCCCAAGGAGCCCTGCTCCCGAACTTTAGGAGGGTGGGGATGAGCCCACTTGAGAGACAGTGAGGTCGGCAAGCAGATACAATGGGCCTGACACTTCCTGTCTCAGGAGGTGATCTCCAGGTTGAGTTACTCAGTTGCTGAGTGTCTCTCGGCACACGGTTGATCACTGTTGTCGCTCTATTTTCCCAAGGATGACCCAAAGAAGGGGAAAAGCCCTTTGTGCTGCCACATCAGGTCATGTAAGGATAAGGAGGGGATGCCTGGTGAGGGCTTTGTGCTCAGAAGTTTTGTTGCGATGAATAAATCATGCTGAGTATTGACACCATTATTGATGATGGCAGGGCTCCCACAGCACTCACCTAATTGCTTTTTTAAAATTCCTCCCCAAAAGGGTATATTTGGTAAAAGCGAAAAGATGAGACCAAAGGAGAAGCGGGGGAGTATGAAGACTGCCGCATTGGGATGAATACAGGAGTTCACACCCGTAGAGTCATCTGACTGTAAGGGTCCAAGCACCCGAATGACTTCTAGATCCTCCTTCAGATGCTGCCCATGGCAGCCCCAGCCAGCCCTGACAGCCAGACTCATCAATGCGGCCGACCAAAGTGGCCCGTGTGGTACAGAATGACCGATAGTCTCGCTGTGTATTTCTCATTTCCATTCCAGGCACCACACACGAATTCCATTACCTTACCCTCTCCTCAGAGATAGGCTGAGCTTGTCTGTCTGGGCTCCGGTTTCTTTCTTCCTATATAATCCATAAGAAAGATTGGATGGACTCGGCAATTCCTTCCAGCCCGAGTGTTCTTACTTCTAGTCACAAAGCTCATAGCTGTCGTGCCTAATCACCCTTCATCCTTGCAACTAGCCCTCATGGTGTTCTCTTTTCGTTCCCATCTTACAGATGCGGGAACTATGGCACAGACATGTGAAGTCACCTAAAATAAGGCCACACAGCATGTATCGTGGAACCCAAAATTCAAACCTGTGTCTCTCGGACTCAGATCTGAATTCTTAGCTATCATGCTGAGTACTGCCTGCAATGATTGATTTTATGTGTCAGTGTGACTGGGTCACAAGATGCCCAGACATCTGGATAAGCGTTGTTTTGGCTGTCTCTGAAAGTATTTCCAGAAGACATTAGCATTTGAATCCATACACCCTCCCCCGTGTGGGTGGGCCCCATCCATCTGTGGGATTAGGCAGAACAAACAGAACAACTGTTGTCCCAACTAGAACAAAAGGATGGAGGAATGGGGAGTTCTCCATCTCTCTGCCTGCCCAGGAAGCTGAGACATTGATCTTGTCCTGTCTTGAGACTTGGACCTGGACTGACACCACTGGTCTCTCTGTTGTCAGGTCTCCCGCTCACTGGAACTGGACCCCTGGTCTCCTGGGTCTCTGCTCTTGCACACAGACTGTGAAACTTTTCGGCCCCATAATCACATGAGCCAATTCCTCCTAATGAATCTCCCTCCATAGATAATAAGTTAGATACACTTACAGATATCTATGAATCCTCTTGTTTCTGTTGCTCTGGAGAACCCTCTCCAAGGCAAGCAAAACTCATCCTTTGTGGTTCTTTTCTCTTCGACAATTCTCTGGGATAAGTTTGATGAAATGAGGGATGCCTGGGTGGCTCAGTCGGTTAAGCGTCTGCCTTCAATTCGGGTCACGATCCTGGGGTCCTGGGATTGAGCACTGTGTGAGGCTTCCTGCTCAGGGTGGGGGGTCTGTTCCTCCCTCTGCCCCTGCTTCCCACTTGTGCTCTCTCTTCCTCTTTTTCATATAAATATATAGAATCTCTAAAAAAACAAAAAGGACGAAGAAATTAGAAGTCTGAGTGACAGTTGACAGCATTATCACCCATCTACCTAGTCAACATCAGCTGCTATTATTTTAAACAACTTCAACATAAGTTCCTTATTTTTAGTAGTGAACTTCTGAGTTAAGATGGCTTTATAGAATATCGCTTTCCAATTCTCAATAAAAGTAAGGGGGAAAAAGATTAAACTAGGGGGAAAAAAAGGAATTCTCCAATAGCAACCAAGGGGGAAATGAGTATAACTCAAAACAAACAAACAAACAAACAAACAAACAAAACAAAAACACCCACATTTCAAAAATCGGAAGCCAAGGCAAGGAAGAATGTGGCATGGAGCCAGATGGTCGGACAGCCGCCATACCGCTCCCAGAGCCATAATTGTGAGTCCCCCAAATCCTGAGAGCCAAGCTAGGAGGAAAGCTGTCTCTCTCTCTCTCTCCTCTTCTGACAAATGAGTAGTAGAATAAGTCGTGGGGGGAAAATGGGTAAAACAGGGAAGTGGGTGAATCAGGGACTGACCTAAGGCCTGGTGGAGTACACATAGCTTTGGGGAAATAATCTGAAAGCCTTAGCGCAGCTCCCGTGGGAGTGGGGCATACCCTGCAACTGGGTGAGCAGGGCCTGTCACCAGAGAGTGAATGAAATTTCCTTTCATGAAAGAAAGTCTAGACAGTCCAACAGCTACCCCAGCTCATGTCAGTGGAATCCCTTCCCTTTACACCTGCAATTCTCTGAGGCAGCAGAAAGTGAAATACACAGGCTTCATACTGCTCGTAGAGAAAAACAACTTGGTCTCAGAGAAGGAAGGAGTAATGTCAAGTTACCCTCTTTGATTCAGAGGAAACAGAAGGTCTGCAGAGAGCTAGTCAGGCATGTGTCAGATGAAAGAAATGGCCAGGCAGCTAAGCCAACATATAGCACAAAGAACAGGGCACAGGAAGCGGGGGTGAGGGGTGTGGAGGGAACTCACCAAGAGTTCAAAGCTGAGAAGATAAAATGACAAGACAAGAAGAAAAGGAGACTGCACACCTAAAGAAACAGCTAGTGAACAATGAATCTATGTCATCATGAAACACACGCGTCACACACCAGGAGGAATTAGGGTTACTGGGGCTCCTGGGTGGCTCAGTCAGTTAAGCATCTGCCTTCGGCTCAGGTCATGGTCCCGGGGTCCTGGGATCTAGCCCAGCATCAGGCTCCCTGCTCATCGGGGAGTCTGCTTCTCCCTCTGCTGCTCCCTCTGCTTGTGCTTCCCACCCTCCGCCCTGTCAAATACACTAAAAAAATCTTAAAAACAAAACAAAAAGAGTTACAGTTCCCAAACAGAACGTCACTGGTAGACAACATAAACTGGGACATTGCAAAAATAACTATGCATTTGCTGGGGCCGTCCTAACAAAGTGTCACAGACTGGGGGGCTCATTCTTCCAGGCCACAGCAGAAACTGAATCCCCCACAGGCTGGAGGCCACAGGTCCAGATCAAGATGTTGACAGGGTGGATTCTTTCTGGAGGCCGAAGGGAAGACTCTGTTCCAGCTCCTAGCTTCCGGGGTTTGCCAGCACGCTGGGCATTCCACAGTTTATGATTACACCACTCCAGTCTCTGTCTTCACACGGCTTTCTTTCCACTGTGTGTCTGTGTCAGAATTTCCTGCTCCTTAGACAGACACCAGTCACCGGCTGCATGAGGGCCCACTGCAATCCAATATGACCTCATTAACATTTTTACATCTGCAAAGACCCTGTTTCCAAATAGAGGCACATTCACAGGTACCAGGGGTTAGGACTTGAGCATATGTTTTTAGGGAACTCAGTTCAACCAGAAACAATGAGAGAACTGAATAGAATTAAGAGGAAGAGAAACAGGAGCACTAGGAGATCGTCAATGTCTTCATCTTCGTGTGGAAAGAGACAAGCAATCACGTTCTAAAACCCAGACATGTCAATGTGTACACATGCGCATACAGAGAGGAAACCCCAAACTGTGAATTCTTCTGTCAACTCTTATATTTAGAAAATATGTGGTAAAGAGACATTTACTTAAGGTTCAACAGCTTCAGTTTATTTTTGTTCTTTTATAAAATAAGTGAAATTTCAATGTAACGGTCTCTGTTCTTTCAAGCATTCTAGTGACTCCTTACCATGTTGTTCCGTTAAGCATTTCCAATACGAACTTCTTCCCTGACAACCATCAAAACCATGAGAGAGCATGGGACTAATTCAGAGCCTTAGTCATGCTTGCAGCACCGCAGCTAACCGTGTGCCTGGTACAGAGCTGTTGTTTAATAAATGCTTGCTAAATTGGTTTGTTTTGTTGCTAATTATACCACGTTGTACTGGATCACGTGCAACAAAACCACTGTGGGCGTGCCCTCTGGAACCCTGCACCCGTAGAGGCACAGCGTGTCCGGTTCTCGAAGACTACATTTCTCATTTCCCTTTTGCATCCAACAGTCTAACTCCGGGAGATTCATTCCAGACACAGCTCAGGGGGAGACAGCACCGTTGTCCTCTGATGGGCTGAGCCTGTACTCAAAGGGAAAATGAATCCCTTCTTTTTTCTGGAATGTATTTCGTGCTCCCTGCTCTGAAGCCCTATTCTCTGGCAACATAGTCACTTCAACTGTGGACAACAGAATCTGCTGGTAAAAAGCCAAGGGTGAATGGTCAGCTCCTTGGGCTCAGCGCCTTCCCTGCAGCGGGCATTATTACCACCGAAGAAGGTAGCCCAGACCCAAACAGAGCAGGTGTGGCTGCTGACAGAAGCTGCCAGGTGTGCGGGCACATTCGCAGACCGTCGGCAGCCTTGCACTCCCACTGTCCCCCACCTCCCACGCCAGCTCACCTCCAACTTATTTGGAAGGTAGCCGAGAGCTGCTTGAGGTTTAGTAAAGATACAGCAAGGCTCTTGGGAAGGAAAACTAGGGCTGAACGCCTCTGCCTCCTTATCTGCATCTGTCTGGTGTAAATGGCTCTCTCCCCCTCCCTACCCGTCTCTCTCCCTCATTTTCGCCCCAGTGCGATCAATATTCCCCTCCATCAGACTCGGAACCTGACAGGCTGTGTTTGCCTTTTCTGTGCTGACTCATCCACGGAGCCCATCCTGGGCCAAGTGCTCCCTCTGGCCGGAAATGCTACTCAGTTGAATCTCCAACTCTGGTTTATCTTTGCTCCAATCGGTTTCCTTTCTCCTTTTCCCCAGAATGTCATTTCAGTCTCCTGTGCCTTGCCAGCCTGGGAATCCCAGAGAGGCATTAACACAGGCGTGGTGGGGATGGGGGGACACTGAGGGACACTGAGGGAAGTGCGGCAGGGACTAGTAGGGTCCCTTGCAAGTATCAAGAAGCAGCAGCTGAAAGGAAGAAAGCACCAGCACTGGTGAAGGGGCGAGGTCTGGAGCCAAGTAACACACTAGAAAAAGCTGCCACCCCGGAAGGGCAAATTCTGCGTCCAGCTTTGGTTTGATTTCCTAATTTTGTAACCTAAGAAGGACCACAGGGGTGGAGAAAAATAAACACTTGTTTAAATTCTTTTCTGGAATGTCAGCTGTCAGGTGATCGAGATTTCTAGCTGGCTGAACCTCAGAGATGACTGCTTTCAGCGTCCTCTAGCCACAGAAGAGGAGCCATAGGGATGCCAAGACCAGCTATGTCTCCAAGGTCAGACAGGGGACAGGGTCCCACGTTTCAGTCCAGGGCTATTTTCCCTACCTCTTCAAGTGTGACCTCTTTGTGCACAGCCATCCAAGTGTTTATGCTGTCAGGTGCTTCACCAGCAGGGTCTGTGGTTTGGAACAGTTGGCGGATAGCAATACCAGCAGAGAGACCTGTTTAGGAATGGGAAGCATGGTTGCAGCTGGTGGTGCTGGAAGACCACTTTACAGCCAGGGGCTCCAGGTGAGGGCAGGGAGAGCCGGCAGGAAAGAGCCAGCTTCAGCATGGGGTTCCCCCCGGGGATTACAGGAGCTGAGGCTCTCATCTGCCTCTCTGTTACACTCCGGGGGGGCAGAGGACAGACAAAACGGCCTCACACTGGAACTTCTGAAGACGGTAATGAGCAATTTGACATTCTCCATCTTTAGGTCACCCAGCAGCATGAGCTCTTCTGAAAAGTTCTCCTTGCAGCCTTGCGGCAATCTCTGCAGAGAGAGTGTGTGGCTCCCATCAATTCTGCTCCCTTGGTCTGCAGCGAAGCGAGGGCGGGGGAAGGATGCCAGGGAATAGGAGGGATGAAGGGTAAGAAGGTGGGGAGATAGGAGCAGGGAGGGAGGGGGTGGGGAGCTGGTGGGGGACATGCTGGGGCGTGAGGACGTAATGTGAAGGGAAGAAGCCAGGTCTGGCTGCTGCACTGTGACCCTGCCAAAACCACAGGGTTATTCAGGCTAGAGTTCAGGACTTCAGGGAATGCTGGCCCCAAGACTAAGGGGAGAAAGGAGGGACCAGCAGGGGACTGATCAAGCCCAGCTGCTACTCCAGCGCCAGTCAACTCAGGGTTCTCCCAAAGGAGAGCGTGTATAGGCTGTGTTGATTCAATTGTGCGCAGGAAGTAATAAATTGAGGAAGGAGAAAGAAGACCCCTGAAGTACCTTCCTTTTTTTTTTTTTAAGATTTTATTTATTTATTTGACAGACAGAGATCACAAGTAGGCAGAGAGGCAGGCAGAGAGAAAGGAGGAAGCAGGCTCCCCCATGAGCAGAGAGCCCGATGCCGATGCCGGGCTTGATCCCAGGACCTTGAGATCATGACCTGAGCTGAAGGCAGAGGCTTAACCCACTGAACCACCCAGACACCCCTCCCCCAAGTTGCCTTCTTGAAAGCCGTGAAATCCCAGGATTGCAGACTCCAAGTTGAGAGTCACCTTTGAGGCCATCGGCCCCTACGTGCACCCAGTGTAAGGCTATCTCCTCAATCAGCCTCCTTTGAACCATCCCGAGAGAGCTCTGGTCTGCTTGCCCTTTAACCATTCCATTCGAGTCGATCTGTCTAACTGCTAAGACATTCATCATATTATGGATTCAAAACGGGCTCCCCATAGCCCCTAACCTTTTTTTAAAGTCCTCTAGCCTTTATTCTAATCCTTCCACATGATTCTCAGAAGTCAGATTAGTACACCTTTGTAACACAGTTCAGAGGCTGCGTGTGCACGTGCCCAAGTGTGTGTGCATGTGAGTGTGTGTGTGTGTGTGTGTGTGTGTGTGTGATGAGGGGGATTTCCCACATTGTTCATACGTATGATCTTGGCAATTACAAGCAATTAGCAAGCAATCGAGGGATCTATTCAGTTAGAGGTTATCAATGACTAATTCAAAAATCATATTTTTGTTTCATAAATCTATTTGAATTTCTGAATCCTCAAACAATCCAAAAAAAAAAAAAAAAAGCTCAACCAACTTTCCAAATGTGATGCTGGAAATACGAGAACAAACCTCCGCCTTTTCCCAAGATGCATCCCCCATCTTTTATAATAACGGATGCTGCCAGGTCACGAAGCCCGGAACCTTCCAGTCTTCTTGATGCCTCCTTTCCTTCCACGCTGGTGCCAGTTTTGCTGGACCCCTCTGCATTGTGGCCCTGCCCTGGCTTCCATGAGCAGCCCAGGTCTCCCTTAGCCTCCAGCCGGCCCCTGCTCCAGGCTCCAGCTCCTCAGGCTGCCTCTCCTGTCCACAGCACGGAATCCGAATGCCGCCACCTGCCCAGGGACCACTCCATACCCCACCTTCTGCCTTAGCAACCCCAGCTTCTTGCCGTGCTCTCTCCTCTCACAGTGCATTTGAACTTGGCACTGGACCCCTAGCCTGGGCCTCTCGAATGCGCATGCCCCAGTCACATCTCAGCCCACTCCCCCCAGCTATCTGCTCCTGAAGAGCCCCTTTTCCCCTGGGCATCTCGAAGGGGCCCAGTTTCTGGTCTGAAACTCTCTTTCTTGTGCACCAGTCAGCCCTTTTCTTTACCACTCACCTACCTAACTCCAGGTCCTGAGACCCGGAGCTATGGGGCCATAGCCCCTCCTCGTGTGGCTCTGGGGTACCCTGCATTTCTCTTCTCTTTCTCAGGGTGACCCCTCCCAAGTCTCCAAACATGAATGGCCTCCATCAAGGAGGGTCCCCCCATGTCATTTGTGGCTGCTTCTCCTGTACCTAGCACAACATCTGGCCTACACGAAGAGCTTGGTACATACTTGTGACGAGCAAGTGTCCCCTTTTCTACCGAATGCAGCTCAGATCCCCACAGAGCCCTATAACGGTAATCCTAAAATCCCCTCCATCCTCCTTGCCCATTCTGTGTCCTTGTACGGGCTACACAGAGCAGACTGACTGCTCTTCTCTCCTCAGACAGACTGGAACATACCACCCTTGCTCACAGTAATAGGTACTGTATATACGTACTATGTATATATAATATGCCAACACAAAATAATATTCAATTGTATACATTAGCTTAATATATACAATTAAGTGGTAGTATTATTTAATATACAATGCTTAATAATAAATTACTAAAAATAAATTATTATACATGATCTGCTAACATAACAATATAGGAATATATTATACATAATATATTAACATAAAGTGATATACACATAAGACATTGACATAATAATACATCACACATAAAATATTATATAACAATGTGTTATAATCTAATAATTTATTATTGTCCATTACTGAGTGTTCGTATAATTAAATAAAGTGGTAAGTATGCACAATCACATGTATGTGTATGTGTATACATAAGAACAATGCACACTACATCCTTTCTGGGTCAGCCACTCTCCTGGACACGTTGCATGCATTATTTGATTCATTCTCAACAACGGCTCTATGAGCTTAGGTAGTCTGCAGCTCACCCACGCACCCCTACTAATCAGTGAGATCTATCCTTCCCTTCACAACGTCAGTCCTTTCTCTACGCCCCTTGGATGCTGAGCATGGCCCAGAGTCTGTCCTCGCATATATAGGGCACACATCCTAACTCCCTGAAACATGGGAAGCACACCAAAAGCCAGAGGTAGGCCTGTTCCTTTCACTTACCAGGAGCTGGTCCATAGCTGCTCAGATTGAATTATGCGGGGTTCCCACAGCAAGCTACCAGTCTAGAGACTTGGTATGAAAACAGGTGAGCGAGCCATACATTTGCTAATTGTGTTCTCCAGACATTAGCTTGACTAAACCTTTGGTATATTCGTTAGATCGGTTAGTTAAATGGCAGCTATCCTGTTAATTTGTTCATGACATAGAAGTTCCATCAAAATTCAGACTTAAAACACAAGTCTGATGGGTAATTGATGTGGGCAGGGCCAGGTCTTCTCTCCACCTGTTAAAGAAAGTCCCTATACTTCTCAGACTTACAGATGAAATGTCATTGTCCAGGACTACACCAGACCCCCTCCCCCGCTGTGACGCATCCCACAGTCATGGGCGGGGGCAGTCAACTCTGGTCTCACCGTCTGACTCCCTCAGGCCACTGGGCAGGGCACCAGGAATACCCAGGCCTGTAGAGCCCTCCTGCTCCCTCGAGGACTTCAGTCCCTTCATGCACACCCCTCCCAACCCTGGCAGCCACTGACTTCCTTAGCTCCTCTTCAGAGAGCTCAGCAGAAAAGCCGCCTCTTTCTCACCAGGAAGCAGGGGTAGCTGGAGACATGTGGATACTCCAAGAAAACTCATACTTTAATGGAATTTAATACCATTCAATATATATTTTGAGAAGGAACTGAGTGCTGCTCCAGCCCCCTTCCTTCCTGTTCCCTCCAGGCAAAACTCAAGCTCCACACCATCATCCCAAGCAATTCTGCTCAGCGTTCCCCCGCCATTTATGTATCTAGTCCAGAAAACAAACCAGCGAAAAAGCCCACAGGGACCTGGATCTGCTTTCTCTAGAAGGCACTTCAGTGAGCACTTTGGAGTGGGTGGGGCTCACCTCTCACACCAAAGTAAATAGTCAAGAATTCTTTCCAGGCGCATTGGGCAATCATCTGGAGTCAAGTTCTGCAGGTAAATGTCATTTTTCTCTTCCTTGTTACATTTCTTGGACTCTGGTAGCAGTCAGAGGCCAGACTCCTCCAAAGTGGGGCCTGAGGCCAGGATCTGTGGGCATGTGACTTATTCAGGGCAGGGACAGCAGAGCAGGAAATGGGAGGCAGCCACACTGGGCCGTTCTGCCACCTCAGCCCATCCTGCATATGAATCTAGAGTGAAAGTTACTCCTTGGACTTTGTCCTCTGTCAGAGCGAGGGACCTGAGCTTTCATATTCCTTCCCCAGACAGCTGCTGCGAAAGCCCTCCACCCCCCACCATGGGAATTTGACTTCCGGACACTTGAGGGACCACAAACACAGGCCAATTTCTCTAGCTGCCTGTGGGCAGTCCAGGCATAGGAGCTACCATCAGAAGCCAAGCTCGAGGACACCAGGGCTTAGGCACCCAAACACCGGTGGGGCCAAAGGGACCTGGACAGAGTACCCACAGTGGCCACTGCAGTGTGCCACGTGGAGTGGCACTTTGGGCCACTGCTCCCAGCTGGGGCACTCCTTAATCAGGCTCTGCCAAGAACTGGGGATTAATAATCCTGGCATCATCAGGTAACCAAGATGAGCCTCCTTCATAATCTCTTTCTGTGTGTGTGTATTATGGGGAATGTGTGTGCACACGCACGCACACACACACACACACACACACACAGTGGCCAATGGAACCTCCACACACATATGCTCCCAACTGCCTTCAGAGCACAGCAGAAGGACAGAGAGTAAATGATGGAGCGCAGCTGCCGGTGGCTTGGAGAAGACTCACGTAGGTGGGAGTCCCCTCCATCCTGCTGGACATCCAGTGTCTCCCCGTGCAGCGTCTCTGTCTCCATGCTGCTTCTTCCTGCCCCCACCTCTTAGCCTTTCTGGGTCCGTTTGCAAAAGAGCATCTGTTTCCTGAATCCTGTTTCCTTTTGTCACCAACCTTGTGTCTTCCTTTGCATCCATAGGATTTATTTGTGAATCCTTTCCTGAAGCACACACAGTTCATACACAAACCCTTCTCAAACCGTTCTCACAGGTTCCTGGAGGCTGTGTCCTTTGCCAACAAGGATTCTGAGTCTCTGAAGCCCTGGTCCACACTTTATAAGGCAAAAAGCTATCTGTTTCTAGTGATTATTATAGTTTCTCCCAATTTTACTGGGGCCGGAGCCTGCTGGCGGGGAGGTCGCCTCACAGCCCTTACCCTTGAGACTGCACCTAACATTGGGCATTGTGAAGATGCCACAGAGAATATAAGGAGCATATTCTAGAAGCAGATGGCCAGCTTTGAGTCCCTTTCCCACCATTTGTTGGGGGGGGGGGTGTTAGCTCACTTTCCCCATCTGTCAAATGGGGGTAATAATAGTAACTACCCACCAGGTTCTTCTAAGAAAACAAGATCATGCAAGATTAAGTGAACAAAATAAAGTCTGGAGCACTGTTAACATTCCAGAAATTAGTGGTGGTAGGCACAGTCACAACGGCCACTGTCCTTATTTTTGTGGGGATGGACCCAAAGAAGAACATCTCAGAGATTCTCTCTGGTTTTGCAAACCAAAAGCAAATATCATTTGCTGGTCATTGACACTAGGAACACCCAAATCCCAGGAGCAAGCTCAGCTCCCTTGCATGTTCTCTTGGTCCTGTAAGAAGGAGGCACTCGGCCCATGGCCATGTCCAACTGACTCGTTGGACCTGCTTCAGGTAGGAGGAATTTGTGTGTGTGACTTGTGTGTTGCAATCAAAGTAGTGGTCAGTTATGGGAATTGAAAATAAGATTGACTAATATTGATTAACTTGATATTCCTCTAGGGTTTTTAAAAAATTTTTTTGAAGATTGTATTTATTTATCTGAGACAGAGAAAGAACATGAGCATGAACACACGGGGGGTTGGAGAGCAGACAGAAAGAAAAACAGACTCCCCAGTGAAGCAGGGAGCCCAACATGGGGCTTGATCTCAGGATCCCCCCAAGATCATGAACTGAGATGAAAGCAGATGCTTAATGGACTGAGCCACCCAGATGCCCCATTCCTCTGGGTTTTAAGAAAACGTGTTACAAGACAGATTCAAGCTCAAATTGGCTAAAAGCAGGAAGAAGTTTATACCTTTCAACATTATCTTCTCCCTATCCATTCACCCAAACTTTCTTTTGTTTCAGCTTTTTATTTTTGAGTAATTGTAAATTTACAAAAGAATTATAAGAATAGCACCAAGAATTCTTATATATTTTCACCCAGTTATCAATTATTAACATTTTTCTATATTTACTTCATTACTCTTATCTAAATGCATAGGTATATTATTTTTTTCTGAGCAATTTGAAAGTGAGAAGCAAACACCCTTTAACCCTAAATATTTCACCATGCATTTTGTAATAACAAGGATATCCTCTTACTAAAGCATAGTACAATTATCAAAGTCAAGTAATTTGGCATTGATATAATACTATGACTATGTTTTTGCAAACATCTTTATTAATCTTGTATAAAAATAAGGTCCGTGGAGAGTTTCCGGAGCTGGGGATGAAGCGCGAGGTTGCACTTTATAAGTTACAGGCCAGGCTCTGGCTGAGGCTAAGTATGGCTATTAGGGGGAGAGGGGTGCTGCAAGCAGCATTTGGGGGAGGGGCTGGCAATGCTGTCCCCGCCGTGCCCCTGCACCCGACCACTTGAGGTGGGACCATCGCGGAGAATGGCAGCAGCAGCAGAGGAGGCTGCCAGGCCCAGCCAAGCTGAGGATCACCTTCCTTGGGCCCCTGGCCTGCCATCCCCCATTCCCCACTGAGTCCTTGTGCAGAAACAGCAGTTACAGCGAGAGGTCCGAGGTGACCTGCAGTGGGGGTTCCGGGGGGCGCCAGCGAGCACTTCTGCGGCCTGTGTCTGAGCGGATGTAGGGCTGATTCCGCAGATCTGTGATGATATCTTCAATGGCCCCTTCTTCAATCGCGGTCACTCTTGTAGATGAGTGGCTCCTTCTGCTTCCGCTTCAGCTCAGAGATGAGGTCCATCTGCTGCCGCCCGGCCTTCCGCGCTGGGGCTTCCTCTTTGCTGGGGGCGTCAGTGCCTGCCTCTTGGGCTACTGCTTCCTTCTTCCACTGTTCCACCTCCTGCTGGGTTTTCTTGTAGGCCTTGATGAAGCAGCTAAAGAGGGAGAAGAACATGAAGGGGGACGTGGTCTTGGGGTTCTCTCCGAAGTACTCCACCACGGACTCATAGGCCTCCTGAGCGGTCTTGCTGTCTGCCAGCAGCTTGTCCATGGTGGGCCAGTTGGCCCTCAGGAAATCCTTGAGCACCGTGCAGTAGTCCTGCCGCACAAACTCTCCCTGAGTCAACTCCAGGCCTCGCTGCAGGGAGCGCACATCCCCCAGGACACTGTCCAAGGACACTGAGCCCGCCTTGTCCAAGAAGTAACAGGTCGCTGTGGAAGCCCATGAGCTATGGGTACTCAATTTTCACCAGTTGTTCCATTAACGTTCTTTATGTATATTTTTTCCCTGATCCAGGATCCAGACAGGACCACACAGCACCTGTAGTTATCAGGTCCTTTGTCTCTTTTAATCTACAACAGGTCTGTATCCTTCTTTGTCCTTCAAAGTCCTGATTTTTTTTCCAGGTTTATTGGGGCATAACGGACAATACTGATATTTTTTAACAGTATAGAAAATGTCCCCTTTGGAAAATGTCCCCAATTTGATTCTATAGAACATGTTCTCATGATTAGATTTAGATTAGACCTTTTTGGCAGGAACACTATTTGAATGGTGTGTTCTCGATGCATCCCATAGGAGGGACCTAACATTGGTCCCATTATGGCAAATGGTAACATGCTCATTGGTAAGGTGGTATCTACCAGGTTTCTTGACAAATCTTTGTTTCAAAGAAGAAATCAACTGCGGTTTAAAGATGTAATTCATCTATCAATAAATTTATATATTTAACATGATCCTCCAAAATGTACTAATAATTTTCCTTCCCTCAGAAATAGACAAGCAGGTTCAGCCAAAATAAATCAGCAAGCATAGCCCAGGAAAGACCTAAACTAGAAAAAAAAAATTAGGATGGACTGGTCTCCCCAATTCTTAGAACCCATTGTAAGACCTTGCTAAATAATACAAGATGGCACATGAATAGACACCCAGCCCAATGGAACAGAAGAGGTCATCCAGAAATAGACCCAAATGTACACAGGACATTAGTATTTGACAAATATGGATACTCCAATCAGTGTGTAAAGGTGGCCGTTGTAATAAATAGCATTGGGACAAGTGGATAGACATTAGGGACAGGTAAAGTTGGACCCATACTACATCTAGCACATCAAGGTAAACTCTGATGCATCAAAGTTTTCAACATAGAAAATAAACTACGAAAGCATTACCAACAGGCCTTCTATAACTGTGCTGGATCTCCTGCACTTCCCAACCCTGCCCCACAGAGCTCTGACCCACTCACCCTCTCTGTTCCCTGCTGGAGAATGCTGCTTACTTCGATGATACCAGCAGGTTCCTGCACCCTCCAGCCAACTGGGAGCCACGACAGAACAGGTGAGGGCCTGAGGGAAATGAAGGCAGGGTATTCACTTCCTGGCTTCCTCCTGCAGGCCACTGTTTCCCCAACAAACACGACAACGCTATTCTACTTGGCCTGGTCTACACAACTGTCTTTCCCTCCAGGCTATGGTAACCTATCTGCTCTTCGTCCCCTAGAAGCTGGGGGTAATGACACCTCTGGTGCTCCTAGACCCTGATTCTTGTACCACCCTTGGAGGGAAGTCCCTAAATCTTGCCTATACCCCCTTATAACTAATCCCTTTGTACATAAACTCTTCTTGAATTATCTTAATTGGGACTCTGCTTAGGATTCTGATTAATACAATAACCTTGGAGTAGATTGGGATATCTATGTCTCAAACTCCAAAAGCAAACAAACAAACAAACAAACAAACAAAGGCTCATAATTATAATAGGAACCAATAACAACCACTTCTATATAGAAAATGTCATCAAAGCACAACACAAAGAAAAGAGACAGCAACTAAGGGAAATATTTGCAGCTCATGACACAGAAAAGTGTTTTTCTCCAAAAGATATGGAGCTATCTGAGAGATAAAAAAAAAAAAAATAGTAAGACCCCAAGACCAATAGAAAAATGGGCAAAGGTCACGAGCAGTTCACAAACTAAGAGAGCCAAACAGTCCCAAACATGTGTGCACACTCATAATCACAGACGCAAAAATTAAAACTCCACTAGGGCACAATTTGGAACACTTCCAAAGGTTTGACAAAACCCCCCGCTGGCTAAGTGCTAGGGACACAGATGTTGGTCTTCCTCAGTGGGAGCACCAAACGGTAGAATTCCCCCCTGGGGGTATAGCCATCATGATTTCAAATGCACTTTCCCTTGGCCCCAGTGACCCTGCTCCTGGGATTCTATCTGAGCAGGAAGAACTACCATCTGACAGATCATTCCTTCCAGCATTGCTTGTGGTGGTAAAACATCTGGAAACCACCCAAGGGTCCATGTTTGAGGAACTGGATAAATAAACCTATGATTTATTCACATGCTGGCATAGCCTGTCCCTGTAAAATATATATATATACACATATATGTGTGTATACATATGTACACACATATATATGTATATGTGTGTGTGTGTATATATATATATATATATATTTGTTTAAATGAGGAAGCTCCCTGTGAACTAAAATCAAAGTATCTTCTGGACACATCACTAAATGAAAACAGAAAAGGGAAAGAGTATGTTATAATGTGGTATGCTAACTTTGGGGTAAGAAAGTAGCAAATAGGAATATCATTTCTGTGTTCTTGTGTTGGCGGAAAGACGCACAGCAAGGATACCAAAGAAATGAATGATAGCAGAGCCTTGGGGTGGAGGCAGGAGCACGTGGCTAGGCAGCCGAGGAGCGGGATTTCTCAGGGCCTACCTTCCCTGTTGGTTCCATTTTTTTTTTAAAGATTTTATTTATTTATTTGTCAGAGAGAGAGCGAGAGAGAGCGAACGAGCACAGGCAGACAGAGAAAGAAGCAGACTCCCTGCCGAGCAAGGAGCCCAATGTGGGACTCGATCCCAGGCTGGGATCATGACCTGAGCCGAAGGCAGCTGCTTAACCAACTGAGCCACCCAGGCGTCCCCTTTTGGTTCCATTTTTGAACAATATGAATGCGGTGCCTGTTCCATAAGATAGAAGAGGAGGAAGAAGAAGACATGGAAGGCTTAGATGGAGAAAATGAAAAGGAAGACCAGTAAGAAGACAAACACAAAGGAAATGAGCAGGGGGATGGAGAAGTGAACTACATTGCTTGGGATGGAGGGGTGGGTGAACTCTCTCCTCCGTAACCCTTTCTGGGGTTGGGAGAGCCACAGAAAGAGGGGAAGAGGTAAAGAATGCAGGCTTGGGAATGAGAGAGACCTTGGTTTGACCTTGGAGCTTCTGCCTTCTTGCTGGACAGATGAGTCCACCTCTCTGAGCCATAGTGTGCCTGATGGGGAAGTGGTCAGAGTAGTCCTGAATTCACAATGGTGTTGCGAGGACCTCATCGGATAATATAGGTCTATAGAAAGCGCTGACTCATAGGAAATATGAGACATTCTTATTTTTATAGCACTCAGGCAGCTATGTTGAAAGGTAAGAATTTAATTGCCCATGTAAACTCTTCTTACCGAAAATTCTCCCTGGAAAATGAAATTACTGTCTTCCAAATAAATACTGAGCCTTCTATTTTGAGAGGCATTGCTGAAGGCTCTTCCCTGGGCTGTGCTTCCATCATTTAATTAGCCTCCATTAAGGATACAAAATGTCAAGGCACATGCTTTACTCTCAACAAATGCAGTGTTGGGTTTTCCTCTCCCTTTCCATATTCCTCCCCCTCAGTCTTCTCTCTTTGTGTCATCTCTCCCCCTTCTCTTTATTCATCTCCATTTTGTCTTCTACTTTCTCCTCCTTTTACATCTCTGGAGTCACAAATGACCAGGCTGTTAAAAAACGGAATCGACCTTAGGAGACCAACAGTCCAATCCACTCTTGCTGCAAATCCAAGTCCAGAGAGAAGGAGGGTTCACCCACAGGCCACGAAGTGGAAAGAGGGGAGGAGGCAAGGAGTCCACTCATACTGGTGCCTACTTAGACTGCCCCCACTCCAATGCCTTGTCTCAACCATTGATCTAATTCTGAGGGGCAGGAGAGCCCAGCATTTATCGACTCTCTTTGCAGTGCCCTTGTGTAGGGCATTCACTCTAGGCTTCAGAGCACAATCTTTATAAATGCCCAAGAGCGTGTTCTTGCAAATCAGAAGCCTTTCTCCCAAGACTACCATCTCTGCGTTTCCTTTCTCTTGGCCATGACTTTTTAAAAAAATTATCATACTGATACATGTGCATAATTAAAATCAAAAAGAATAAGTCTTGTGATGAAAAATGGTGCCTTGAGCTCTTTGCTATTCTAGCATCCACAGCCCTGATTCTAAATAATATCATTAGATGATTATTGTTCAGTTTATTGATTTTAGACATTATCTGCTGATTTCCTGTCATGAACACTGTGTACTGGATCACCTTGGTGCTCCCACTCTAGTTCCATCTCCTCCACCTTCTCCGTATTGGCCAGATCAATAGCCTATGTTTACAAAATTATGACCGGGAACTGTGATTTAATTCATTCTGTATACAACTTTAAATGTATTCCCCTGGATCTAATAATAGCTATCATTTTTAGAGCCAATTGTTTTTTTTGTTTGCTTTATTTCATTCTTCCTAAAATCCTCAACAAATTATGGAAATCTTCTGGATGTTATTGCTTACCTACATGACCAAACATATCAGATATCTAACTTAACTATTCCCATTCTTTTCTAGGCTACATCTCTCCTAAGCCCCCAGTCTTCCAGCCTCGGGCTGGACCAGGAGCACCACCAGTCTTGTTTCAGATTCTCTTGTCTGGAGTCCACTGCTTCCCCCTTGGTGCACCCAGTTTTGGTAGCACTTCCGCTAACAACGCCCATGAAATTGTGCATGAGAGGTCAGTATTTTTAGACCACACATATCTGACAAATGTCTTTAATCTATCCTTCCTCTGGATTGATGAATCAGTAAGTTGAGAATCATTTCTCCCTGGTCCTCTGCCTTCTATTATGGTTTTGAGAAGCCCCCATAAAATTTGGATTCTCTTGCCTTTGTATGGGACCTTCTCTTTCTTCCCTGGAAGCTTTTAGGATCTTCTTTTCCTACTGGTGTCTTAGTATCTCCGCAATGGGCCTTAGGGTGTTTTTTCATTCATTGTGTTGGCCATTTCATGGACATTTTTATCTAGAAAGTTATGCATTTTGTAGTTGAGCTGTACACTTAAGATTTGCACACTTTATTTGCTCCACCTTAATTGAACTTCAAAAACAGGAAAGGAGGAGCCTATTTTGGAGCTCAATAGCTGAAATGTGAACACTTTGGGGGTGGCTGGATGGCTCAGTCTGTTAAGTGTCTGACCCTTAATTCAGCTCAGGTCATGATCTCAGTGTTGTGAGATAGAGCCCCACATCGAGCTCCATACTCAGCTCAGAGTCTGCTTTTCCCTCTTCTTCTCTTCCTCCCCCCACTCTCCCTCTCTTTCTCAAATAAATAAAAATTTTAAATAAAGAAACAAATAAAGAAAAATAAATAAAAATAAGATGTAAACACTTCATACCTGTGTTCCCTCTCTTGAGGCAGTACATGCTTCTAGAAGAGAGTGCAAAGGCAATAATTCTGTTTACCAAACTCAGTATCACCAAATTCTATCTTGCCTTCCTTACCTGGCTTATGGATCCTTACCCTCTCAGGTAGGTGGGTGTTCTTATCCCCATTTTACTGATGAGAAAATCAAGACTCAGAACATTTAAGTAACATTCCCTAAGTCCCAGTGTTAACTCACATTTCAACATGATTTGGCATCTTCCTGGCCACAAAAGAGTTTGTTTTTATTTATTTATTTATTGGTGGACATTAAGCCTCCATTTGAGACTGTTAGGAAAATGCCAAAATTTTGTCTACGGCCATACCACCCTGAAAGCACCCGATCTTGTCTGATCTCGGAAGCTAAGTAGGGTCGGGCCTGGTTAGTACTTGGATGGGAGGAAAATGCCAAAATTTCATAATTCTTCTGCTTTCTATGTTAATTTCCTATCCATTTGTAACTATTTAATATCCTGAAAATAAAATTTGTTGATATAAATAAATATGAAAGGTATTGTGGAGAAATTATAGTAAATTAAGGTGTTTCTGAAACTCAAAGACATTCACTGGATTTTATTTTTTCTTCCATTGTGTTACATGTAAGAAAACGCTCATCATTGAAGAAAGCCAAATGAATCTACGTGAAACATATATAATCATGCTTTTTGTATGTTTATGTGTTTTTACAATGGGGTTTACAAAGACATATAATTACATAAATTATAAATTGTAATTTTGTTCTAAATATAATTTATAAATTATAAATAAGCTATAATTTTAGAAGACCATGAATCTTGGGGAGTAGATGATGCTTTTATTCCTAGTCTAATCTGTAATGTTTAAAACAAAAGGGGCACCTGGGTGGCTCAGTTGGTTAAGCAACTGCCTTCAGCTCAGGTCATGATCCTGGAGTCCCGGGATCGAGTCCCACATTGGGCTCCCAGCACCATGGGGAGTCTGCTTCTCCCTCTGACCTTCTCCTCGCTCATGCTCTCTCTCACTATCTCTCTCTCTCAAATAAATAAATATTTTTAAAAAATTGAAGGTAGACAGACACTATTTGGACAGGCTCTTTATGTCCTGTGGACATCCATGTCATCATTGGGACATCTTGAAATCTCCTGACGTCAGTTTTCATGGGTCACTTTCAGATTCACGCCATCGCCACCAATGGACAATTTGTCTTGCAGTCCTCACGTACACCAACCTCTTCTGTACCATGTCAGACAGATGCAGAACTCAGCCTCTCTTCTGCATTTCCACAGAGACCAACTGACAGGAGACATTCATGAATTTGGCACGTTTTCTTCAAGTTGTGGAAAAGTCTACATGGCAAAAACCTTTGTTTGCCTGATGTAACACAATCACTCCTTTCTTCATCTTTACCTACAACCAAACTCCTATTCTTCTCTCTTTTTTTTAAATGGAGGTGTGATTGACCTATAACATTATATTAGTTTCAGGTGGATGCCATCATGATTCGGTGCATGTATACATTACAAAATGATCACCACTGTGAGGTCTCATTAACGTTCATCACCATACAGTTACAGTTTTCCTCCTGTGCTGAGACCCTTTAAGACCTACTTTCTTACAAACTTTCAAAAATACAGTACTGTATTATTACCTGCATATGTACTGTCACAGTGCTGGACATTATATCCTCGGGACTAACCTACTTTATGACTAGAACTGTGTACCTTTTGACCACCTTTGCCCATTTTCCCCACCCCTTACCTCCCGCAACCACCCATCTATTCTCTGTAGCTATGAGCTCAGTTTCTTAATTTTTTCTTCTCTTTTTTTTTGGATTCCACATATAAGTGAGATCACACAAGACTTGTCTTTTTCTGTCTGGCTTATTTCACTTAGCACAATGCCCTCTAGGTCTATCTGTGTTGCTGCAAATGAACATCTCCTTTTTTATGAAATGAATAATATTCTGTTGTGTGAATATATATATATACATATATATATGTATTCTTTATCTATTCACCCATTGATTAATTAAAAGCTCGTGTTCTTAATTACAATTCTGGAGTGCTCCCCTGGAGAAGCATAGAAGTAGTCAGGGAGGAAGGAAGGAAGGAGAGGGCACCAGTTGGTCTGACTTGAAATTATCTTGCTTCCCGTTTTCTATCCTTCCGCACCTGTAGGGAGATGGTGAATCTCAATTTCCCAGGTAGACTCAAATGAAAATCTAGGCTCCCTGAGGCTAAAGGAAAGTATTTTAAGGTTCCATGTTTTCTCTATAGAATACTGCAAAGATTAGTATTCTATAGAATACCTTTCTAATGGGCTAAAAGGTACGGCATTCTCCCACCCATTTGGTTCTAAGGTGATATTTTATTGGCATTAATCACTCCTCCAATAACCACAGAGGTGGAAAAAGAGTACCCTGTTGGATCTCTTTCCTTTAAAAGAACATTTCTCTTGGGAGTACTGACCTGGCACTCCCTCATGTAAACATGAACAGTAAACCAACAGCCAACTGGATCCCTCTGGCTTTTCCCCACCGGATGATCTGTGATCCTTCTAGCTGATTCCCACTTAATCTACAAATTTCTTTTCCAATTAGGTGCTATAATAGTCAACTAATTAGTTTCTCCAATGACACAAAGGTGTCAAATGAAGAAGGACTACTCATTGCCATAATGGAAATCTGGAGAAAATGGAGGTAAATTGTTCCCTGATAAATGGAATCTTCTTTTGGATTCATTTTCCACAATTAAATTTGCTAGCTTAGCCTGCTGGTTTGCAATGCAGTGATTAATGCATTAAACCAATTAAACTCTAAGTCACTCTTCACATTTGTTTGCCTATTTTTTTTTAGAAGCGCACACACAAAATTAGTCTGAACCAGAGGTGTAATTTATTTGTCTGCAGTCTTGAGTCACAGAGTTCCCTTGGGGGTATCTTTCCACTGGTTCTTTCTTAATCTCAAAGGAGTATTTTTTTTTTCAAAACATGAGATTTATTTAGAAACAGGTTGCCCAGCAAACCTCTATTTCAGAATGTGCTCATATGACTTAAGAAACATCAGAACTATGCACTCTGGGCTTTTACAGCTCTGAATTGGTATGCGGTGGCGCATGTTAACTGTTAACTGTGCTTGCTTCCTCACAGAAATTGGAAATGGCCGCCCCCTCTAGACGTGCCTGTCAATATTGGAAAGTTAAAGTGAGAATACAGAAGTGACCGTCTTCACACACCCATTTAAGTCTATTAAACATCCTTCCAATGTTTTATTTTAATTCCAGTTAACATCCAGTGCCATATTAGTTTCAGGTGTACAATACAGTGATTCCACACTTCCATACCTCACCCAGTGCTCATCACAACACGTGTTCTCTCTAATCCCCATCACCTCTTTCACCCATCCCCCTCCTCCTCCCCTCTGGAGACCATCAGATCATTCTCTATAATTAATAGTCTCTTTCTTGCTTTGTCTCTCTCTTTCTCTCTTTTTTCTCCTTTGCTTCTTTGCTTTGCTTTTTAAATTCCACATACGACTGAAGTCATATGGTATTTGTCTTTCTCTGTCTGACATGTTTCACTTAGGATAATGCCCTCTAGCTCTATCCACGTCCTTGCAAATAGCAAGATTTCATTCTTTTTATGGCTGAGTAGTATTCCTGTGTGTGTGTGACATCTTTTTTATCCATTCGTCTGTGGATGGACACGTGAGTTGCTTCCATATCTTGGCTATTGTGTTTTTTTTTTAAGATTTTATTTATTTATTTGACAGAGAGATCACAAGTGGACAGAGAGGCAGGCAGAGAGAGAAAGAGGGAAGCAGGCTCTCTGCTCAGCAGGAAGCCAGATACGGAACTCGATCCCAGGACCCTGGGATCATGACCTGAGCCGAAAGCAGAGGCTTTAACCCACTGAGCCACCCAGGCGCCCCCATATCTTGGCTATTGTAAATAATGCTGCAGTAAATATAGGAGTGCCTGTATCCCTTTGAGTTCGTGTTTTTTGCATTCTTTGGGGAAATACCCGATATTTCAATTGCTGGATCATAACACAGTTTTATTTTTAAATTTTTGAGAAACCTCCATACTGTTTTCCACAGTGGCTATACCAGTTTGCATTTCCAGCAACAGTGAAAGAGGGTTCCTTTCTCTCCACATCCTAATCAATCCCTGTTGTTTTTTGCATTGGTGATTTTAGCCATTCGGACAAGTGTGAGGTGATATCTCATTATAGTTTTGATTTGCATTTCCCTGATAATCAGTGATGATGAGCACCTTTTCTTGTGTCTATTAGCCATCTGTATGTCTTCTTTGGAAAAATACTTATTCATGTCTTCTGCCCATTTTTAGTTGGATTATTTGGGGTTTGTGTGTTGAGTCGTATAGGTTCTTTATGTATTTTGGATACTAACCCTTTATCCGATATGTCATTTGCAAATATTTTCTCCCATTCAGTAGACTTCCTTTTAGTTTTGTTGGTTGTTCCCTTTGCCGTGCAGAAGCTTTTTATTTTGATGAAGTCCAAAAAGTTCATTTTTGCTTTTGTTTCCCTTGCCTCAGCAGACATTATCTAGGAAGAAGTTGCTATGGCCAATGTCAAAGAGGTTACTGCTTCTGTTCTCTTCTAGGATTTTTATGGTTTCACGTCTCACATTTCAGTCTTCAATCCATTTTGAATTTATTTTTGTGTATGGTGTAAGAAAGTGGTCCAGTTTCATTTTTGCATTTAGCTATCCAGTTTTCCCAAAACCATTTGTTGATGAGACTTTTTCCCACTGCATATTCTTGCTTTCTTTATCAAAGATTAATTGACTATATAATTGTGGGTTTATATCTGGGTTTTCTGTCTATCCTATTGAGATTTGTGCCAATCTGTGCCTGTTTTAATTACTACGCTTTGTAATACAGCCTAAAGTTTGGAAATGTGATGCCTCCAGCTCTCCTTTTCTCTTTCCAGATGACTTTGACTATTTAAGATCTTTTGCAGTTCCATACAAATTTTAAGATTGTTTGTTCTGGTTCTGTGAAAAATGCTTTTGGCATTTGATAGGAATTGCATTAAATATTAGATGGTAGGGTGCCTGGGTGGCTCAGTGGGTTAAAGCCTCTACCTTCGGCTGGGGTCATGATCCCAGGGTCCTGGGATCGAGCCCCGCATCAGGCTCTCTGCTCAGCAGGGAACCTGCTTCCTCCTCTCTCTCTCTGCCATCTCTCTGCCTACATGTGATCCTTGTCTGTCAAATAAATAAATAAAATCTTTAAAAAACTATGTAGATGGCTTTGCATAGTATAGATATTTTAGCAATATTTGTTTTCCAACCCATAAGCACAGAATGTATTTCCATTTCTTTGTGTTCTCTTCAATTTCTTTCATCAGTGTTTTATGATTTTCAGGGTACAGATCTTTCACTTCTTTGGTGATATCATAGATATCTTATTATTTGGACTAGAATTATAAATGGACTGTTTTCTTTTTTTATTTATTTTTTAAATTTCTTTCCAGTGTACCAGAATTCATTGTTTATGTACCACACCCAGTGTTCCATGCAATACATGCCCTCCATAATACTCACCACCAGGCTCACCCAATCTCTCAGCCCCCGCCTCTCCAAACCCTCAGATTGTTTTTCAGAGTCCACAGTCTCTCATGGTTCATCTCCCCCTCCAGTTTCCAACTCCCTTCTCCTCTCCATCTCTCCATGTCCTCTGTGTTATTCCTTATGCTCCACAAATAAGTGAAACCATATGATAATTGACTCTCTCTGCTTGACTTATTTCACTCAGCATAATCTCTTCCATGTTGATACAAAAGTGGGTATTCATCCTTTCTGATGGATTATTTTCTTAATTTCTCTTTCTGCTGCTTCATTATTGGTGTATAGAAATGCAACAGATTTCTGTAGATTGGCTTTTGTATCCTGAGACTTTACTGAATTTGTGTATCCATCCAAGGAGTTTTGGGGTGGAGTCTTTAGGGTTTTCTAGAGTATCATGCCCTCTGCAAATAGGGAAAGTTTTCCTTATTCCTCACTAATTTGGATGCATTTTATTTCTTTTTGTTGTATGATTGCTGTGGCTAGGACTTGCAGTACTATGTTGAATAAACATGGTGAGAGTGGACATTCTTGTCTTGTTTCTGACCTTAGGGGAAAAGCTTTCAGGTTTTCCTCCATTAAGGATGATGTTAGCTATGGGATTTAAGTCTATTAAACTTTATGGCATTGCAGCATTAGATAATGTGTTATCTGAAGTTCAAAATAAGTTTTCTTCCTAAACATTTACTTAGCTTTTTGGCCTTAAGCCAAAAGAAAACCAAAGATATACATAATTATTACAACCCAGATACAAGATCACAGTTTTCTTCTAGAACATTCATGAAACTCCATGGTGCATGGTCAAGAAGACACCAGAACTCAAGCTTTAGGTCTGCTACTACTTACCAGGTAACGGTGGGTGAGTGACTTACCCTCTCTGGGCCTCAGTTCCCTGACATGAGGCTAATACCTGGTTGGGCTACTTCACAAAGTTGTGTTTGGATTCAAATGATTTAAAGCCTGTGGAGGCCCTTTACAGCATGTGAGGTTGTCATGCCTCAGCACATTTTTGTGTAGCTTTTTTATTATTGTTTTAATGTCTCCTTAGTGAGATCTGTAAGAGAACCATGTGGTGGAGGGAGAAATCATCAGAGTGTCTAAACTTTTACTCTCAACTTTTCATTTCTCTTTCTGTGCATATTTATGGAATGTGCAGTGTGCCTGTGTTTGCTAGGAGACTCGCTTGTTCAGCATCAGTTCCGACCTTTTTCTGGTTTGTCTTCCTGACCATAAAGCCTGGAAAGTTACAAAACACTGCCCAGATCCCTCGTGGCTAAGCCTCCTCAGGTGTTTGAGCTTCATGTATCGGCCATGTTTCTCACCTCCGTAAACTTGCCTCTTGCACATCTGAAATACATGCACAGACTGATCGAACCATAGCCTGGACAACCCAGTGATCTGCTTGAGCCCACTTGTCTTGGCCTCCTGCTTCCCTTGTGGTGCCTCCCTCACCTTCCCCACACACACCAGGAGGAGTCTTCCTGGTGGGGGGCACTTTCCAGATATAAACCGACCAATCGGAGCCTACACCACAACTACCCACCTCCTCTGTGGGCTGTCTCACTCTAGTCACTGTCCACCTGCCCTATTCACCCCAGCCAGATGGACAACCAGGGACAGCTCCCATGACCCAGAGCTTGCAGAAAATTTCCAAACTAGCCAATCTTAAGCCTTCTTACTCCACCTCATCTACTCTTCCCTGAAGAAATGACAAGAAAGACTCTTATTCACATTTCCCTCTCTTCCTCTGCCTCCTGGGTGACCCCGATGCTTCCCATGTGTTCCTACATGGTATGCACTTCTCTTGGGATCTGTGAGAAATAAGCTATCCTTTCACTGGCAATCATTTCCTGATCTGTTGGCCTCACCCTACCTCCAATTTTCTATTAATACACTGTGTTGCGAAACATCTGCAAATCAGCTGCACTCACAGGAGACCTGGAGTTGAAAGGTTAATTCGGGAGTAGGTGGGATGTGGATTTGCCAGGTCGCCCAGGTAGAATGTAGTTCTGAAGCTACAAGTTCAGAACGCAACTTCCTGCTCTCTGCTTTGCTGCTCAGATTTTCTACTGCCGGAGCCAAGGATCCCGTGTTTGTGCTTCCTGACTGCACAATGCCCTGAGTGGCAAAAGTAGGAGCTCCCCTGTCCAGCTCTGTCTGCAGTGTGGTCCTGGGGGCCTTGGCCATGTTCCAGTCTAGGCTATATTCTTCCCACTCTTCATAAACACCTGATTCTCCAGATTAAATCTGCTTAAACTTTTGGTTATCTGCAACACAACCCTGCCTGATACAATATTTCATAGTAAATGTATCACACAGGATCCTTCAGATAGAAGCCACAGGACTTATGGGAACAGAGAAAGTTTAATATGTAAAATTATTAAGTAACATGGGACTCACTCCTAAGAAGGGTAGAAAAAATGCTGAAGAATACAGAAGCAGCCAGTGTAGGGGGCAGCCACTGCTTCTCTGGCTGAGAGAGCTCATCCAAGGAAGCAACATGGTTAGACAGGTTTGCCCTCCTCTCACCATGGCTGAGATCCGGACATCATTGCAAGGATCAGCTGAGGCTTGCTGGAAGGTCAAGAGCTCTCCAAGGGCCACAGGCTGGAGCAGGACACAGCTTGCGCTGCAGGGTCCCAGCAAAAATGGCTAGAATGTGTCTTGCTGGGGAGCACCCTCACGGCGTCAGCAAGACCAACTGGGAAGTTACCTGGGCCACCAACGAAACACCCTGGAGGGAATGTGCTCTGCCGTGTGCCGCTGGTGGGGAAGCTTCCCAAGGGCAGCCAGGGTGTAGGTCCAGGAGGAAAAGACCATGGATCCAGGGAAAGAAGACCCCTCCTCTTGCTGTGTTATCCCTCTGGGTCCAATCAGGAGAGAGAAACCACACAGTTATTTGAAACAGGCAAACTTTCATAAAATAGAATTATTAAACCATAATGGGGGGATGAAACTAATGAAGGAGTGGCTAGTGAGATGTAGAGAGAACTCTTTAAAAGTACAAGAAGCACAGACAAAAATAGAAGAAGGAACAATAGCTCTAGGCCTGAACCAGAGTGCCTGAGGAAGCAAGTATGCCCCCGCAACAGGCTGGGATCTGCACCCTGCGAGGGACATCTTGGCTATGGCTAGGTCAATAGCATACATGTCGCCGTGGTGCCTCACCAGCAGAACTTGCTGGAAACCTGTTCCCTACAGTATCCCCAGAAAGCTGTCCATGGGCAGTGTCTCAGTGGACTTCCTCCACTGCAAAGCCTCGTGAACAGGGTGCCAGAGGGGATTTGCTGACCTGCAAGTGCCATGAGCTGCCGTGCACTGTTGGACACAGATACAGCTCCAGAATCACCAAGCGGCTCAGAGAAGGGAAGATTTGGTGATACAAAGTACTACACTGATCCTTGATAACAGTCTACCCCTCTGGCTACTTGGCTTCTAGATGCATTCTCTGACACACATTTGAACTTTTGTACTCACCCCTTCCCTGCATGAGGAGGTGAGTCGCCATGGTACCCATCCCTGGATGTGTTCATTACTCCCCTCTGATTCAGTCATAGTGTCACCGAATAGTGTGTCACCCTAAAGGCTAAATGAGAGTGAACTTGTACATGAAGTAATAATAAAAGGAGAAGAGAGAAGAGGACACTCAGAAAGACATACGCATCTAAGCAAAGAGAAAAGAGGCAGAGCTACTTTCAGCCCTCCTTTATGTCACTGGTCACAAGGCTGTAAGTGGTACCTGTGGCTTCCTTCTTCTACCTCCCATTCCATATTTCCCTTGCCCTCAGCCAGAACCGCCACAGGTCATTTACGTGACAACCTGAAACTTCATTGGCAAAGTGGTCGGAATCCTAATGAGTTCTTCTCTTCTTTTTTTTGTGGGGGACATGAGGAAGAGGTGTGTAGTTTCCTATAAGCCTCCACTAGGAGGCATGGAAATATTTAGAGTCACCCAAGGAACCCCCTGGGTTCCAGATGTCATCCTTACTGCCCTGTTGAACAGCAGCAACTCAATCTCCCTTCGGTTATTGGGACTGGTCACTCCAGCCAGCAGAGTGACCTTTTCTTCTGCCCAGTGGTTAGTGGCATAATAAGCCCAAAATAGCCCAGCAGCAGGCTCAATCATACAACTCAGTGAAACCATCGTTGTGCCCAAGGGTGGGAGCATTAGCCCTTGGACCATGATCTCCAAACTGGCAGAGCTCAGAGATGCTGGGAAAAGAAGCAAACTTTCTTTGACTGGATTACTAGTGACAATAGAGAGAAGAGCACCTCTACTTCCATTGCTTGATTCCTAGATTCATTGATCTTAGCAAAGGAAAGATACCCCCCTTAAGACAGAATCCCATTCTTCTGTGTGTTGTGTCCCAACTGGCATTCCAACTGAGTCTTCATGAAGCCATTCGCCCTTTCAGTTTGGCTAGCCAGCTGCTTCCAGGTGATGGAGTGTATGGTTAATTTCATGGCAGGAGATCATTACCACATTTCCTTCGCTGTGAAGTGATTTCCCTGATCAGAAGCAATGCTGTGCGGAATACCACGCCAGTGAATGAGCCTTTCCAGAGTCCACGGGGGCAGCCCTGTCAGAGATAGTGCAGCTCAGTAAGACATAGCTATGTCCTGAATATGCTGTCTGTTCCCGTGAGGACGGATCTCCACCCCCTCCATGATGGAAGAACGCCACCATCACTCTGCCCCAGGGGGTCGGCTCATCTCCCCCAAGGAATGGTGCCATACTGGGGACTCAGTGTTGCTCTCTGCTGCTGGTAGCTTGGGCCCTCAGAAAGTTCCAGCCGTCTAACCTGGAGCCAAGAGATCCCTGGGAGTCTTGCTGATCCCTCAACTGCTTGACCAAGACAGAGGCAAAGCCCCCTTGCCAGATCCTTCCTGTAGCTTTTTTCTAGGAATCATTTCTTGGATCTTAGACCCTATTCTTCTAGGTCTTTCCAAGCATCTAATTACTTGTATTAAATCCTTTCTCTTAACGTTTTCTCCTGTCTGCAATTAAACCTGGTGTGTTATAATGTTTTATGATTAAATATTTGTACAATCATATGTGAATATATTTGATATGCCTGATTAGCTTTTTAACTAATGCATAAGCATGATTTAAAATTTTTTAGAGACTTTTACCTAGAGAGCATGCCATGGTCCCTTGTGGAAATAAGGTTTTGTGGGACTCCTGGAACACTGGAATAGTTATCAGTGGGTTATTTGAACCAAACTGAAATTTGCTTTAGGCTAATGAAGTACGTAGCATGGCCTTCTGCCGTGGCCCTGTGCTCTTGTGCGCTTCCCTACCCCCCTACATGCTGCCTCCTAGGAAAAGTGCCCTGAAAGGGCTGCAGCTTCTTCCCCCTCCTCACTTTCCTTCCCCTCCCCCTCCTTCTTCTCCTCCTTCTTCTTTTTCTCTCCCAGTCACCCTTACATCAAATTCCTTTTTTATGCCTATACTATGTATCTCAGATGGACACCCTAACCTTTGTGATTTTAATGAATGGTCTTCTGGTACAAAAAGTTCCCTTGGCTCTAAATGAAGCCTTTTAAGGTCAGTTTTAGTCTTTTGCTGCCTTCCAACTTCAGCGGGGCCAGGCTCAGAGACACACGGTGGGCAGGGGAACCACAGGGCTGCTCAGCCATTTCTCTGCCTCAAAGCTCCCCTCCCCATCACTCTCCATGCCACCTCTGACTACCAGAGTGGGCAGAGAGAAGAGAAGAGATGGAGGAAAATGGCTCAGGACCGGTGCCAATGTCACATTGGTGGCCTCGGCAGGTGGCTCTTTCTCCCACAGGTGGCCTTGTGGGTCCCTTGAGACCCCTCCTCCTAGGACCCTCCCGGTGCCCACCATGGCCAAGTGCAGGCTGTGGCCCCCTGCTTGGCCATGGCCAGCATCCTCTCAGCTGCCACTCTCAGAGGTAGACCCTGTTTCGGCTGTCTCTTCCCGTAGCAGGTCTCTTGGGCATGGTCCTATGGGAACAGATGGCACTGGCCATTCTCTCCACCATCCATTCTCCTCATTCCCCTGGTCCTACCGCTGCAGAGGCCAGGTCTCTTCACTCTGCCCTCCAGGAAGCTCCTGCCAGTTCTGCCCTGAGCTTCCTCACACACTGGGATTTGTGTTCACACGGGGTACTCCGAAAGCGCCCCTCCCCTGACCTGATGTGGACGGGAAGCACGCCCCTCCATGACACACAGCCTCTCCCAGCCCCTCCTCAGAAGCCCTCATTCCCCACCAGGGCCTTCCAAACAGTCCAAAACCTAGAAGCCTGAGATGGGCAGAGCCAGCAGGGCTGAAAAACACCTGTCCCCTCTTCCCAGAGAGGGGTTGGCTCTTCTCATAAGAGCTTGCCCCTAGTTTTTGTTGTTGTGTTTGTGTTTGCCGGGGTTTTGGTTCGGGTGGTGCTTTTATTTTGTTGTTCTGGTATGGGCCCAGAAAAATAAAGAAATAGGAAAAGCAGCATTTCAAGGTTACATAAGAATCTTCCTCTCCTGGCTCAAAAACGCATTCAGGTTCTTCACATAAGTACTGTTCTAATAATTCTTAGAGGTCAGCAGGCTCACATGTTAGTATTAGACCCATTTTTCCATTAAGAAAACCAAGGCCAAGTGAGCACAGGGACTTACTTGCAAGGGCCAAACAGGGAGTTCTTTCTCCCCAAGCCTCCTTGGAATTCAACATTTTCCCATATTTGAATCATCTATACCCACAGATCACATCTATGTAGCATTATAATGACATGACCCACACTGGAAACGGGTCGTCAGCCAACATTGCTCATAGACCTGGTATATGGAGCACGTTGCTGCTGGTGGTGACATTTCTCATTCATATGGAACCCATGCCAGCTGATGTCACCATCACCCTTAACACCTAGATCACAGGGGCCTGAATCCCTATCCTAGAACTTACCCAAGTTTAGTGCCATTACCGGGGTTTCTCCTGGTTCCCTCTGGCCCTGAGCCTGCACACTCCCCAGGAGAACTCAGTCTGTGGTGTATCCCGCCCCTGCAGGCAGCCCCCACTGGGCCCCGTGTGGATCTGGCCCTTCCTGGATCCCCACCAAAGAAGCAGCACATGCACAGACTCTCTGTGTCCCCAACAAGTTTCCTGAAGACATGAGGAGAGGGAGGAAGTTTCCATCAGAATAAAGTCAACGCTCCCATTCTGGATGTTCTTTCAGCTCCTCCAAGACCAGGCAGTGCGGACCAGCCGCACCCTCCCCAGGCTGCCTCTGGGAGCTGCACCAGACCCCCAGGTCAGCTCAGCTCCTTTCTCCCCACGCCCCACCCCCATTTACATCATTCCTTCCTCCGCAGTTGCTGCCAGGAGCTCTGCATTCTTCCTACTCTATTTTGTTGTCCTCTTCAGCTCTCCCAGCCCTGATGCCCAGATCAGCTCTGAGCTCTTCTAGGCAAATCCAAATCGAGATCCTTGGCCGAAGTAAAGGGAAGACTTTTTCATTAATAGCACAACACTCCGTGTTTACTCTTGTTTACTAACACGGCCTTTAAGAGAATCCAAACTCCTCCAAAAACAGACCGATTTGATTTCAAACAGCAATTTCTTTCTTTTTTTTTTTTTTTAATATGCTATTTTTATTGAAGGAGAGCCAGGGAGACCCCCAGTTGGAAAGACATTACATTCCAAGCTGGTTAGATTGATGAGAGCATTTTAAATCAAGTAAAGGAAGATTTCCAATCCATGGGACCCCATTCCCAGCAACTAATACAAAATAGCGGAATTTGCTTAAATACTTTACAGGTAGCTTTCTCTTTGTCAAGAGGGGACAGCTAACATCAAATGATCTTGAAGGAGCAATGAAGATGTTCAGGACAGACAGAATAAAAGAAAGGGTGAAAGAAAGTAAATTTCCTGTGCCTCCAGACTGCACACGTGTCCGGGTCTCCCTCTCAGCGGAATCAGGCCCTACAGATTGATCCCGCTTCCCTCGTCATTCCTTATCTCCCCCTGTGCCTCTCAGTAAACTATCTGAACACTGCCTGCTGGGGCATCCATCTCTCATGATCCAGAAACAGTTTCTTCAGTTTCGTTGTGAGTCAGCCTCTCCCCAAAGCCCCCAAATGGGTTTCTCAAGTTTGCACATTTTTGGTGTCAGTTTTCCCAATAGACCCCAGACCTCACTAATCTGCAATGGTCATTTCACAGGACAGATTTTCTTTCCTGTGTGGCTCTCAAAGCATTCCTTCTCCTCTTTCCAAAAAGAAAAAAAGAAAGTCAGATTCTGTCTACGCCAACTAGTACACTGTTTCTTCTTTTCAATCCTGGTTTCTTTTCTCCTCTCAATCAAGAATTTATCTCTGCTCTTAAGGCTAATGGCCCCAAATTAGTGCCAAGTATTCTATTTAAGTCACTTTTTAAATAGCAATAATGGAATTGGAATATAGCTTTTACCAGGAGGAGGAAGAGAAGATGAGGAGGAAGAAGAGGAAGAAGAAGGAAAAGAGCAGGACAGAAAGAAAAAAGGAAAGGAAGGAAGGAAGGAAGGGAAGGAGGGAGGGAAGGAAGGGACAAAGGAAGGAAGGAAGGGAGGAGGAAGTAAAGGAGGGAGGAAGAAAGGAGGAAAGAAGGGAAGGGGGGAGGGACAGAAGGAGGGAGAGAGCAAGAAAGGAAGAAAGGTAGGAAGGAAATGTCAAGAAACTGGGCATTAAGGCAGTCCAGTTTTGAGTCACAGCAGAGTCCTTTTTTCTCTCTCACAGACACGATTTCCATCCCGAAAGGCTTTCTCCATCAGTAATGTATCGCTTTCAGGTTCGCTTTGTGTGGAAAACAAGTAATTTAGGGGCACCATAAAAGCTTATTGATTACCAATGGTCCACTCTGTGGTAGGTACTTAGGCAAAGAGAAAGGAGGAAAAAATATAAATATGCCTCAAGTTTACTTCTGCAGAAAGAAGTGGACCAAATACCAATATGGCACCTTCCCAGCCCAGATCATTTCTTGCACTCATTAAAATTCAAAAGCAGTGATCCAAGCGTGTCCTGGAGGAAACTTCCCAGAGTCTCGCTGATGGATCTCCAGAGCCTCCCTCTCCATCTCCAGCAAAGGCTCTCTGAGGGAAGAAGGGGAGGAAAGGCAGCGGCTCACAAACTGGAGCAGGCTTCAGAATCACCTCCAAGGCCTGTGAAACCACAGCTCGCTCAGCCCTATCTCCCAAGGTCAGGGACAGCCCAGCCACTGGCATTTCTAACCAGCTCCCGGTGATGCTGCTGCTGCTGGCCCAGAGATCACTGAGAACCACCGGTTACAAAGCAGTAAACTAGAGTGGTTAAGAACACAGACTCTGCAAGTCAGACTGCCCCAGATCCAAACGCTTTTTCCACCTGCCTCACTGTGTGGCCCTGAGCAATTACTTTTTGGTGCCTCGGTGTCCTCACCTGTAAAATGGGAATTAGGGCTACAATCCTACTGCATAACATTGTCAAGAGAACTGAATACATTTCCATGGGTAAGGTACTTAGAACAAACCCGGCACATGGTAAGAACCACGTACAAGCATTAGCTAATATTATATATTTTTAAATTTATGATCACATTGTTTGTGACCCCAGTCGGGCCCAGAGTAAGCAAATCTGCTCTGCCAAAGGTCTTGTAGGTGATCCTGCATTCTCCTCTCAGCTGTTTGCTGTTAGACTGACACTAGTCAACTCATAACTGGGCCTCAGTTTCCTAAGCCATAAAATGGGATGGTCCGATAGTCGGTTTCAAAGTTCTTGGTAATAGAAACACAAAGTGATTTCTGTAGCGCTTTGAACGTCCATGGGTTGTAAACTATACCCAGTCACACCCTCTTTTTTAACTTTCCAATGTAGCAGGTGCCTGAGTCCTGTACTGGTTAGAGTGGCTGACAGTGTGCAAACTTGCTCTTCCCCGTCTCTTTTCCGGGCCTGTCTCCTGCCTCCCCGCTTGGTTGTGGCAGAAGGAAAAAGGATGGAAAAGGAGCTGAGTGGGAAGCTGCACAGGTGCCTCCCATAACCCTCAGGCAGCATTGCCCCATTTTGCAGATGGAGAAAGTGAGCCAAGGAAGGTAGTAAGGGTTACCCAGCTGGGAGGTTACGAAGCTGCAGTCTGAGCCTTGGTCAGAGGCCTCAGGGAGACGCTGAGGGGTGGAGAGGCAGGGGTACAAATAGGCCCGAACGAACACACCAGAATGCCCCAGAGGGTCCAACGAAACAGTAGAACTCTTGATACTTGGCTACCAAACTATTTCTCAATGGCTATTTGATGCAGTCATCCCAGCTTCCACCACTCAACAAGGGGTAGCCATACCCCTCATCTCTGCCCCAAAAGCTCCACAGGAGAACATGGGGTAACCAGCTGCACCTCCTGTAAGTCCTTCTGCACAACTGTTCCCCTGCTTTTGGTCAGGAAGCTCACCACTCCAAGCCTGTGCCTCCCCTCCACCCTCCCCGGGGAATTAGTCATCCTTGAAGGCCTGGCCCTCACCACCCTTCCAGGGGATTTCTGTGGCCTGCACCCTCACCCTGTAGTGTCCCTCCCTCCATCTCTCCTCCCCGCACCATCCCCAGCACCCCACATGTCTCTACCATAGTATCTGAGACACTTTACAGCATGCTTTCCTTCCCCTATCTGGCTCCTCTTATGGGCTCAATTGCATCCCCCCCACACACAATTCACACATGAAACCCTAACCCCAAAAAGGAAGTAAGGGTTAAATGAGGTCATTAGCATGGGCCCCAATCCAGCATGACTGGTATCCTCATAAGAAGAAGGGGATCAGGACCCAGACACACAGAAGACTGTGTGAGGACCAAGGGAGAAGGGGGAATCTACAAGCCAAGAGAGGCCACAAGGAACCAACCCCGCTGACACCTTGATCTTGGACTTCCAGCCTCTAGACCATGAAGAACTTAATTTCTGTTGTTTAAGCCACCCAGTTTGTGGTATTTGTTACAGCAACCCCAGCAGACTAATACCCCACCCCCTAAACCTAAGAAACACCTCTCTCATCTTAGAGATCAGCACTGTTCTTCCCATAAGCTCTGATGCCCATGATCATCCCTCATTCCTGGGAGGCCTTCGGTAAATGGATGTTGACTAAATCAATTGGTGTGTCCATGTATACACACATATACATATATATACCATATATACACTGTCCTAATGTTTCAGTATTATGTCCCCCACCTGATGTAAGAGAAATGTGAGATAAACAGGTCTCTCCCCTCTGCCCAGAGCTACACTTGCAAAAACAACAGGTATAAGGGATTGGCTGAAGACGTACAGGTATTACTTTTGCTGACTGCAGGGACAATTTTAAAAGAGCAGTCCCTGACCCCTAGAGGTTGGCCTGGCCATGCTATTCTCCTACTGAACATAAGCCTTGGTTGGCACAGGGTAGCAACCCCAGATGTCACTCTGAAACCACAATAAGATGAGACAAAGCAAGGCCACTTCCTAATTTCATCTAAGCTCACACAAAACCAGGTCACTGCACCACCCACAAAAATACTCCCCAAAGGTCCCTATATGGGATGAAATGAGTGACTGCTACTTTGCCAATTACAGCTTTAGGTTGTTTTAGTTTCCCCTCTCCATAAAGATTTATTAAGGTGCCCAAAGAATTGCTCCCACATCCTGACATCATCCAACCTCCAACCAATCTCTAGAGCCAGTCCTGGCTTCCTTATCATGCAAACAAATCCCCAACCCTATAACAGGCCCTTTCTAACACTGAGATCCTCAGGTTCCTCACAGTGAGGTCCTCACTGCTTGTCCAAGTGCAAGTGTGCCCCTGTGGTCTCAGGCCTCAGCCCCTTGACAATGCTGTTCAGCTAGCTTTTGTATGATGCAGTGAAATATGTTAATAAGCCAAAATTTTAAGAAGAGTGTCAAGAGGAAGATGAAGTAGAGCCATCGAAGATTAAGAAGAGAGCTTTGGCAATTTCCAAAGGGAGAGACAGGTTTGGAAGGCATATTAAAGAAGGTTGCTTCCATGGGGGTAACCCTTTCTCCCACCTCTCAACAAAACCTGCAGTAGTGTCGGTACCATTTGCTAAACTCTTGAAACTGGGTCTGGGGTTGGGAGAGAGAGGGGCCGATTCTTACAATACCTGACTGAAGAAACTGGACTATAAGCAGATATCTTAAGGAGATGAGCTATACCCAATAGATAGCTATACCCAAAGCTATCTATTGGGTTATCCAAGACTTCCTCTCCACCACTCTGCAAAGGTCTACAGAGAAGTCTGATGATGACAAGAATAATTTATACAGTGCACTGGCCATGGTGGGTGCTCAAGGCTGATTAAGGGACATCTGTCCAACCATTCTAGGAAACCCTTCAGCCTTCTAAGAAAGTTGGTCCTGACCAAGAATGAAAGTGGCAGGCGGATGGATAGATTCTGGTCCTTTTGTGGGCAGTTTTTATGTAAACCAGACAGAAGACAGCACGAGTGAATCCTTTATTTGTAGGGCTGCTCTCTAACAAAGTACCACAAACTGGCTTCACAGGAATGTCTTGTCTCTTCATTTGTGGAGACCAGAAATTAGAGATCAAGGTACTGGGAAGAGTGGTTCTTCCTAAGGGCTGTGAAGGAAGAATCGACTCCAGGCTTCTCTCCTGGGCTTGTAGAAGGACATCCTCATGTTCATACAATGTTCTTTCTGTATGTATTTTTCTGTACCTAAATTCCCCCTTTTTAAAAGGACATAAGCCATATTAGATTAGCACCCACCCTGATGATGCAGGAGGTCACCCAATTTTATGTGACTTCCTCTGTAAAGGCCCTGTCTCCAAATAAGGTCACACTCTGAGGGGCTGGAAGTTGGGATTTATACATAGGAATTTGAGGGAATATAATTCAGCCTGTAACAGTGAGTGAGTGGATACCCAAGCAGACATTTGAAAAACATCATTTTGGGGGAACCTAGGGGGGCCAGTCAGTTAAGTGCCTGACTCCTGATTTAGGCTCAGGTCATGATCACAGGGTCATGAGATCCAGCACAGGGTCTGTGCTCAGCAGAGAGTTTGCTTCTCTCCCTCTGCCTCTCCCTTTGCTACCCCACCCCACCCCCACTGATGCACATGTTCTCTCTCTCTTAAATAAATAACTTAATCTTTGAAAGACATTATCTTGTACAGTTCCTTTCAAAGTGCAATATGGCCGTGAGTCATCTGAAGACCTTATTAAATACTGATTCTGATTTAGTCAATCTTGGGTGGCCCCTAGGATTCTGTATTTTTTAAATTTATTTTAATTTATTTTTTTTTAAATATTTTACTTGTTTATTAAAGAAAGAGAGAGCATGAGCAGGGGGAGAGGCAGAGGCAGAGGGAGAAGCAGACTCCCCACTGAGCAGAGAGCCCAACACAGGGCTTGATCCCAGGACCATAGGACCATAACCTGAGCTGAAGAAAGATGTTCAACGGACTGAGCCACCCAGGTGCCCGGGATTCTGCCAATGGAAAGATGATGCAGATGCTGATAGTGGTGGTCTATGAACCACACATTGAGTGTGAAGGGAATGGGACCTCTCCTAGGATCACATTCTCCTTTTGAAGAGGACTTGCTGATGCATGAGTAAGACTGGCCAATTCTCAACAGTTCCTTGTGTTTTGTGAACTCAGAGCAGCAGTCCTCAACCTTCACAACACATTGCACCCACCTTGGGAGCTTGGACAAAGTCCTTGTTGTCCCACCTCCCAGAGATCCAGATTTGTCTGGGATGGGCTTGGAATTAAAAAAAAAAAAAAAAGTCCCCCAGGTCTTTCTACCATTGCTTTCCAGGGTATCCTTTCCACGGGTCATATATTTGCATTTTAACAGGTGCACTGGTTCAGTAAGTGACCCTAATTGTGAGAATTTCAGCCACTAATTTCAACGGTGAGAAAATATCTGTGGACAGACAAGTTCTTCCAATAATAGAATGAGGTCATTTTAGTGCTTCATGAGATCATCCTTGCCTGAAGTAGAAGGGGCTGAGACATAGGCTATCTTGTCAGTTCCCTTATTTAGAACAGAGACATTTACTCATTTTCTAAGAATGCACTAAGTTGTGCTCAAGGTGAGAACTAGCTCCCAGCCTGTAGAACACCTGTAATCCTCAAAGGACAGGAAATACTCTTTCCGCTGTTGGGGCTTTAACAGAATGAGGATGTCTGGATGGAAGTGGGCCTTCTGCCACCAGCTCTCTAGGGACCGTGACCCAGTAGGACAGTCCCAAGACCAGGTGCTTGAAAATCATCAAATATTAGCCTATGTAGGCCTGTTAGTTTGGCAGTGGAGGCAAGAAGCTGAGATCTGGGGAAATTAAAAAATGGCATTTCCAAGGAAAGTGACTTTGAAAAATCATATAGAATTTGAAACAAAGAAAATGCGCCCCCGTGAGCCTCTTTGTCCAAGTGTGCAACATTTGAGCACTGAGTCCCGAACACTATATTATTTAGAACACACATCCCATGCTCTGTTAACTGCCTACTGAAGACTGTCTCTCTCTGTGACCATAAGTCCCTTCTTGTCAGGCCATGTTATCTGGATCAGAGAGTCTCCAGTACAGCACAATGCCTAGCACATGGCAACAGGACAGGAGGGTGGTTGTCTGCAGGGTCCCTGCTCTATTTGAGCCCCTGGTGCACAGAGGAGCTCAGTAAGTATTTGATGAATGAGCCTCAGGTCACTGAGGACCCATAAGTCAAGTTCTCCCTCTCCAGAGGCATGCCCCATCCTGTAACTTTTCAGATGATTTCATTTACGCAGTTGGATGCAGCTTCAGCAGGAGAGAAAATGGAAAGGATGGGAGGTGGCTGCTTTGAGAGGCAGGGATGATGAGTCATCTTTGAGCTTGACCTTCCCTTTTCCCCTGAAGACAGTCTAGGCTCCCACAGCCTGGCCACCTTGTTTCCTGCCCACCACTGAGATCTGAGAATCCAGAATCCAAGCCACCTTTCTATACGGTGGTGTTTCTTTAGAAGATGACTGAAGTGTCCTTGTTGACAGCTGCTCTGTCTTCCATTTCAACTGCTTCCCACCCAGTTCTGCCCTGATGCTCCCAGCCTTGCCCTCAAGTGACCCTGAAAGCTGTCTTTTTCCAAATGAGGACCCAGCGCACTTTTGCCACAGGCAGGCACCCTCGGGCCAGGACTGTGCATCCTAAATAAATTCAAAATATCTCTGCTGATATTTTGGAAACTGATTAGTAACCTGGCATTTGCTCAACTCAGCTCGTAAGTGGACATCTACTCATGTCAATCAGCTAGTAGCTACGGAGTGTCAGTCAGGAGTTCAGGAGCCTGCTAGGTCAAAAGAAAGCAGGAAAAGCATTTTCCTGGGGGTCCCGGCCAGAAAGCATTTCCCCCCCTTATCTGGGGAGGCTGGGTAATGCTGAGGAAGCAGCTAGGTGCTTCACTGTGCAGCGTAGGTGCAGAAGGTAAGAGCAGCTGGAGGATGGGGAGATGGGGGAACCGTGGCAGGGGGAGAAGGTGGGGTTAGGACTGGAGCAGGGGAAGCATCAAAAGGGGGGAATCATGGGGTGTGAGGATGACATGGGCACAAAGGCACAGAGGCAGGAAAGTTAAGCTGTCTCAGGGCACCTCCAGGAGGCCGGCATGCCCAAGATGGCATGTGCGCATGTGCGGGGACAACGGGTCGGCTGGTTACCGTGGACGTGAAAAGCCTTGATGAACGAAGCAAGGCGGGTGATTCAGAGAAACCAGTGAGGAGGCAGAATAGGAGCAAGCAGAGGCCGCAGGGACACTGATCGGAGAGGAGCAGGTCAGCATTGGGGTGACAATGGTGACAGGCTGACCTGGGGTAACGGGCTGGGGACGGGAACAAAAGGAGAACTCCAAGGTGAGAATGGCAGGATCTGGTCCAAAGGACGGAGAAAACGGAGGCTTTCGGTAAGAGAGGAAAAAGTCGTGGTTGCTAGGCCAGATGTTTAGGGCAAATTCTTGTGATATGAAAATGAGCTGGAGAGTTATTTTCTAAATTTTTTTTTATTCTTCTGAAAACTTGTGTTAAAACAGACATGGCATAAAATTTGCCATTTTAACCATTGTTCAAGCATACAGTTCAGGAGCATCAAGGACATTCATAGCGTTGTATAACTATCACCCATGCATGGCCAGAACATTATCATCTTCCCAACATGAACCTCTCTACCCGTTAATCACTAGCTCCCCATCCCCTCTCCCCACAGCCCCTGGCTACCTCCCTTCTACTTTCTGTCTCTACGAATTTGATTACTTTGGGAGCCTCGTATGAGGGGAACTATCCGGTATTAGTCTGTCTGTGTCTGGCATAGTTTGCTTAGAACGATGTCTTCAAGATCTGTCCCACATTGCAGCACATGGCAGAATGTCCTTTCTTTATAGGGCTGAATCATATTCCACTGTATGTATAGACCACATTTTCTTTGTCCACTCAACCCTTAATCGACATCTGAGTTGCTTCCACCTCTGGGCTACTGTGAATAGCACTGCTGGGACCACAGTTGTACAAATATTATATCTGTTCGAGCCCTTCCTTCCGATTTCTCCCTCCACTCATGTTTTCCTCTAAGCGAACCAAATTACTTCTTCATTTTGCTTAGGAATCTCCTCTGTGAAATACCCAATTTTATTGCTTGCGAGTTTCACCTTCCACAGAACAGGAGAACACGCTCAGCCAAGTTCTTTACCACTAGAGGAAGGATCGTCTTTCCTCCAGTTTCCAGTGACACATTCTTCATCCCTGCCCGTATTTCTACCAACATTCTGCCCACGGTGATATACATATCCTCTAAGATGACAGAGGCCTTCTTTCCCACTCTTCTCTTCTCTTCTCTTCTGACACCTCACCAGGTCCACTTTAACATTCATGTTTCTACCAACAGTCATGCCACGACAACCTAGGCTTTTTTCAGGCATGCACCTTGAAACTCTTCCAGCCCCTCCCCAACACTCAGTTCCAAGGCCACTTCCACATTTTGGGGGATTCATTACAGTAGCACACCAATTTGTGGTACAAAAATCTGTATCAGTCGGCTCTGGCTGCCAAACAAAATGCCATAGACCATGTGACTTAAGCAATAGAAATGCTATTTTCTCACAGTTCTGGAGGCTGGAAGTCCAAGATCAATGTGCTAGCAAATCCGGCTCCTGGCAAGAGCTCTCTTCCTGGCTTGTAGACAGCCACCTTCTTGCTACACCCTCATATGGCCTTTTCTCTGCACACCTCTGCGGGGAGAGAGAGAAAGAGAGAGAGAGCTCTGGTGTCTCCTCCTCTTATGGAAGAGACATCCCATAACTCTTCCTCTTCTCTTACACCAGTTCTGTCCCATTAGGGTCCTACCCTCATGAGCCCATTGAACCTTAATTACCTTCCTTAATGCCCCATCTGCAAATACAACCACACTGGGGTTAGGGTGTCAGCATAGGAAACTTGTTCCACAATTCAGTCCATAACAGCATCTATCTGTTTAGGGGACCTCATGGAATGAGCACTGGACTTGGATCAGGTCAACTTCGGCTCTCAGCCTGGCCCTACCTCCTCAAGAAGCCATTTAACCACAATAAGTCTCGGTTTTGTTGTCAGGGGGAAAGCAGGACCTTTCCCCAGACTTGTATAAAGGTTTAAATCCAATCATGCCGGTGGAAGGCACTTTAGTGCCCCACACACTTAAAGAATTCCTGGTCTTGGCCTTCCAGGCCCCCATACATGGTCTAACAAACAAGCAAAGCCCCTCTCCAGCCTCATCCCTGGGGGACACCCTTCATACTGACCTCTTGCCTGCTAAGTGCAGGAAGGGTAGCATCCTCTTTTTTAGGTAGTTTTTTGGGGTACTTTGTTTTAGAACAGAGACCAAGGGTAGCAAATACTGTGTTGCAAGGGAGTCTCCACAGTGTTCAGTTTCTGCACAGTCTGATGGAATGGTGGGGCCCGCCTGGGGCATAGGGGGAGGGGCCACACTCACCCAGAGTACCCGAGGCTTGGCTGTCAGTCACTGGGCTCTTGTGTTTTTCATTTCCTAGGTTCTCAGTAACCCTCCTAACACTCTCCAGTATGGGGATCTGTTGTCCAAGGACATGGAACCATGATATCAGAAGGTACTGAGCACCGTTTAATGATTAAACCACAAACTAACATCCTTGAATCCTTGGTATTCCCAGAAATGAGCACGGAGCCTTATACTAAGTGAATGATGCCTGAATTCCCGCACACATGCACAAGGCACTATGAAGAAGTAGTGCTGGATTTCATGCCTCGAGCGTCATATCTTGCATTACAAAGCCAACACAACAGAAGACTGCCACACGTCATCTCAGACAAGACAAGCACTTAAGATAATTAAACCGATAAATAGTTACAAGCAGATTTACCTATGTTGACACGCATCTCACTTCTGTACATTCTAAGAGTACTTTGCCATTCTGTCACTTAGGATTTCCCATGTAGTATTATAATTACATAATTCTATTTTGTCTCTCTCATTAGACAATAAACTCCTTGAGGGCCAGCAGCCCCCTCTTAATCTGTGCTCCCATAGCCTGGTACACAGTCTCCCACATCATCAGGGTTGAACCTGGGACAGATGACTCAACAGATAAACAAGGAGCGGGGGCTATCAAGCTCCTAGAGCTGGAGATGCCAGCCATGGCTTCCTTTTCTCATTTCTCCCTTATCCCATCACCTAAGGGTACCACAGTGGCACCGTCTGATTTATTCTGGTCTTTGTGTCTGCAAACGCATACATTAGCTGGGTTTTTAAAAAGAGGTGGCTATTCAAAAGCCTGGAATTAGATATTATTTCGGATGCTCGCAGAGCTAATTATGGAATTTAAAAAAGATGCCCTTATCCTGAACAGGAATTGTGATGCTTCCTATTTTTTAATGTAAAACATGAAGTAAACATAATTCACTGTCATTTTTAATGTCCTGGTACATTTCAGAGACCCACTTAAGATAAATGATTTCCAAATGCCTGATCAGTCTGGCTTGAAAGCCTCTATGGAATTAATGTTCTATAATGTATTCAAATCATTTTAAATCCAGGCCCTGCTTTGATTTTGTTTTTCATTGCCATCATTGATAGAAGTACAAGTTCACATAAATAGGACATTGCCAATGGGATGTGTTCTGCCCCAGCCATTAATTCCAGGGCTCATTTTCTAGCTCAGCCCCGATGAGCAGAGAAGTTACAAGACAAGCCACTGGAAATGTTTATGATGACACATAAGTAGTCGGGCAGGATAAAGGTGGAGGAGTGTAAGTGTGTGTGTGTGTGTGTGTGTGTGTGTGTGTGTGTGTGTGTTTTCAGCTTCAGATACTCACACCCAGAGGAAAGATTTTGAAGTCTGTCAGATATAACAGAAAAGAGTTTTTAAAATAGATACACATGGATAAAACTCAGAACAAGTGAAAACATTGGATTTAAAAATTTGTACATTAAAAAGTCATTCTCCTACCTCTTATTTAGTAGTTGTTGGTGTGTCTCTTCAGCATTCCTTTGTGCACAGGGGGATATATTTATTTCCCCCCAGAAAAGATGGTAATAAAGGAGAAATGCAAATTGCAAATGATACTTATTAGGTATTGACAACATGCTCTAAGTGTTCATTTAATCCTCAAATTAATTCTAAGAGGTGAGGATTCTTATTTTCCCCACTTTATAGATGCAGAAACTGAGGCAAGTACAAAGTGAATTAGGTACTTTGCCCAAGCAAGTGGAGAGGCAGGATTTGAACCAGGCGGTGTGGGAGATCCTAATCTCTGTCCTCTTTCCATTCAGGCAGAGAGAAAAATCTGCAGAATTTCTGTTTTCTCCAAGAGGAGAAACCATTTCAGAATCAAATAAACCATTGCTCCTCGGGTATTAGAAGAGAGGCCAATGAGGTCCTTGAAATATGAAGGTAGAGTAGCAAAGACTGTCCCCAGCCAGAGAGCCATGGAGGAGTCGTCACTGACACTGGTTGTCTCAGTGTCTGTGAGAGAGACCCATGCTCCTTTGAGGCATGTCCAAGATATGGTAGAAATGTAGACCAAGCTGTCCAGTCCTTCTGTCTACTCCAAGATGAAGTCCAAATCCAGTGTAGTATCAGGACCTAGCTAGCAGTGAATTTGTGTACCCAGCACTTGGGGTGGTCTCTCACATGTAAGGTGCTGAATGAATGGATGCCCAGAATAAGAAATGGAACAATTCACTAGTCCATTAAAAGAATGATTGAGCTTCTAGGAAAAGTAAAAATGAAAGAAGATGGGATCGGGAGGGAGACAAAACAAAAGAGACTCTTAATGTCATAAAACAAACTGAGGGGTTGGGGGGAAGAGGGGTTGGGAGAGGGTGGTGGGGTTACATTATATGTTTAAATAAAGCTTAAATAAAGTTAAAAAAATTAAAAAAAAAAAAGGTTAAAAAGAATGATTGACAACCATGATAGGCCAGATGCTGGGCTAGAATGGCAGGAATACAGGGATGACTAGGACATGTTTCTGCCTCAAGGTGTGGACAATTTAGAGCAAAGCACAAGAAGGCACTCAGGACATTATGATGTGGCATTACAAATGTCGCAGTGATGGTACGCACCCATGGAGGTACAAAGGATGACCGCTGTGTCTGCAAGAAGTTGCAGGTATGTAGGTGGGAAACAAAGTCCACCCAGATGATTCATCAGAAGGTGTGGGTAGGATTAATGGGAAAAGATGGGGGGTTGCAGTATAACAAAAAATTTATTTGGTCTTTGTCCCCAATTCCTGGCACAGATCTAAAATTCTTGGCATGCCCTGATGATGGACATGTCTTTTGTTATTCATAATGAGCCCCTTTTGACCATACCTGAGTTTACAGTAATGATACATTAGCATAGTTGCTAATTGGTGTATCCCTAGACGACTTTGGTATGGTGTTGGTCCACAGAGGAACCACCATGTGCCCAGAAAGCTAGAACTTTCAGCCCCGTTCTCTGATCTCCTAGGAGAGGAGAGAGCCTGGAGGTTAAGTTCAACCATCATTGGCCATCTATGTCAAAGTAATGAAACCTCCACAAAACCTCCAAACAACAAAGCTCAGGGGAGCATCCTAGTTGGTGACATACAGATATGTTGGGAGGATGGTACATCTCAGCTCCACAGGAATGGAAGTGCTTGCATTCAGGACTTCTGAAGACCTTGCCCTCCACATCTCTTCCATTTGGCCATTTCAAACTCTCTTTGAGTTATATACTTCATAATAAAACTTCAATTGTAAGCATGGTGCTTTCCAGAGTTCTGTGAATCATTCTAGGAAGTTATCAAACCTGAGGGTGCATTGTGGGAACCCTGGAATTTGTAGCCAAGTTGGACAGAAGTATGGATCACCTGGAGACCTAGGATTTGCAACTGTCACCTGAAGTGGGGGCAGTCTTGTGAGGCTGAGTCCCTTAGTCTGCGCTCACTCTGGGTGATCAATATCAAGATTGAGCTGAATTATGGGACTTCCAGTTGGTGTCAGAAAAATGGAGAATTGTTGAAAGGACATAGAGGTGCTGAGGCACCCAGAGTCTGGCAGCAGAGAGAAGCTGTTGCCACCCCTCAACCTGTTAGGACAAGGAGAAATAAGAATGCTACCCAGTGAGAACAGGATGAGAAGAGGCCCCTCCGGCAGGGGCATTCATCATGTGCAGGGCTGGAGCTGAAGATTCTGAGGGGGTTAGGGGATTCTCCCACCTACCACTGAGTACCAGCCAAAGACCCCAGAAGTGGGTGACACATTTAAAAACCTAAAGAAGATTAAGAAATAAAATGGAAAGCTTCAAGACTTGCCTTTATTTCTATGGAGAAGAATTTATCAGCCTTTTCGAGCAAACCAAACAAGACCATACCTGGGCAATAACTATTGTAAAGAGACATCATTGTACTAACAATTCAGAAAACAGTTAAGAAAACTGCAAGCCAAGTTTACCCAAAGCGTTGTATTGACTCTTCTCAACTGATCCCTGTTGTTTGCAAAATCCTGAGTTAGCACAACTTTATGATTTCTTAAATAATATCTAAAAAACACCAACAACAATAGAAGAAGATTGACAATTTGGACTACATCAAAATTAAACACTTCCACCTAACAAAAGGCACCATAAGTGAAGTTAAAACCAATACCGACAACAAAATGAGCCACAGACCGGCAGAAGATATTCACAGTGCATGTAAGTGATAGAGGAGTAGTATCCAGTATACATAAAAACTTCTTTAAATCATTGTTTTAAAGAATGATCTGTTGGGGAGTGCCTAGGTGGCTCAGTTGATTAAGCATCTGCCTTCAGCTCACGTCATCATCCTGGGGTCCTGAGATCAAGTCCTACATCAGGCTCCCAGCTCCAGCAGGAAGTCTGCTGCTCTCTCTCTCTTCTCTCTCTCTGTCAAATAAATAAATAAAATCTTTAATAAAAAAAAAGAATGATCAACTCATAACAACCCAAACAACCAATAGGGAAATGAATGAATAAATTGTAATAAATGTATAGAAATAACACTAAAATAGCAGTTCAAAAGAAACATACTAGATCTCCAAGTATCAACCAGGACAAATTTGAAAAATCTAGACTTGCGTTAAAATGTAAGTTGCAGAAAAACCATATGAAGTGTTATTTACCTAAAATACAAATACCACTAAACATTGATTATTTACATATGCACACAAAACATTAAAGCACGAATGGTAAAGAAAGACTAGGATCAGAAAAGGGGGCTGCTGAGGGCAAGACAAAGAGCAGGATGAAGGAAGTTGGGAAAAGAGTTGCAAAGTTACTTCTAAAAAACATGAAGTGGTTATGTCCACATTTGCGAAGACTAGATGGTATATGCTTATATTATTCTCTGAACTTTTCTGTGTGTTTTCCAGGCATCTGGAGCAAAGTCACCCTGAGACTTCTTTGAGTCTCAGCCCCCCTGAGCTACTTGCTGGTCCCTAAATGGCCTGGTTCACCTCTTTTCCACCCCTCAAGACTCAAAGTGGGGATGGCCAACAGCGATCACTAACAGCTTCTTGAAAACGCAGATCTCAGGTCCAACCCAGACCTGAAGACTCAGAATCTGCATTTGAACAAGCCCCAGGTAACTCCTAATGGAAGCCTGAGCAGCTTCCAGGAAACTGCTGCCCCTCTCTCCCGCCCACTGCCCCAATTACTAGCCAACTCCTAATACTCTCACCTGGATGTAGCTCAATGATTGCCTATTCTAAGGTTTCTTTGAACCCCTGCCTAGGTCAAGAGTTGTCTGTGCATGCGGTATACCTCCTTTTCTCAAAACAGGAAGCATTATCATCATCTGCTAGTTGAATCGTGAATTCCTCGTTAGTCCCATTAGCCTTTGGGCAGTTATCCTTATCACAATATATGGCGCATGACATGAACTCAAGGAATGTTATAAGAATCAACAAGAACCACATTTTTAGATGCTAGTAAGGCCATTGTCCATGCTCAAACAGTTTATCCAGGGAATGGAAGGATCTGGTTCTAGAGCACTTTAATACATGAAATCAAGTTCTTACCACCTTTTTGGTTCTCAATCCTTTAAAAGAAATTAGATTTACTTTTACATTTTCAGCATTAAGGAAATGCGCATGCTTAAAATTTGTAGCAAAGTGCTGCTGTTTTCTGTTGGTTTTTTTTTGGTGGGGGCACACCTAGTAAATTGGTGTAAAAAAATGTCTCTACTTCAGGAATTCTTAATCTCTCCAGAAGTCAGGCCCCCTTTGAGGCCTGATAAAAAATGTGGATCTTCTCCACAGATAAATGTACATAATTTCAGCTTATAATTTCAGTATCTACCAACTCCAGGTGAAGTCTAAAAGGCAGTGCAGGAAACCCTTACTTAACATTGTTCTAGAGTTTTCCGCAAGGTCATGTAAATAAAAATGTGTCTGTGGACATTCCCACCATATGATGCCTTTGACAGCAACCTTATTTCTCTTGCTACAGAAATAATCCCACAACCCACTGAAAATCAAGAACACCTTAAGAACTTTTACCATCACTGGCTAATAAAGTGGGTTTTTTTGTTTTTTATTTTATTTCTTTTTTTTTTAAGATTTTTTTTTTTAATTTATTTGACAGAGAGAGATACATCGAGAGAGGGAGAGGGAGAACTAGGCTCCCTGCTAAACAGGGAGCCTAACTCGGGGCTCGATTCCAGGACCCCAGGATCATGACCCGAGCTGAAAGCACACGCTCAAGGACTGTGCCACCCAGGTGCACCTTTGTTTTGTTTTTTAAAGATTAATTTATTTATCTGAGAGAGAGAGAGAGAACAAGCAGACGAGCAGGGGGAGGGGCAGAGGGAGAGAACCTCAAGCAGACTCCCCGCTGAGCATAGAGCCTGAGATCATGACCTGCACAGAAACCAAGTGTCTGACACTCAACAGATGGAGCCACACAGACGCCCCTAATGAAGTGTTTTCAACTTGAATTAATACCACAGTTCCCAGCCACGAGTCTAGAAGACAGGAAGTCAGCACTAGAATCAATACTTAGAGTTGGAAGCAATCACGAGGGAGGGACATGGGCCTGAGCAAGAAGTGAGTCCTGGCCTCAGTTGCCTGATCCAAACAGTATTTTATCAAATGGCTTTATTTTCCCTTAAGATACACAAAAAGGGGGGCACCTGGGTGGCTCAGTGGGTTAAAGCCTCTGCCTTCAGCTTGGGTCATGGTCCCCCCGGGGTCCTGAGATCGAGCCCTGCATCGGGCTCTCTGTTTGGTGGGGAGCCTGCTTCCCCCTCTCTTTCTCTGCCTGCCTCTTGTGATCTCTGTCAAGTAAATAAATAAAATCTTTAAAAACAAAAAAAGATACACAAAAAGGTCCTTGGTAGCAGTCAGAAAAGCAGTGGAAATCTTTTATTGCATTTATAAGCACCATCTAACTACCACATGGTTTAAGCATAAAAAAACACTTAATGCCCAAAGGTATCAAGGGATGGGAGGAGCCGTCAGCCTAAGACTCCGGGAAGTCAGAAGCCCAGATCCTGAGGTTTAACTCCCCCAGATTGTGCTCATTTGCCTCAAAGAAAAGTCCAATGCCCACCCCCTCAGTGAGTGACCCCCACCAAGGCCTTTGGGGGGAAAAAAACACCACCTTCCAGAAGTACTCATTTCCCCTGACATTCAGGCATTGAAACTGTGAGGAGTTAATAGAATAATAGTACTAATATAATGAGCATTTGCACTCTTTTCAGCTTTGCAAAACTCTTTCACTTTGTGTCAATCTAGCATTTTAATTATGTTGCCAGAAAGAAAGAGCTTCTTTCTCCACTGAGGCCTGTGCCCCTCTGACAAGCCCGGGACAGAATCCCCCAACTTGTGAGGCTTGAAATTTACGCTGAGTCACGGGAGCCTGGGCAGTTTGTGGCCTTGTTTGTGTGGAGCTCTCAGATATTTGTGAAATGATTCCCTGGGGACATAAGTCAGCTCTTCCTAGAATCAGAGTGAGGTCAAGGGTTGATTGGAAAAGACAGAAATTTTTTAAAAAGGCAGAAATTTCAAGCAGGGCAGAATTCATGAACAAGGATTAACTTTTCAGAAGGATGGCCTTTCTCTCTGGGACTTGTATCATTATAAATCTGGAGCTAAAGTGGAACTTTGAATGAGTAACATTTTATTTTGGATTTTGATTTACATTATGTATTGCACTGATGTTTGGAAAAGAAACCAACTTCATCAAAGGAGGTAAACGATGGTGGAATTTGCTTCCACATGTGGCCGGTTAACTAAATTCATTGGCACTAACGGGGGAATCCATGCGGTCCTTTGTGGGTCAGCTGGTTTTGCCTTGTGCTATCCCTCCCTCCACTCACTATTCAATGAACCCCTTACTAGGCACAGAACGGAAAGGATACACAGTTGGGTCTTCAGAGAGCTTGAGATCTCTGGGATGAACTCAGAGAGAGCCTATGGAAGCTATTTGTTTACAGAGAGATGAAGTGGGAGAATCATGGGCATAAAGCCATCATTTCTGCTAAAGGGGAAAATGCTCTAATGATAGCATATCAATGGTTTCGTTATTGACCTTAAGATATTCTACACAAATTCCATTTCCATGGAGGCAGCATCAAGAAGGTATTCCTGGGAATCAGAAGACCTGAGCCCTAGTTCCAGGCTGACTTCTGATAAACTCTTTGATTTAGGTAAAAGGGTTCAATTTCTCTGGGGCCTCAGTTTCCTCTCACAGAAGAGGAGGCTTCAGGTAGGTGCTGAGAGGTTCCATTTAGCTTCATTATTTGTTATCATTCAAACACTCTATTTCCTGCCTGAGAAAGGGAGAAGTTATTTTTTTGTTGTCTTGGAAGAAAACCAGCTGTGGTGCACTAGCAAATCAGTAACAGTCCCACCCCTGAACGAGCTGCTTCTTCCCCTTTTCTCTTTTGACCAGCCACCATGGGTGGCCACCTTCAGGCAACTCTTGAAACAAATGAAAAGAATGTCCTCCTTGCCCGGGGCATGAGCACAAGTGGCTATTTGCAAAGCGACATGAAGGCCGTCATTAGTGTAAGTTCACACTTGGGTTTACACCAAAACAGCATCTCTTAGCAACAGAGACCTTCAAACAGTGAAGCTGAATTCCAATGTAGACACTTCCAGAAGGGAGTGAGGAATCAGTGTTGAAGGAGAAAATGAGGGCCACCTGATGGAGTCCAGAAACCAGGGTAGCTAGTAGAAGAGGAACCACCAGAATTCTTTTCCCGAAATGGCCTAAGGAGCTGGTCAGCATGTTACCCTGATGGGACCCAAGATCTCTATCAGACTCAGGTAAAGGGGCATTGCTGTTGAAACTTGCCGACTCACCATCGGCAAGCTTTCACACCCTGAGATTTAATTAGGTGGGAATGTGAACCTATCCCATGTTTACTCCTTTGAAAGGAGAACAATAAAAAGAGGAGAAGAGAGAGAGAGCCTATAGGAACAAGACTTTGTACTCTATCCTTTGATCTTACTACAGTTAGAAAGCAAGGCCCATCTGAGGAAAGTCAAACATCAAACATACCTTTATGGGGAGGACACCTGGGCAAGGAGGGACTTAAATTCTTCACCCATTTCTCTTCAGGGTCAGACACTGGTCACTCTCATTAAATGATGAAGGAGAAACACTCGGGGAAGATCAAAAAGGGGTAGTATTTTAAAGTGAGGCCAGAGAAGAAAGTTCTTTAGCAGCTAGCCAGAGCCTGATCTCGAATTGCCTTGTCACAGGGTGCGGGGCCCTCTCCCGAGAAGCTTTTGTGTGCCTCAGAAGAAAATCATTATGGTCAGAGCCATCTTAAGGACAACAAAAGACATGCTTCCTCCTTATTTTATACTCACAGATCATTTTTAGCCTCAAACGATATTTCTCAGTTTAATCGCTAAGCTTGGTTTCAATGGACTTTTAGCTACTTTTTCTTAAAGTCAAGAAAGTAAAAAAAAAAAGTTCACAAGAAAAAAATATTCAAAAGGTATGCCATAGACCCCAAATGCAATTTCCAGAAGGGAGGGCCAAGAAAGGTTTGAATGATACCCGCATCTTTGTCAAAAGACTATTGTCCTCTGTTGCAGAAGAGAGATTCGTATGTACACATTCAGGCCTGCTCGTTTGAAAATATCTATTTTATATGTAAAAGTCTCATCTGATGCAAAGGCATTTTTAAATGAGTTAGGTGGTGGGGGGAGCAAAAACAAAAAAATAGATGGGGCCAAAAAAAATAGTAATGGAATAGACGGGGCCAAAAAAAAATAGTAATGGAATTTAGATTCTCTTCTGGAACCTTCCCACAAAAAGGCTCCCCGAGGATCTTGAGGGGTATGCTTGGCTCCCTTGACGACTCAAACCAGCTCCAGCTCCAGCCTGAGATGGTGAATCCCTAAGGCCTTGAAAGAGAAGTGAAGGACTGAGGTACTTTACCTGTACTTCTGGTTAGTTCTGTTTGCAGCTGTGGGATTTTCTGAGCATCTCACACAATGAAGACAGAGAGGGAGACACAGAATTTTGTACTCCAGAGTCTTTTCAGCAGGAGAATATTTCTGGACCTGAAACAAAAGGGAATCAGGCAAATTTATAAAAGGCCCTCATTGTCTAGAGTTCTGTTTTGTTCACTGACCAAAGGTGAATGAATGCTGACATTATCCCTTTGACGAGATGAACGATTCCTGGAGAGCTCAAAGGGCTCAGAGCTGTCTCCAGGGAGGACGATGGGTTACAGTCATGGCCTGTGGATCTGTAAGTGGGCATTTTCCTGTAGGGAAGCACTTTGAGGTTTCCCAAGGCTACGGGTATTAGAGCAGAGAGGAAGCTGGTTCCAGAAGCAAGGACATTCACGGGGCCAAGGAAGCCCACTTGGTGTGACTTTCGGCTGGGAGGAAGGGGAGAGGAAAGCGCAGCAGCCCTCTGGCTGGAGATGAGCCCTGTTGGATCTGGACATTCACCCAGTCAAATCGCAGAGATCTGTAAGAATTCTCTGCTTTATGGAGCTCTCTCCTGCCAGGGCAGGAGGAGGTTACTGGCAAGGACTAGAATCCTGAGCTCTGCGGCAAGCCCAAATTTCAGGTGTGAGTCCTGGGTCTAATACTGTGTGACCTTGGGCAAGTTACTTAATATCTTTAACATTTGCCTTCTTCATTCCAAAATGGTGCCAATGGTGCTTCTTTCATTGGTGTGCAGGGTACTTTAAGTGAGGTAACACATATCTAGAAAGGTGTTGCAGGACTCAAGAAATGGCAGTTGTGATCGTTATTAAGTTTACGAGGAATGTGTCTAACGTCTGGTTCTGTCAAAGATGCAGAACAATGTGTTTGCAGCAAGATAAGACAAGCAGGACAAGGTAAGGCCAGGACCTAGCATCAGATCTGCCTGGTGGATAAAGTCGGGGGCAGGGAGCTGGGAAGCCTCCTAGGGTGGTCTGGGTCAGGGGGATGAAACACAGTGTGATGGTTCCACACCTGTGCCATGTTTATTTCGCCTGGTAGACAAGATGGAGGACCGGCTCGCCTGCCCCGGCCAAAGAGAGGCAACTGGGATTTCAGGACAATCCACAGAGGTCTGGCCCAGCAAACATTCACTACCAGGAAGTCTGACCACAGGCAGCAAACTCAAGCTCTGTGTCTGTCTGACTCTACTGTAGAATTATTTAGCAGAGCTAATGGAATGAAATGTCTACTGGGGATTCCAACCTCTTTTCTCTATTTGATTGCTATTGAAATCTGACCTTGAGTTTGTAGGGATGAAGCATCAGATAAATTCAGTATAGCTATCTTGGGTGGTTGGGGTCAAGATGATTGCTTCTGATAGCACCTAAAGAATACTGGATGTTTGTGTAACTGTTCATATTTGCAAGTCCCCATTGTCCCCATGATCTCAGTTGCTCCTCATAGAAAGGCTGCGTGACAGGTGGGTGAGGCAGATGGTACCATTATTCCCATTTTACAGTTGAGCAAAGCGAGGCTCACAGAAGTGATAGGACTTATTCAAGTTCACGCCACCAGAAGGTTGGAAGGTTGGGACAAATAGTCAGGAAGGCTGACTTCAGATGCTCTCTTTTCCCACCAAGTGTTTCTTGGGTTTGAGACTTTTATCCTTGTGTTTTGGGCTTTGATGTCTAGAGGCAGCCCTGCCATGGGGTTTCATGGGCAAGGAAGCCAGCAAGGGAATTGGGGCTTTTGTTGTCCCACATTCACCTGTCACAGGTTAAGGGGGAGCTGAACCCCGGGGACTTCCCGTTTCCTTGACAAATCGGCTTCAGTAATCCAAGCACAATGCTTTGGGGAAAAAGTCTGAGGTGCGGAATGATGGAAGCAAAAGCCCCTTAAAGCTGGCCTCCCTCTCTCCAACCCCCAGACCTCCAAAACGAGTTAAAGGGGCCCTGAGGGGTCTGAGCAAAGTCTTGACACCATCAACCATAGTCACCTTAGCCAGAAAGGTCCCAGGAGGTCCTGCATCCCTTTTGCCTAGTGATGGACCATGTTAATAGCGCTCTCAGATTCACTTTAGATGAAAGATAGGGTTTAATTTGGAGTCCTTGGGGGTTTGTGGTAGGAGCTCCCACTAATTTTCTTGCTGAATTATCCCGAAAAGGAGGATGCTTTCCTGACACAGTTTGTAACTAGCAACTCACCTACTTTCTGTTTTAGCTTGGGGACTCACAGTGACTTCTATATATTTAAAAATCTAGAATTTGTGCCTAATTTCTAACAGGAAGCAATGGAAATAGACATTGTTGTTTCTCCTTCCCGAAACTGGGCCTGGGCGACTCTACTATTCCACTTTCCATCATCATGGCTCAGAGGACGCTACAGCCACCTCCATGACGTGTGACCAAGCCTGGCCAATCAGAGCCAGTCACAGGCCGGAGACCACAGTGATAGGGTCAAAAAGAGGACTGACCCAACCCACCATAAATCAGAGTCAATGAGATTGGCTGTGATACTTTTGGAGCTTTTAGAAAATAGGCATTCTCTTCCTGCTAGAGCTGCCAGGGTGAGCAGGGGAAACACCACACAAAGCCTAGGAATGAAGGTCACAGAGAAGAAAACAAATCCAAGAGGTGGAAACAGACCAGGATTTAGCCATGTCTAAAGCCACGCAAGCCTTGGTCTTTCTGGTTTATGTAAGCTAATAAAGTCCCCTTTTTTGCATAAGTCAGTTTGCCTTGGGTTTTCTATAGTTTGGATATGAAAAAAAAAATTAATGCTCTGACAGTATTGGTAATTTCCTATACATGTTTTGCTATGTAAGAAAGTATGATGAGACCCCAGACCCTAAAATAAATCAATTTTCAGATACTGAGGTTTAAAGAATTCACTTTAACGTAAGACTCACTAACCAGTATATTCTGTGGCATCTCTTCATTGTTACTTGTGTCCTCAAAGAATACAAGCGTTTTTCTGATTTCATAAACATGTAAGCTGTTCTGTGCTGGCTCACATGATGCCCTCGCCAGCCCTGGGTTCTTTGTTTAACCGTGGCCTGAAGGACATTTTTTGTGGGTTGGTGACTTCGAAGGTATCATTTTCAAAAAGTGAGACATGACTTACTGTAGAGTCCACTGTATCGTACAGTCCTACTCCCAGATGTTTACCCAAGAGAAGTTAAAACATATGTGCACACGAGGAACCATAGACAAAGGTTCATAGAAGCTTTATTCAAAGTAGCCCCAAACTGGAAACAGCCCAAACGTCCGTTAATGGAATGGATAACAAGTTCTAGCATAGTCATGCAAGGAACAATACTCAGCAATGTATACAAAGGAATAAAATACTGAGACATGCAACAGCACGTGGGTGAACCCCATACGTGTCACACCAAGTAAAAGATGCTAGACACAAGACAGCACATGTTGTCCAGTTCCATTTGTTGTCAGTTCTAGAACAGGAAAAACTTATCTATAGTGAGAGAAAGCACACCAGCGGTTGCCAAGGTCACATGGGGTGGGAGGATTGGTTGCAACGAGGCACAACAGACCTTTCTTGGGTGAATAAAATGTTTTGTATCTTGATTGGGGTGATGGTCTCACAGGTGAATATGTCACGAAACTGTACATTGAAAATGTGTCTATGGGGGTGCCTGGGTGGCTCAGTCATTAAGCATCTGCCTTCAGCTCAGGTCATGATCCCAGGGTTCTGGGATCGAGCCCTGCACCAGGCTCCCTGCTTGGTGGGACGCCTGCTTCTCCCTCTCCCACTCCCCCTGCTTGTGTTCCCTCTCTCGCTGTGTCAAATAAATAAAATCTTTAAAAAAAAAATTAAATAAATAAATAAATAAATAAAATGTGTCTATGTAAAATATACTTCCATAAAGTTGTTTTTTTTTAAGTGAGGTATTTCCCTAGGATTTTCTTTCTTCTTTTTTTTTTTTAAGATTTTATTTATCTATTTGAGAGAGAGGGAGAGAGACAGACAGAGCATGCGCAGTGAGGAGCAGGCAGAAGAAGAGGGACAAGCCGGCTCCCCGCTGAGCAAGAGCCGGATGGGAGCCTCAATCCCAGGACCCTGGGATCATGACCTGAGCTGAAGGCAGCCACTTGACCAACTGAGGCACCCAGGTGCCCCTCCCTAGGATTTTCTTAACTTCAAGACTCATGATGTTTATATTTAAAATAGTGTCATCAAATTTTAGTCTATAAATACTTTATTATTATATATTATGTTAATATATAATATTATCATAAAACTGCCATGAGGTCCATAAAATTGTCCAAATATGCAACTTTCACTACTACCTTTGTATTTTTATTCCTTCATCCCTTTAACTTGGAATACACTGTTTCCTCTTCTCTCCCTGACAAAATCCTATGTATTGTCTCATTCTTCATTCATTCATTCATTCCCCAAATACTTATGGAGTGCCAGACCCTGTGACAGGCTGTGGGGCTGTTGAGACATATAAATCAGGGGCCCTGCCCTTTAGGGACATATACTAGAAAACAGAGTTTTACTTGAATGCCCTTAGATCTATATGCCTAGCATTTTTTGGCTGACAAAAAGACTGTCAAAGACTATTATCCTGGAAGCTTCAGGCCACTCTATTACATTACCTAAAAGTGTGATGGTAATTACATACCCATATATTTTGCTGCTTCCCTAAAGGTTCTATGTTATCTTTAAAGAAATAGAATCATTGAGGAGGCTAACGGGACAGGAGGAAAACATCTCTGAGAAGTTAAAGGGAAACTTGGTTTCGGTGCATTTCCATGTCTATGATGAAAACATGACAAAATATGGGGATGTAACTCAAATGAAAGGGGAATTGAAACAAAGTGATAGCTGCCAGCATTCTCAGACGGTGCTTGAGGCTCACCTGAGCTTGGTGGTCTTTTAGATGGACTGGAGACTGGACCCCAGCTGACAAGTTTGCTGGTGGCATCTTTTAACATTATAGGGTAATTTTAGAAAATCAGTTACTATAACAAGCTTTTATTAACATTTATTTTTCAATTATTTACATTTTCTTCTGCTCCCCCATCAACTTTGGGTTACAAACCATTAAATCTTTATTTGATTCAAAATATCATCACAAAAATAGGACCTACATAGAGCAAAATTACTGATTTAAATTAAGTGGAATATTAATGTTTGAAAAGACTGTCAAAGCACCTTTTTTTAAAAAAAAAGAGTGTTTATTTTGGAATAGTTTTAGACTTCTAGAAAAAATTGCAAAGATAAGACAGATCCTATATGCCACACATCTTTGTCACAACTAATGAACAATATTGATATATTTTTATTAATTGAAGCTTACAGTTTATTCAGATTTTCTTAGTGTTTACCTAATATCCTTTTTTAATTCCAGGATCCCTTTCAGAATGCCACATTACACTTTGATCATCGTGTCTCCTTAACATCCTCTTGGCTGTGATACGTTCTCAAACTTTCCTTGCTTTTGATCACCTGGACAGTTCTTAGTACTGGCCAAGTATTTCCTAGAATGTTCTGCAATTGGGATTTGTCTGATGTTCTCCTCATGGTTAAACTAGGGTTATGGGTTTTGGGGAGGAAGATCACAGAGGTAAAGACTCATTCTCATCACATCCTATGGAAGCTACACATGTTGATGTGTCTTATCACTACTGATGTTGATCTTGGTCACCTCGCTGAGGTAAGGATTATCAGGTTTCTCCACTATAGCTTTTCTCTCTCTCTGTCTTTTCTACCTCCCTTTCCATACGCTCCATTTTGGAAAGAAACACTCTGTACAGCCTGCACTTGAGAGTCACACTCAACCTCCTCGAGGGCTGTGTATCTACATGCATTCTTTGAGATTATTCTGCATGGGACATTTGTCTCATCTTCCCATTTCTCTCCTTATTCACTCCTTTCTTTATACCAGTATGGATTCATGAGTAGTTATTTTAGACTTTTGGTCATTACACAACACTACTTTATTTTGTTGTTCAAATTAGGAGCTCTTTTCAGTTGGCTCCTGTGAGACAACCCTGTCACTGGCCGGGGGGGGGGGGGGGGGGGGTGATGGGATGGGGGGGAGGCTCAGAAGTTTCTTACTTTGAGGCACTACAAGCTTCCCTGGGTTCATTTGTGTATTTCCTGCCCCAGTCCTAGAATCAACCATTTCTCCAAGGAGCCTTGGTTCCTTTTATTGGAGAATGGAATTAGAAACCAAGAACTCGTACAAGGTGTGCTCATTGCTACTGGGGTGTCAAATAACCTTTTGAGATAGCAAAGGTGTTTTACTTGAATTTAAAAATGTAGTTTTATTTTTTTAAATATTGTTAACAAAAAAATGCTTCAGTGACTTCATGTGTTTATGGATTATTTTGCTATAGAAACACTAAATTTTTATTTGAACCACTATTTGGTGGCCCACAATTTACAGTGACAATAAATATGTATATGTCATTCATTGTTTTAAGTACAAACAGTCCTTCAGGACTATCTAATAACCAAAAATTCAAACTGACCTTATTAGAGACAAAAAAATTATCTAAAAAAAAATTCTTTGTCAAAACATCTTGCCTCAGAAAGCGTATTCTGGGTCTATGATTTACCTCAATTAGGATTATTCCTTATTCTCATATTCTTCTAGCTTCTAGTCATTAAAAGAAATCAACTTAAAAAATTTAGATTCGGCTAGAACACCTAGACCATGCAGTAATGAGTTTTTCTTCCTCTCCATTTAGAATTAGTAGGGAAAGAGAGGAAAAGAGTTGTTTAAAGAGCATTATTTAAAAAAAAAAAAAAAAGAGCATTATTTTATCTGTCTTAGGAAGTGACAATCTCTTTCTCTAAACCTTTGTTACTTGATTGTTGTTCCCACAAACCTTCCTGACAATAACAATCTTCAGATTGCCCATTCATTGCTGAAAGCCCCAACATCCATACTTGAACCTGGGGTTCATTTGCAAATTTGGGGATGATTCTCCCAAGCAACAGAAGCTGTTTCCACCCTGGAATGAAACATATAATGTTCACCAGTTAGTCCTCCTGGCGTTCTGTTCTGTGTGTGGGACAACATTCCTAAGCACAATAAGGCAAATGTGACATTTGTGATTTTTAGCAAACAGAAGCCCATATCAACTTCTAGATCAATTTGTTATACTAATTGTTTTTTAACTCAATTGAAGGAGTACAAAATTAAATTTTGACCAAGCTTTTAAAAGTAATTCCCCCTTATCAATCACGTTTACAATTGAATAGCTTTTTGCACTGAAGTCTTTTCTTCATTTTGTTATTTCTTTTACTTGGCCTTTTGGTCAGGAAGGATGAATTTCGCTGTACTCACTGGTTAAGTTTTTCTTAAGATCTTACCTGTAGTTTTCCTTTGGCTAGATTATGTGACATTTTTATTACTTCTGCCACTGAACAAAAGTAGCTTTTTCATTTTCGCTTATGATAGGCCTTGTAAATGTCAAATTCCTTGTTAGAAAGTCAGAGTTAACAATTCAAAAGTCAAAGAGTGATATAAGTAATGTTCAAGAGTACACATTTAGAGTTTGAAGTAATTTCAAATCACTCTTTCCTAGCCCCCATCCAAATCAAGATAACCTACTTTCAAACAATTACTTGAAAGAGAGAAATCAAGCTGTACTAAGAAAAAAGAAAGACACATGATATTCTAAACTGTGCTATTTATCTGTATTTCAAGTATAAATTAAAATCAGGAACATACAGAGGCACCTGGCTGGCTCAGTCAGAAGACCGTGTGACACTTGATCTCAGGGTTGTAAACTCAAGCCCTATGTTGGGTATAGAAATTATGTGAATAAATTTTTTTAAAAAGTGAACATACAAGTAAAACTAATATGGAATCCATTTGCTATGACTAGTATTATACATTCTAAGTTAATTAACCCTGACACCAATTCCTTGGAACTCACTTCTATAGAATTATGGAGGACTTAAAATTAGATTTCTATCAACTTTAGAAGTAAGCTATGTTTTTTTTTTCCTCCCGTTTTCTCCAAGGAAATAAAATTGTTCAAGTGTATTCATGATTAGGTGTTATCTCTCATTCCTTTATTTTCTCAATTTTCAGGAAATTGCAGACTGATAGATTATTTAACACGCTTTCAGAGCAAGAGAGAATGGCTCAGTTTCTTTACAGTGTTAAGTAACAAAGTTCAACAGAGTAAATTTTAAAGATCAAATCAGCTTTATTAATTCAAGTATAAATAAAAAAACATGAACATACAGATTCATGTTCACAGATGCAAGCCCAAAAGAGCTACAGAAAGGGAAAGGTTTTTAAAGACAGGACAATGAAGTCCTAAACAAATAAAAAGTCTCTTTCAGGTAAGGTTACCTTCTTTTGGGGACAAAAAGTTCTCAGTGTGTGGATTACCTCATCTTCCTTTGGGGGATGGAGAGGGTCTATGTGACAGATGACTTTATTGGTACCAACCAGAAAATTCTTAATTGACCTGTTAAGACTAGATTTCTGAAGGTGGTTTTATGTGCAATTAGGTTAGATGTTAAGCCCCAGTTTGACGATAGGCCCTAACATAAGTGACTCCATTTGGGGCCTGTGGTTTTCTTTTTGATAATGGAGTTGAGTGAGTGCAGGATAATAATATAAATTAGGGTCACAAACTCAGATGCTGTTGGGAGCCAGACAAATGACTTGCATGAGGGGTGGGTGCCAAGCAGGGATGAGGGGGAGCTGGGAAATACCTGCACATCTACTATATTCGAAGGAAGCACAGCCCTGCAAAAAACAGGCATTAAAAGGGCCAAGGTTTCTTCCTTATTTTGTTTTTATGTTTGTTTTTTTTAAATGTTCAGACTCCCGATTTTCCAACATTGACAATTATTTTTCTGGGAACATTGTGTGTGGTCTGTGAGCTGCATTTGTCTTCCAGGCCAGTCATCTGCAAGCTGATAACTGCGCACAAGAACTTCATACTGGGAGCTAATCCATTAGCTACAATAACCTACAATAAGACATATAATTGTTCAAATGGATTCTCGTGCTGGCTGATCTGAGCACTGGATAGGAGAAATTGAGCAAAGAAGAAAAGGTTGCTTGGTGACTTAAGAACCAAAGTAAACAGAGTTGTAGGATCCTGGATGATAATATCAAGTGATAATAACTTGATACGCTCATTGATTCAGCAAAATTGAGTGTCTTGAGTGCCTTGCATATGCCAAGCGCTGTTTTAAGGCACCTGAATTGCAGCTGAGGGCAGATATGAAGGACCTGTCCAGACGTATGAGGTAATAAATAAAGAAGTAAATGAGAAGACTAGCACTTAATGATTGCCACCACCCAGGACAGTGATCAGGACAGGTTCCTGATGGGCTGTCCCATACCAGCTGGGGAACCTAAAAATTCGCCCTAGAGGTTATCAGTGTCAAATTCCTCTTCCTCACTGCTTGCGCTCTAAGTTCCTCTATGAAGTCATCTGTGATATGTCTTAATGAATTGAAGGCCAGTCTATTTTTTTTAAGATTTTTATTTATTTATTTGACAGAGAGAGATCACAAGTAAGCAGGGAGGCAGGCAGAGAGAGAGAGGAGGAAGCAGGCTCCCTGCTGAGGATGGGGATGGGGTCCATCCCAGGACCCTGGGATCATGACCTGAGCTGAAGGCAGAGGCTTTAACCCACTGAGCCACCCAGGCGCCCCTGAAGGCCAGTTTAATTTAAGTTAGTTACTTTTTGATCTTGACTACATTTGGTGGGGAAGCATATTGATCGGAGAGGGATTTAGTCAAACCTCTAATCTAATCAGGAACTTAATTATAAGGTAAGTCAGGGCTGGGTCAGGACTATAGTTGGCTAATTGCAAACATTTTATGTTGGTTCCTTTTAGCTTGGATCTTAGAGGGTACCGTTTTCTAGTGTGCCTCCTAATTCTGAGACTGTGCCTTCTGAGGATTTCTTTAAAAGATTTCATTTATTTATGTATACTAGAGAGAGAGAAAGAGAGAGCACGCACAAGCCTGAGGGGAGGGCAGAGGGAGAGGGAGAAGTGGACTCCCCGCTGAGCAGGGAGACCTATGTAGGGCTCCACCCCAGGACCCTGAGATCTCGACCTGAGCCGAGCCAAAGGCAGATGCTTAACCAACTGAGCCACCCAGGTGCCCCCATTTGAGGATTTTTATCACCCTTTTAGGATAAGGACTAATGGCACCTTGGCAATGAAACTTCAACAGAAGGTTAGGGTTTTTCCCACCTAAAAATGCATATTAACAAATATCTCTTTAAAACACTTCCTGGGATGCCTTGCTGGCTCAGTTGGTGGAGTGTGGGACTGTTGGTCCCAGGGTTGTGAGTTTGAGCCCCACACTGGGTATAGAGATTATTTAAAAATAAAATCTTTTAAAAAATTAAAAAAAAAACCCAAGACCCCAAATTCTGCATGTTGAAATAGAGACATCCTGGAAATGTCGAGTCAGAAAGTCTGGGTTATTGAGACCTGGATTAAGAGCCTGTTATTTGGCTCTGCTGTGGGCCAACTCTTTGAGCTTGTAGACATTTCACCTTTAGAGCCTCATCTGGGAAACCCACCTCTCAGGGGTTCCATGAGGACTGAATGAGAGTGTGTATTTGGAAACTAACCTTGCAGAGTTCAATATTATTTATTATTATGATTAGAATGGCCATCAAGGTCACTGGCAATGCTTATTTGGTGATGAGTTCTAAGAAAACAAATGGGTCCTTGTGACTTTGGGGTACAGAGGTAGAGCCCAACACAAAACAGAACTCTTCTGGAAAAATCAGCCACTGGAGAGGAAATAAGTATCTGTAACGTTACATTTAAATTCAGAAATAAAATGTAGATTTTATGTAATAGTAATTGCGGTGGTAATAAGACACAGCTAACATGTATTAAGTACTTTCTCTGTTCCAGGCATGGTAAACACTTTGTATTTATTATCTAACTCTTCTAAGGGAGAGAGGAGAGAAAAGAAAAAAATTCAAGGTAATAAATAACATGAAATTGGAAAAGAAATCATAAATATACAATGTGCCCTATCACCCCTCAAAAGCTCTTTGAACACTTGCAGATTTTGAGACCCATTTCTCAGAGGTTTGGTATCTTCTGCCGCCAGGTGGGCCCCTTTGACCCATGGTTATCTAATCTCCCTTTCTCAGCTACTCAGAAAAGTCCATAACCTCCTCCCATCCCCATGGCCCCAGCTCACTAACAGACTTCAGAAATAATTTTTGCGGATGTGCCAGTATTTTAGCGGAAAGCACATGATGCCCACAACAAAAGAGAATTCTAGGTTAAAAATGTAAGCAAATAATTGAAATGCAAACGAATACATTGAGTATGCGCAGCTTAGAGTGTATTCCTTTGTAAAGCAAAAGCATATCTTTCACATCCCCCCCCCAATCATACTGGAAATGGATTGCTCTAAGACTTCCATTAATAAACTTCTCAGAATGTGAAATGTCTCCAACATGTGGGGACGTGGGGGTGAAAGGTGCTAGGCTATTCTCATTTCTGCCAGGCCCCGGGTGCAGGAGGAAATATGCTAATGCAGCCCTTTGCCGCAGGGCTGGTGTTATTTATATAGTGCTGGCTGGGCAAGGTTCGAGCTGGAGCACGGGAGAGGTGGGAGAGGTTTGTCTTCGTGTGTGGATATAGATGTGTGCGCCTGTGCACTTGGCGTTCGAAAGGTGAATTCAAGATCTTGGGGAGGGGGTGGGGAATACCATCACAATTCACATTTCTGTGTATACAGTGTATCTCGTGCTGGCGGTGTATCCTTCTAGCATTGTACTTACACAGCATGCATTTTGGAGTGGGGAAGACATGGCGATTTGGGAGCAGGTGCGGTGATCGGTCGCCCGTGACCTGACGCTGCGGGCGACCAGCGACCCGAAATTGGCAAATGCGCATTCTTGACACTGCTCCGCGGACACAAAAATCAGCCATTATCTGAAACCCGGAAAAAAGTGTGAGGGGGTTGCTCCCGAATACTGGCGACTTTGGACTCAGGACCGGGAGTGGGGTGTGGAGAGCTGGTAGTGGGCACCTCTGAAGCGAGCAGAGGTCACCCACACCCTGCGCACGGGGAGGGGTGGAAATCCCTCGCGGCTCCGGAGCCAAGCCTCGAAGACGACCCAGTTCACACGCTCCGCGCGCAAGCCGACTCCTCTGGGACCCCCAGCCCACCCGCGCCTGCTGCTCCGCGCTCCTGCTCCTCCTCCGCCTCGCCCCGCGCGGAGGGGGAACAAGCAGGGGATCCTCCAGCCAGGCAGGCACCGGGTGTCCCGTTTCCCCGCCCCCTCCCGTGGATCCCGCGGCGGCGGCGGCGGCGGCGGCGCCGCGTCCCGGCTGGAGGGGGCGCTCGCGCACAGGAGCCGGGCGCAGCAGGTGCCGCGCTTACCTCCACCTCGGCGGGGGGAGAGGGGGCGGGCCGGGGGGCCGAGGAGGAGGAGGAGGAGGGAGGCTGGCTGGCTCGCGGAGCCGGGGAGCGCGGCGGGCTCGGCAGGCTGGGATCCGAGTTCGCGGCTTCCGGGAGGCGCCCGAGGCCGGATAAATACCTCCCGGGCTCCCGGGGACCAGCGGACGCTGCCCGCACCGCCGCCCGCACAGCTGTCCGCAGGGCACCGAGCCCGCTCCTCCTCCTGCGGCCGGCGCGGAGCCGCGGAGAGCGGCGCGCTCGGCCGCCGGCGCCCGGGCGGAGGAGCCGATGAGCGGCGGCGGCTGAGGGCCCGGGCCGGCCTCTGCCCGCTCTCTGCCCGGCGCCCGAGCGGGGCCGCAGCGCCCGGGGCGCGGGGTCCGGGCCGCTGACATGGGGGCGGACTGAAGCACCCGGGGCGGCCGAGCGCTCTCTCTCGAGCCGCGGGGCTCTCCTCCGCGGCTGCGGCCGCTGCGGGCGCCCGGCCCGGCGCGCTGTGCCCGGGGCGCCCGCGGGAGCCTCCGCTGCGCTTCTATGCGCCTCTGCGGGCGCCGTGGGCCCGGGCCATGGCGATAGACCGGCGGCGCGAGGCAGCGGGCGGCGGGCCCGGGCGGCAGCCGCCCCCGGCCGAGGAGAACGGCTCCCTGCCGCCCGGGGACACCGCGGCCTCGGCGCCCCTCGGGGGACGCGCGGGCCCCGGCGGCGGTGGCGGGGAGATCCAGCCGCTGCCCGCCCCGCATCCCGCCGCCGGCGGCCCGCACCCGGGCTGCAGCTCGGCGGCGGCGGCCCCGAGCCTCCTGTTGCTGGACTACGACGGGTCGGTGCTGCCCTTCCTCGGGGGCCTGGGCGGAGGCTACCAGAAGACCCTCGTGCTGCTCACCTGGATCCCGGCGCTGTTCATCGGCTTCAGCCAGTTCTCGGACTCTTTCCTCCTGGACCAGCCGAACTTCTGGTGCCGGGGGGCCGGCAAAGGCGCGGAGCTGGCGGGGGTCATCGCCACGGGCCGGTGGGACGCCGGCGACTTGGCCAACTGGACCAGCCCCCCGACCACCCCCTTCTCCACTGCCTCCTGGGGAGCCGCGGGCAACCTTAGCAACGGCAGCGGCGGGGACGGGGGTGACACGCCACCCCTGCCGTCCCCTCCGGACAAGGGGGACAACGCCTCCAACTGCGACTGCCACGCGTGGGACTACGGCATCCGCACAGGCCTCGTCCAAAACGTGGTCAGCAAGGTAAGAGCTGTGCCCGCCCCTGTCCAGTGTCCTTCTCCTGAGCCTTTCACTCCTGGATCTCCTCCACCCTTCCCTAGGTCTCCCTCGGTGCAGACCGAGGTCCCTTAAAGCGATGCTAGCCTGTGTGTACATGGATCTGGCATCGACTTGATCCTCAGTCCCCCAGAGGAGATGCATTTGCTTGTGAAGCGGGGACTTTTCTTTGCCTTCCTCGGGGAAACTGCTCCCGACCTTAAGGAGGGACTCCATAGCCTTTCCTAGTTTGCACGCAAACTCCTGCCCCAGTGCACGTTTGGAAAGAGAGCCCCTCCCCCCCCATGACTTGAGCTCCCTTCCCCTACCCTTCCAGCTGCCACCCTCATTCAGGCAGGGGTGGCCCCCGAGAAATGTAAGGCTGATGACCTGGCAGCCAGCCAGCTCTGGAAGACTCGCCTCATTCAGGGTCTGATGGCTGGAGCCAGGACCTCGGTTCTAGTCTTCTGCGGGACTATTGGTCTCTCACAAAGAAATATCTACCCATGAGACTAATGGCATAGTCCCAGATGTTCTTCTTTCTGGCAGATCTCAGTCATCCCGTGCTGGGTTTGGAAACAGACTAAAGCCAACTATGGAACCCAAGTTAGAGTCACAGAAGCAAAGAGCTTTTGCACATTCCCTTTCCCTCCTCATTGTGCTCATTCCTCTCCAAAGACTGGTTATTTTTGACTTTGGATTTTGCCACTGGTGTGTTTTCTCCGGACTTCAGTAATATCTCTAGAGTATAGGACGGAAACTAAGAATTTATTTTGTATTCCCGGACCACCACTGCTCTCACACAGCAGCTGCTTTTGTCTGAAGCAGTGAGACCCTGGGAAGCTTTAGCTGAGCAACCGCCTTGCTTGAGTCCCAAGGAGCCCCTCTCACAGATGCACTGCATTGTGTGAAATGGAGCAGCAGTGTTTTTTGAGAGGAGATGTGTGGCCGGTAGAAAAATGGAGACTAGGCAATGTCAGAAAAATTAATCCCTAAGATGTCTATATTTTCTGATTTTTTTCATGTAAGAGGCATTTGTTAAGCAATTTATGTTTTTTGTCCCTTCTGTGTTTTAAATTACTAATTTGCATTTCAAAGTAAGTGTAGACCCCCCCCCTTTTGGGCAGTTCTGGGCTCAGGTTTTTTTTTTTTTCAATTATTTTTTATTAACATAGGATGTCTTAGCCCCAGGGGTACAGGTCTGTGTGAATCGTCAGGCTTACACACTTCACATGGGCTCAGTTTTAAATGCTTTGTTTAAAGGTGAGACTGAAATGTGACAGAGTGCATGTGCTTTCTCCCCCAAATGAGTGTTAGTAAACAGTTGTAGCTCAGGGATGTGTAAGATGAAACTCTTACATCATCATAATCATTGTTTTAATCTTGTACCAACCTGGCAAGAAATGATCTGTCCTGTGGGAGCTGACGGCATTAGCTGTTGATGGGGAAGATCCTTCAGGCTTGGTTCACCTTGACACCCCTCGGCCCTAGCCCCAGCACCTCTCCTCTCCAAACGTGTTGCTGTGACTCTGTTTCCCATCCAGGCGGGGCAACATTTGTGGGTTTTTTTGTAGTTGTTGTTCCCAGCATGGAAAAATTGAGAACAATGACTAGAGTGACTATTTTAACACCCTTTGTATGTCCCTGCAAGTAAAGATTTGGCGACATTTTCAAATACTTTAAACCCCTTTTTAAAGTAGAGGAGGAATAATAGAGATGAAAGCGACTGTGTTTAGAGGGCGCTGTGTCCCAGGGTCAGAGGGGAGGGGAACTTGAAAGTTAGGAGGTGGGATAGAGCATCATTATCCTAGTGGTGGGGACCCAGGAACAGCTATTCACACTCCGCCGGATGGTGAGATGAGAGGACTAAAATAGTCCTTGAAAACAGGCTTTAAAGGCACAGTGGAGAGCTGGCCAATTTTTCTAAATTAGCACTCAGGAGGGTCAAAGATGGCAGTAATGTGTGCCCTCTGCTTTGGGGCTGCTTCAGAGCTATGCTGTGCTTACCTGTAGCTGACAGGGCAAGATGGGGAGCCGGAGACCTCGGGACAATAGTTAGAGACACATTCTCTCCTAAGATAAAGACTAGAAAGGACATACTGATTTTTACACACAAATAAGATCTAAAGAAAGGACTGTCCTTCTACAGTGTTCTGTTCCATAACAAAAGCCTTCAAGAGCTCTTTAAGCCCATTTGGCATATACTAAGGCCGACTTCCAGCTTCAGCTTCCTGTGCCCACCGGCTACTGTATCAGATACACAGATGTGGACGGGATGCTGTGAGGGGTGCGCGATCGAAGCGGTTAGGTGCCTCTCTGCTCTGCTTGTAAGAGCCGAAGCGGAAGGTGTCACCTTCCGTCAGTGGATCCAAGTTCGGAGTCTGACAAGTTGCGTTCTGTACTCTCTTTCCCCACTCCATACCATGATCTAGCCACTTGAAAATAAGCTCACACAATGTCTCTGTCATTAGATTTCCCTCAGCCTGTGTGTGCCCCTCCAATAAGCACCCTGTTCAATCCCTGAGTGTTGGGTGGGGAGGGGATACAGAAAAACGGCCAGGCATATATTGTGTTCTATTGTATTGTATTATACGTACATATTTTATTATGAATGTATATTGCATTACACATACATCCTATTCTAAATATACATTATTAATGTGGGTTATATGTAGTATACAGTTTATCGCATATAGGCTGTAATCATACTTACACATGTGAAACTGCAGAGTCCATTAGAATCCTAGGTTATTGTAGTTACAAGGGATCTTCAGGCTGACAAGCCTGTCTCCTCTCCTGATCAATATCCCTGACACAGGTCCTCCTTCCAGGATGCGAAGGGAGGGCCCCACTGGCGAGGCAGCTCACCGGGTAGTTGTTCTTCCTTACAGACAAGCATGTTTCAGGGTGGATATAACTCAGGTCATCTCACGCCCATTTGTGTGGCCTTGCTCCTCTGAAGGGTTCTTTTTCCTTTATATAATACGTGTTCAGAGAGCAGAGCATACCCAAGACCCAAGTTTCTTTCCCAGCTAAAAAAAATCTCCAGCTACTAAAGCCATCCCACACATGACAAAATTTGCCATACTGCTGGCTGCCCTTGGCATGTGTGCCTCTTAACCATGACACTCAGAGCACAGCCTGGCTGGCCCTGTGTGTCCTAATCAAAAGGGAGCATGGATGGACAGCGTGCTTCCGCGAACAGAGCCTGCAGCTGAAGGCTTTCAGTAGGTGTGACAAGTTTCTATCTTGAGACCACCGTCCCCAGATCTTTGTGGGATTACGTTGTCGAGGATTTCTCAGGCTACGCTTCCGTGACATGGCACACAATTTAGGTTTCTTCGTAATACTTTTGGGTTGGTAGATGTCACCTGTTAGGATCTGTTTATTTTGATTTTGTGACTTTGGTCTTTGGTTTTGTTCCAGAATTTTCAATGCCTGCAAAATAGTAATAAAGATCTCACCTTTCTTTTGTACAACCCTGTAAAGTTTTCCAAACGTTTCCTTTTATTATGTCACTTCCTTTTATTAATGTTGAATACTCCAAGGCCAGTCTTAACACTGAGCATTATCTTGGATATTCAGTTAACACAAACTTGAGTGGGCCAGGTGCTGTGTACCTTGAGCCCTGCGTTCAACTTCCCAGTGACCTTCATAGCTCTGCATTTTATCTCCCAGACATGCCTTCCCGAAACAAATCAGACAAAGTTCTGAGTCACTAGGGGTCAGCTCTGGGAGAACTGAGGCCGGACATGTCTCCCTGTCCCACACTGGCAACCCCTGGCAGCTCAGGTTGTCAAAGATTTTACACAAGGTTAAAAAAAACACACAATACTGCTGACTTTAAATTAATCCTCTTAATAATTTGCATCGTTATCCTGTGTTGTTCTGAGTGAATCCTCCTTGGTTTCCAATGCTCACCACTTCCTTGGAATGCTGCCAAAAATCAATGTCAGCTGCTAAACTTTCTAAGCTCCGTTCGTTTTCTGTATGTAAAGTTTGGGATGTTTGTCCCCACTCTTCTGATACTTCTTCTGTTCTCCATGATTCTCAAAAATTGCTGGCTTTCATCCTGTAAGTACATCTGAGAGTTGTTTAAATATCCTGGAAAGTAATTTGTATTCTTTTTCTGGAGCTCAAGTCTAGAAGTATTTAAAGTGATTCAGTACAATTTAATTAAGATTAAAAATAATTACAATCTCATTGCAATAGTAATATTTTAAAAATAACCCAGTGTCATGTCATCCCAGGGGTGGTTGATTTATTTTTTCTAGTGTAGACAACACAACAGTGAACATCTTTATGCATCTCTATTTTTAGAAATTGACTAAATAATGCATGCACATGGTACAGAAAGCACACAATGAAAGTAACATTGCCTGCACATGGTACAGAAAGCACACAGTGAAAGTAACATTGCCTGCTATCTCTGCCTCCAGTTTCCCTCTTCAGAAGCAACCATGGTTACCAGTTTCTTCTGTATCCTTCTAGAAATAGTCTAAGTATATTTTCATTTATATATTTGTCTCTCACAAACAATGACATAATACATACATTGTTCAATGCCTGTTTCCACCAATACTGGGTATGGGTGCATATCCCCAGTGAGAGAGCCCCCCATTTTGCTCATGTAATACTATGTCTGCATAGTATTCCGCTGTACCAGTAAGCCATAATTTATTTAGTCACCTACTCAGGAGGCACTGAAGTTCTTTCCAGTCTTTGCTGTTATATAATATATAATGAAATTCTGGCATGCATGAAATTCTTAAAAGTGGAGGGTCAAAGTAGGCTACAATTTGTATTTTGATAAATGTTGTTAAGTGCTCTCTCTAGAGAGCTTACCAATTTCCACTTCCGCCCCTCATGCTGGAGGTGCTTTTCCCCATACCCTCCCTGACCAAGGACTTACCTCACTTTGAAGTGTCTCCTAGTTTGATCTGTGAGGTGTAGTTGGTTGTTGTTGTAATTCGCATTCCTCTATTTAGAAGGGAGGGCAAATATGTCTCTGACGTTTTTGGAGCCATTTGTTTCCTTCCCTTTGAACTTTCCCCCTCAGGTCCTTTGCCTATGTGTGGGTTTTGGGGGAGCAGTACGCAAAAAGTACTGTCCAAGTACTTAAAGCAGAAAGTAAATTAAATCTCTGGATGTCTTGTAAATGTTTTTCCCCTGGCTCCCTGTTTGTCTTTTTCTTTTATTTATGGTGTGTTTGTTATGCAGAAACTTTGGGTTTCTATGGAGTCAAATTACTCTTCTCTGTTAGGGTTTCTGGGTTTCCTGTTAGATTTAGGGCTTCCATAATCCTGGAATATTAGAAAAAGACCCATACTTTCTCCTACTATTTTTGATCTTGGAACCTTTGTCATTTGGTGTTGTAGATATCCATTTTGCTTTGATTAAGCTAGTAGGATGAATTGCTAGAAAGGGAAATAAATATTAGGGCCTGGATATACCCAGCATTTCTTGCAGGCTTTGACTTGCCCCTAGCAGCGTCCTAAACACTGCATTTGGCGCCAGTGGGGAGACCAGAAGCTCAAGGGTGTTAAACAGCCCTTGTCATTGTTTGGGAGCCCACAATCCCCCCCCACCCCCGCCCCATGCTGTGGGGCTCATCTCTCCTGCATCTTCTTGTTCTGAGCTGGCTGCAAAATCTCTCCTTTCTCCTTTTTTTTTTTTTTTTCCCCTCTTCTTCTGTCTGTAGCATTTTTTGCAGGTCTCCTTTCATTTTGGCCTTCAGTCCAAAGTAGAATTGAGTCAAAAGCTGATGGCATTTAAAACCACGATGGGCTTTCTGAATGTCCATCCTGGCATTGCCACAAACCAGCTGTGAGCTGGTGCCAGCTTGGCGTCTGCTGGCTCCTGCCAGTGTACGCCTCTCCATCCAGCGGCCCGCTTGGGAATGTCTCATTGGTGGCTTCAGGTCCGCAGGGTGGGAGCAGTTACACCACGGAACTGGCACAATTTACACTGCACATTTGGAGTTTTATGTTTTCTGCAGAGATCTAGTTGTTAAATGATCCTTATGCCACTAAGTGTGACCCTAGGCCACTCCTTTCCTTTTTTTTTTTTTACTTTTCTCCTTCCTTCCTTTCATAGATGAGTCCCTCTTTTGGGCCAAGTTTGTGCCATGTGTTTGGGATACAATGACATATAGACAGTTCTGTTCCTATAGAGCTTAGAGACTAAGGAGAGAGGCACACCTTATTAATTAATAATAATCCTTTCGTTATACCCGGAGTTAAGTGTGTGGAAAGAAAGGGAAATGAAAGGCTAGAACAAAAAGCCTGGCCTACACTGACTGGTCTCTGAGTGCAACTGACATCTGAGTTGGGAGAGAGGTTTGAGTGGGAGAGAGAGGAGTGAGAACGGCATTTGCAAGGGTCCTGTGGTATGTGAGAGCTTCGAACTGCTAGGAGGCAGTTAAGGTGGGAACATGGGGAGGAGTGGTTGTGACACATTCAGAATATCAGCCGTGTGATGAACCAAGTCAGCTAAGGGGATGAACTGAGAGGGAAGGTGGCAAGGCAGAGCATCTGGAGAAAGGGAGCTGGGATGGGGAGTGGGGCTCTTTGGAGAGGCAGAGGGGAAGGTGCAGAGCATTTGATGGGGAGAGGTCGTCTGACGAAAGGTCCTGGGGAAACCAGGTGGTTTGAGCTGTGGGAAGGAGGCCGGCCAGCCCAAGAAGAGGTTCTAAGGAGGAGCTGGGGGAAATCACATTGCAGCTGCAAGTCCAGGCCCGACTTGGGGGCCTGAAGCCTCTTTTCAAGCTATTGCTAGGAAGCAGCACTGGCCCATTGGAGTATTCCAACATTTTCTCCCGCTCTTCTGCTCAGAAGGGGAGAGTTGTAATTGAATTGCACAAAGCTGAAAGACTCTGACATAGGAAACCATCAGTCTAGAGTTTACTTGGATTCAACCAAACTCACTTTACCAAATGCCTAGTGTAGGTAAAAAAAAAAAAAAAAAAAAAAAAATGTTGTCCTAGGCATGGCTAGCGTATAAGATGATCTCATCGTCGCAAGTCCTCAGTTTACAGATGAGAAGACTGGGGCTGGAGTGGGTGTGGGGAGTGTCACAGACTCATCCAGAGCCACCAGCTCCGGAGGGGCTAGAATCTAGCTCCGCTCCCCCCACAGAGTATTCTTGCCTCTGCCCCCGGGGTGGTCCCCACCAGGGGAGAGGGGCCAGCAAAGGCTGGTGGGCTGTGCATCTCTCCTTCGGCCCTGCTCCTCCTCACCCTGCTGTGCAGCCCTCCGCACGCTCTCTATCCCAACACCAGCTGTGTGGTGTTCCAAGTGGCACTGGCACCTGCACTCCCCACTGGAGCTGTGTCTGACTCTTTTACCCACAGTCTTCACTGTGGCTGTCTGAGCTCACCTGCCTCCGAAACCATGAAAAGAGGAAGAAGGACTTTTTGGTTTGGCAGGAGCAGTTTCGGGTCCTGACCGCTGCTTAGGACCAGCAGATGTTACCAACAGCCATAACAGTCCCAGATACAACTCCATTAGCTTTATCTTTGGGAGCGGCAGGAAAAGTGGGTCATCCCTCACTTTACCGGGAGGCAAGAATGAGAACAGCTGGGAGAGCCCACCGCCCCCCCCCGGCCCCCCAGTGCTCAGCAAACCCGGCAAACCCGAGGAATCTGGGAATCTCAGATCCCTTTCTCCCTCCTGTGTGTGGGGTGCAGACGGGCCCAGTGAGTCGAATGAGTCATCTGAGAAATACTGTGGTAGGGAGGAGCTGATAGGCCACACCTGGGAGGGTGATTTAGGTGTCTGTCCCCTCCCCTCCGACCAGATACCCATCACATGGGGGGCCAGGTGTGCCCTTCCTCCAGGACGCAGGAATCCAAGGTGGCCTGAGAAATCTGGCCAAAATGGACCTCTGGTCTGATGAACGAGACCATGTAATGGCTTTGTGTGTTTTCAGGTCACTGGTCACAGGGCTCCAAGGGATCTGGAGAGAAAAAGGCTTTTCTGGCCCACCTTGAGGAATGGGGGAGCAGGGCTCTGCCAGCGGCTTCCCACCCCCACAGGGGTCTTGGCTCAGACACTTGCGTTCGTGCCATTGGATGGAGAACCATCTACACGTGTTAAAAAGTCTGGTCTGGCTGTGCTGGTGACAATGGACCAGAGAAACAGTGGAATTTTAGAGGAGTTGGTGCTAACTTTGGACCTCAACGGCAGGGGTCAGAGAGCTCACCTCAGAGGCAGGTGTGAACCGGATAGAAGGCCAGGCCGCCTTCCCCAGGGCTGCCCCACCCACCCTGAGTGCTGTCCTTGCTGACTTGTCATGGGACGGCAGTGCCTGGCCTCATTAGCCTTCAGACTTTGACCAGATGTGACTTGGGGCTCGTCCTTTCATTTGCTCAAGGCTGCTCCGTGCTGGTCATTACGTGTGAGCAGATGTTCCTCCAAACAGGGGACCTAGAGACTGGCAAGGCTTCGATTTCTAGGAAAGAGGGGCAGAGTGGTTATTGATGATTGAGCTGGCTTTCCCCTAAAATAAATCACTGCTGAAATAGAGCACTGCCGGAGGCCACTCTATTTGCATAGGATGATACTTTGTAAAACTCCTCATATGACTCTTGGTAGCAAGTAATGGAGACAAATTTCATATCACATTAACAAAACAGAAAAGAAGTGTATAGGAAAGATGCAGGAATGGCTCAGGGAACCTAGGGTGGGATCTGAAACCAGAAAATTGGGGGGTGGGGGAGGGGATTCAATCAGGAGCCCTGCTGCCACTGCCCTTCTGTCAGAAGCCACACGTGCTCTCAGCCCTTTGTCCAGAAGTCAGCTCTGTTCCCCCAACACACTGACTTTGCCCATGCTTCTGCTTACCTGGTCAGGCACCAGTCAGCATGGAGGCCCACATTCCTCTGTCCATTCCAGATTCCTGGGTGGGAGTCTGATGTCCAGGCAGGTTTCAGAGTAGGGGATGTGGTTACCCAGCGCGACGGGTCTCCTACAGACCATGTGGCATGCAGTGGTAGTAGCTGTTCTTCAATAGGATGGAAGGGATCAGAGAGGAATCTTTTTGGCAATTAACCGGAAATAATTGCATATTGATGCAAATCATTACATACTTTAAACAAAGTATTCGTTTTCTTCCCAAAGACTCAGGATGTAATTTACCTGAAGGCTTAAGCTTAGTATGGAATTGGCAGAGATACTCCTCCTGAGGCTTCTTTTCTAGAAACAGTGATACATGGTCTCAGTTATTGGCTCCAGATCACAGAGAGAGCTTGGAACAAGCCCTTGGACTGTCACTCAGTTTTACACGTTACCCCCACCCCTGGCCCCACACAGGGTGAGTGTCTGTTTTTCTAAATCTTTCTGCTGGTCAGGACCAGCTAGATGAAAATGCAAACCCCTTGTTCAAAAATTTTTAAGATCAGGGGCACCTGGGTGACTCAGTCATTAAGTGTCTGCCTTCGGCTCAAATCATGATTCCAGGGTCCGGGATCGAGCCCTGCATCAGGCTCCTTGCTCCATGGGAAGCCTCCTTCTCCCTCTCCCACTCTCCTGTTTGTATTCCCTCTTTAACTCTCTCTCTGTGTGTGTCAAATAAATAAACTCTTTTTTAAAAAATCGTTAGGATTAAGACGGTGACAGTCTAGCTGTAAGCCAAATGTGGGCCCTTCTGAGCGGTGGTACTTCTGGTGGGCTCCAGCCTGTCATGGCTACAAAGCTAAGCGAGGATCCCTAGGCCCTTGTAAGTCTTTCTTCCTGATTTTTTGGTGTCCTTTCTGCTTCTCTCTTCCTTGGTTGTGTTTTGTATCTTTTTCTAGATTTCTTGTAGTCAAAGTGAAACATACTTTTTGTGGGTCTTTTTTTTCCCAGGGAACAACAGCTTCACAAAGCCCCAGCCAATTTTGTTTTGAATATTTAGTTCACCCAAGGTAGGCAACTACAAGAAGGAGCCACCAAGGGAGCCTTCTTACATTTGAAAACACTGCCCCAGAAGTGAGACAGTTGGTTTACTTATCTGAGCAGTGAACCAAATAGCTGAGTCATAGGAATGTGTGGTAAAGAATGTTAAGTCATAGGAATACTAGTTAAGTGTTCATCAGCCATTTTTTGTTTAAACGGAGAGGAGGGTCAATCCTTTCTCTAATTTAATTCTGCCAGCTAACAGTCACACTTTATTTCTTAGTATCATTTAAAGAAGAAGGGCAAAGGATATGATGCTGGCATACAATAGCCACAGGCGTCCCAGTGGTCGTATTAAATTATGGATGGGTTATGCACTCAGCATAGTAATTTGCACTACAGAGTGTTTCCTCCCAGATTAGATTAAAAGCTGCTTTTTCTCTGGGTGTTTAAAAGATGCTTTACAAATTGGGCACCCTTGATTGTTACATACTGAGGAACTCCACTGTTCTCCAATGAATATACATGAGCGTTTGCAGCGAACACAAAGTTTTTGTCCTACTTTTTTAAAAAGTTTTTTTTTAATTGTGGTAAAATACACATAACATAAAATGTGCCATTTTAACCACATTGAAGTGTACGGTTGAGTGGGATTAAGTACAGTCCTGGTGCTGTGTACCCATCACCACCGTCCATCTCCAGGACTCTGGAGAGTCTTCTTTCCAAACTGAAACTCTATCCCCATTCACCGCTAAGTGCCCAGCCCCTCCCCCTCCCCTGCCCCTGGCAACCACCATTCCACTTTCTGTCTCCAAATCTCACTACTCCAGCAACCTCAGATCAGTGGAGCCATTCTACTTGTTCTTTTGTGATTAGATTTATTTTACGTAGCAGAATTCATCCACGTGGTAGCATGTGTCAGAATTTCCTTCCTTTTTAAGGCTGAACCATACGCCATGCTATGTATAGACCGCATTTTGTTTATCCATTCATCCACTGAGGGACCCTTGGGTTGCTTCCACCTTTTGGCTTTTGGAAATAAGTCTGCTGTGGACACAGGTGGTGTTCTACTTTTTGAAGACCGTTGGGTACAACCCCTTCATCCCTCCCCTGTTAGGTGATTTCTGGAGCCACCTGTGTGGCACCCAACCCTGGTCCTTCTGTCAGAACATCCATTCTGTAAGCAGGCCTTCTACTCCACCTTGGGTGGGTGACACAGATGGGCAGAAGATAGTCTCTGCCCTGAAGAAGGAGCTCATGGTATAGCCAAGACAGTTAGTAAATGGAGGATTCTAGGCCCAGTGTGGGCCTAGCACATGAGGGCCGGGAGCTGAGGGTGTGGGGTACACAAGTAGGCACACCCAAGAAAGCCCAAAAGGTCTGTGCTTGGCTCCGGGAGTTCCCACCATGGGCAAGGGGAGCCGGGTGCTGTGGCCTTTGAGCTGGGCGCCAAAGGAGGGCTGGGGTCTTGAAAGATGGAAAGGGTTTCATCTGTGGGGGAGCTGACAAAGGCTGGGAAGTGACCAGTGCAGGGCACAGAAGGGGATACCTGCAGCAGAACTTGGGGCTCAACTGCACGGGCCCCCACAGTCCATCCTTGGGGATCGGTGGGGTTTTCCCCAGTAGACAATGAGTTATCTGAAGTTTGTAACAGAGAAATGAGAGTAGAGACCCAGGATAGAAGAACCCCCAGGCCTAGGCCCTTGTGGCACTGTGTCCTCAGGACCCCTACGGCAGGCCTCTTGGCTTCTGTCCGGCTGCCATGTGCTGCCCCTGGAGCATGTGTGTTGGTGTGGGCCTCTGTGTGAACTCTCGCCAAGCCCCCATCACAAGTGTGGCCATGTCCCATGGGCTGTGGCCCTCGCCCTGTCTGTTCGTCCATGCTGTTGGGAGCTGCTGGCTTCGCCCAGCATCCCTGCCTTGCCCACTGGGCCTCATGGCCTCTGTGCCACAGATGGTGTCAGCTTGCCTGATGTCAGATCCCCGGGACGGCTTCAGCGATCTCGGGCATGGTCAGCCTCTGTGTGGTGTTGCCGGTGACTGCTCAGTCCTTGACTCTCTCCTTGGGATGGGGGTAGGCCGCTTTTCCAGATTTTTCTTGTGCTCCCCTGGTTGCTCTTCTCCTTCAGGAATCCTTTCCACCATCTGCTGCCTTCAGATGGTTCCCCAGAGTCTCAGTCAGCTCGGGCTGCATAACAAGTACCACACCCGGGGTGGGGGTGGAGGTGGGGGGCTGACAGATAATTTGGTTCCTCTTGGATCTAAGAGCTGGAAGTGTAAGATCAAGTGTTGGCAGGGCTGGTCCTTCTGAGGCCTCCCTCCTTGGCTTATGCATGCCATCTTCTCCCTGTGTCCTCATGCGGGCTTCCCTCTGTGTGTGCCTGTGGTCTAGTCTCTTTTTACAAGGACACCAGTCCAACAAGGCCCATCCCAATTACCTCATTTTTAAGTTAATTGCCTCTGTAAAGGCCCCATCTCCCAACACAATCACATTCTGAGGTATGAAGAGTCAGGACTCAACATTTGAGAGTTTGCGGGGGGGTGGGGAGCGTAGGGTCTTTTGGGCGAGGGGACACAGTTCAGCCCATGGTATCCGAGTTCCAGCACGCACCCTGAGTAGGGCAGCCACAATCTTAATCTTAACCCAGATGTCTCCTCAGAGCCCTAGCTCTGTGTGTTTGGTTACCTGCTAGACCAGACCTCTCATCTGGCCCCTGACCTTATCCACCCCCTCTTACCTCAAATCCCAGTGTTTTTGATCCTAAATTGATGATGAGGAGCTTTTTTTAAATTCCCTGCTTCAGATCCATGACCTTCAGGATGAAGTTGGGTCTGGTTGGCTGTTTTTCAAGGTCCCTGTATGTCTGTCAGCACCCTGCATGCGTCTCCTGCACGGTCCCCCATCACGGCCATGTGGGGACCCTGTGCTCCAGCCTCCAGTTTCTCAAACAACACTTGACCTTTGCAAGCGGTTCTCCTTCAATCCAGAATCCACCTGCCCTCCCCATCATCCCATCATCCCTTCCTAAAGCCTTTCCTGGCTCCCTATTCCCCCACCCCAATCCTCTGCCCCTGTTTTCCTGGCCCAGATCTGCATCCTCAGCTTCTGGATCTAGTTGGCACTCAATTAACATTTCTCGAATGGCAAAGGTAAATAGGAAGGGGGCCGTTACTGTGACTCTCACCTGGGCTTAATTCTAGGATGACAAGAAAAGGAAGAGGACAGGTGACTCAGACCTAAAGTCAAATTCCAGTACGTTTATTTGAAAACGAAGAAAAAGCTGCTAGTCAAACTTGAATTCCTACCGGGCTCTGGAATGGCTGATCTGTTGACTTTAAGTCACCATTTTTCAGAACTTTCAGTCCCAGGGCCTTCTCTTCTCATGAAGGTGACATACCGAACTGGTATGAATCTAGGATTGTAGTAGCCATGGCTGGAGCTTGTAGAGTCTCCCGGGAGCTTTTGGAATCTGGGACCCAGGCATCAGTTGCTTAAAAAAGTTCATGCAGTGATTTCGGGGAGGTATAATCCCCCCCACAGGGGGCATTAAGCAGTGTCTGGCAACATTTGTTGTCCTCACAGCCGATTGGGATGCTACTGGTGTCCGATGGGTGGGGATGAGGGGTGCTGCTGAATATTCCACAATGCACTGGACAGCCCCTGCAGCAACGTATGACCCAGTAGAGCACACCAAGTTTGAGAAACCCTGGTCGAGGCTGATACAGAAGTTCATTGTATGTTCTGACCATACCTCACAAATGGCTGGGGTCAGCCCGGGTGAGACCTTGGCCCCTCTGTAACCCACAGGGGGAGCATTGGTATGTGGGCTCGGGAGCTATAGGAGGGTGACTCATCATACCGGGAATCATCTTAGAGCAGCCAGGGCCCCTTTGCCCTCCGTGAACAAGGCTTTGCTGAGCGCATAAACCGTGTAAACCAAGTGTCAGCGGGCACGTTTAGCCTACCTAGGGAAGCACAGTATGAAATGCTGTCCTAGCATATTTATGTACAAATGAATGTTGCTAATGACCAGGTCACTCATTAAAGTAGGTCCTTTGAACCTTGGCTTGGAATAATGGTTAATTACTTGAAAAGGAAACATTTATTTGGAAGTAAAAGGTATTTATTTTCAAAATGTCTCTAGTTCAGACTAGCCTTTTCCATAATTAATTCCCATTAAGGTGGTTTGATCATATTTTCAGCAGCAGGAAACGAGAAACCCCCTGGGGGACACAGACACGAAGAACCGCAAGAGTTCAGAATCAAACATAAGCACTGTTTACACTTGCTGAGTAATAGAGTGGAGTTGACTGCTCCCTTGGGCACGGGCAGGGAACCTACAGCGGTCCTAAGGTGACATGGACCCCATGCTCGGGGCTAGCACGTGTGAAAGAAAGCTTGTGTGGTGTTAGCTGGGACAGCTGAGGAGGTGCCCCCTTCATTAAGCTAAGCCAGCCTCCCCCCCTCAGGCAGGTCCAGGCCCCAGGCAGCCTCAGCACCTCCCCAGCGAGACCTTTCCTTCCTTAGATGCTCATGGCATCATCTCTCCGTCCCATTCATTTGTATTACTTTTTGGGTGTTTGTGCTCACTGTCCTTGGCATCTAATCAAGGACTATCAAGGGGGGCGCCTGGGTGGCTCAGTGTGTTAAGCCGCTGCCTTCGGCTTGGGTCATGATCTCAGGACCCTGGGACCAAGCCCCGCATCGGGCCCTCTGCTCAGTGGGGAGCCTGCTTCCCTTTCTCTCCTTCTCTGCCTACTTGTGATCTCTCTCTGTCAAATAAATAAACTCTTTTTTTTTAAAAGATTTTTATTTTATTCATTTATTTGACAGAGATTACACAAGTAGGCAGAGAGGCAGAGAGGGGAGGGGAGAAGCAGGCTCCCTGCTAAGCAGAGAGCCCGATGCGGGACTCGATCCCAGGACCCTGGAATCATGACCTGAGCCGAAGGCAGCGGCTTAACCCACTGAGCCACCCAGGCGCCCCAAATAAACTCTTAAAAAAAATAAAAAAGAACTATCAAGGGCCACAGAGGGTCAGAGAGCTGTGTGTCCCGGGGCTGGCCAGAGGGTCTGACCTGGAACTTCCAAGTAGTAAATAAAGATGCTTCAACTAGAGGCCGTCCAGGGGGAGGTAGTGAAGTACAGGAAGGTCATGTGTCTTCTTGGGGCCCTCCTTGTCTCTGGAGCCATGCTGTGTGGTGAGTCGTCAAATCCTCTGTGTTCCAAGGTAGGGATTTTATTATTTCAATGGAAGTTTTATTGGGAAGTTTTTCTGGGAAGTCCCATAAGAAACAGCTTTTCAAATATGGGTATCATCCAGGCTGTGAAGGTGTTCGGGGTTTTTTGTCTTATTTTTGGTTTTGCGTATCTGCTGATACGGGGTTTGAACCGCCCTGTATTGTGGCTTAAGCAGAAGCAGCGGTTTCTCTCTTTCATTAATTTCTCGTCTGCCGTCAGGTTCTTCCCCATTTATAATTCTAGTTCTTTCTTGGCAGAATCTCAGATAAGTGACTAACAGGCGGGATGGTGAAAAGGAAAACTGTGACCTCGATTATGAATCTCGTCTCCAAAAGCAATTTTTGGGGAAACTGGAATGACCTTGGACAAGCAGAAGGTTACCAGGGCATTTAAAGACTCATGGTTTATCATGCTGAAAATAGGTTTTGAAATCTGCAGAAGGCAGTTTCTCCTCTAGTCTGGGGAGGCAGTGACACACGGCTATCTTTCTTTAGTGATCTGTTTGAATCTGTCTAGTGCCTATCGTGGTCTAATCTCATATAGTTAAAAGCGTGTGCAGGGAAGATAGCCCACAGAAGTGCAGGGCGGTGTGTCATATTCAGGCACGTGCTGGAGCTACAGGGGAGAAGGAGCCATGAAGTGTGCCTTGGAGAAGGGTGGTCCCTGGAGGCAGAGACAGGCAGAGGGAAGGAGGGAGCCAAAGAGTGGTTTAGAGGAAGAGCAGGTATGCGTGGGGAGTAACCAGAATGTGAGTACTGTGGAAGGAGGCAGGGGGGAAGCCCTTGTTTTCAGTTAGGGGGGAGAAAGCGCCGTGTTGGGAAGCATTTGAAGGCTTGGAGGGTTCTGCTGCACATTGCAGAAAAAAATCAGATCAAACGGGCTTAAAAATATAGACAGCGACGCCTGTGCTGTTTCTGGAAGTCCACAGAGAGGAGAGGCTCCCTTTCATGCCTCTAGGCCTTCTTTAGCACTGGTTCATTCTAATGCTGTATTATTAGTCTGTATCACAGACTGGGGGGCTTAAAGGACAGAATTTATTCTTCACGGTTCTGGAGGCTGTCAGTCCAAGATCTAGGGGTTGGCAGGTTGGTTCCTTCTGAGGCCTCTCTCCTTGGCTTGCAGATGGCCTTCTCCCTGTGTCTTCATGTGGCCTGTCCTCTGCATGTGTCTGTGTCCTCATCTCCTCTTATAAGGATGCTGGTCAGTGACCTCATTTTAACTTAAATCTCTGTACAAATGCTTTCTCCAAATGCAGGCATGTTCTGAGGAACCAGGGGCTAGGACTTTAGCAGATGTATTTTGAGGGGGTACAACTCAGCCCATAACAGACACCGGTCCCCCTCTAACACCTGGTTATTTGCTAACCCCTGCCCCCTTGTGACTCCAAGGAAAGGGAACGGCCACCTTCTCCTTGAGCATGGTACATGAATCCTCCTCTCTTGTGGACCCTGCCTCCCCCCACACCAGCCCCTGGACCAACACCCCTCACTGGATGATGCCACGTGTGCGCTAGGGATGGGCCACCTGACCCTGAGTCACGTGGGAGGAGAGTGCCTGCACAGCTGTGTTCTGGCAAGAAGAGGCATTGGGAATGACCAGCACCGCCCGTTGCTCTCTGCCGAGGAATCTGGACTTTGGCAGGTGATGGAGGGTATTGAAGGATTTTGAGCAAGGTCACGGCAGCACGACCTTCCCCGGGTGCCCTTCATATACTTGCCGTGTACAGGCTCCCTTGAGCAGGCCATGTGTTTCACTCTTGGGATTAGCCAGTGAAGTAGCTCTGTTTGCAACATCTCCGCCAGGTGAGGAAACAGAGGTGAAGAGGCAAAGAAACTTGGCCAGGGACACACTATTAAAATCGGAGAAGTCAGCACCCTCCAGTGCGTCACCCCAGCTCCAGCATCCACACGCCCTCCGTCCGCCCGGTGCCACGCTTTCAGAGGACAAAGCTGGCTGCGCTGGGGGAGAAGAGGGGACGGTGCTGAGTGCCTGCGCTGCTGGTTGCGGGGCCCAAACCAGGTGTGTAGGAAAGGGAAGACATCACACTCATATACCAGACAAAAGCAGGTGGGAGGGCACAAAGCATCCAGGGGGATCTGAAATCAAGGTGTTGCTGGGATGGGTTCCTTCCAAGGGCTGGGGTGACAGTCTGTTCCAGGCCTCTCCTGGCTTCTGGCGGTTGCCACAATCTTTGGTGTTCCCGGTTCATAAATACCTCGCCCCGATCTCCACCTTCATGTGGCCTTCGCCCAGCTTCCTGTCCTCACATCATCTCCCAATGTCAGTGTCTCTGTGTCTGAATTGACCCTTTTCCTGGGGACCCCATTCGTACTGGGTTGGGGCCCACTTTAACAATGTAATTTGAAGTTGATTACCTCTGTGAAGACCCTGTCTGCCGATGAGGTCAGGTTCTGTGGCAGCAGGGGGAGAATTTCACCAGAACGTGTTAGGGGAACACGTTCAGCTCACAACAGAGTCCTTTCTGGGAAGAGAAGGAAGGTTCAAACCATGGGAACAAGGTGATTCTGTCTTTCACGTGGGTTGTGCAAGAACAGGGCTTTCCATCTATGTTATCTACTGTTGGAATCCAGGGGGTCACCGAAGGGGGCAGGTGCAGAGAAGACAGGGCCATGGACAGGGTGGGAGGGCCTGTGGGGTATGTCACGGGGGTGGCGGGAGGGGAAGGAAGAGGACCAGGAGGCTGCGGCAGGATTACTGGGCCCAGGGTCCCCCACGTGTCACCACTGAGGGAATTTGGCATTCAGAGAGGCTTAAAGAACATGGCTACACAGACCCAGCTGAGCAAAGTGGCAGGGGCGGGATTTGGGCCCCGGAGGGTCTGCATTCCAGGTCCTGCTGGGATAGCGCTGCATGAGCCGGGCCTTCTGCAGGTGGGCACACCCGGGGCATCTTCCCAGGGTGCTGCTAGCCCCGTGTTTCTAGGGAGGACTTTGTAAACCCAGGGTAGAGCTCTTATTTTGTTTGCCTTTGATACAGTTACAATAATGCTCTTGTTTTGAACTGAGGGACAGCCCATAACCACATTTGTCAAGAACCTCAGGCCTTGAAATAGCAACTGTGTGAGTTGTTCCCTGTGTGGTCCGAGTGCTTGGCCTAGAGATCTGCTCAGTCAGAAGGGAAAGTAGTGCAGATGCCTCCCCTCCTTGTGCTGAATCCAGCTGAGATTCGCCACCAGCAAATGGGTGCCCCACGCAGCTCCTTCCCCTTTGCTGCCCGCACCCCAAGAACTGGCAGAGGAAGGAGCCGTGAAGCCCCAGTCAGTTGGGTATTTCTGTCTTGTCTTTGGATACCCATTTAAAACCATTTCCCAGATTTTTGCAAATGAAGGTGTCATTAACATGTCGGTAAAAGGCACAGATTTTAAGTGTATAGTTTAGTGGGCTTCAACTCCTGTTCCACTCAGTAGCCACCATCTAAACAAAGATCAGAACATTGTCTTCACCCCATTTGATCCCCTCATGCCCCTCCAATGAGCTCGCCCCCACAGGTAGCTGCTGTTTTCATTCCCAGCCCCGGAGCTCGGCTTTGCCTGGTGCAGAACGTCACACACATGGAATCACACAGCACGCAGGCTTCTGTGTCTGCTGCTTCCCCCATCGGCATCTTTGGGATTTGTCTGGGTTCCGGCGTAAACCCACAGTTGCTCCCTTCCATGGCCACGCAGGGTCCCCCTGCACATGCGCACCACATTTTGTTTCTTTCCTCACCTGTTGATGGACCCGTGCATTGTTTCCTGCTTGTGGCTGTGACACACAGACTGCCATGAACATTACAATCTGAATTTTGTACATCCTTTCTGGTCTTTACTCCCTTTTAGCTCTAACATTTAAAAGTTGAGTGACAGAATCAGATCAGCTAGTGAGAAATCTTGACTTGTTGATAATCTAGGTAAGGTTCCTTCTTTGTCTTTTCTTTTTAAGGGTAGAAGCTAGAGTGACAGGGTACCTGTAATGGGGGTGGTGGTGGTGGTGGCTGCCATCCCTATGGGGTGGGAATCTCAATACAGTTTCCCTACCAGAGTTAGATGTGGATTTTCCACTGCATGGGGTGGTGGGGGTGGGGGGTCAGCACCCCTAACCCCTGCATTGTTCAAAAGTCATCTGTAGTTTCATCCCATCTCCTGTGACACATAGTCCCTGCAAGCAGCTAGGACTTCCTGCTATTTTGTAGCTCCGTCCCGCTGATGGGACCTTTGTGAGAACCTCCTTCTTCCTCTCTTTTTTTTTTAAAGATTAATTTTTTTATTTATTTGACAGACAGAGATCACAAGTAGACAGAGAGGCTCCCTGCCGAGCAGAGAGCCCGATGCAGGGCTCCATCCCAGGACCCTGGGATCATGACCTGAGCCGAAGGCAGAGGCTTTAACCCACTGAGCCACCCAGGCGCCCCTCCTTCTTCCTCTCTTAAAAAAGACCCAGGTAGGGCGCCTGGGTGGCTCAGTTGGTTAGGTGTCTGCCTTTTGCTGGGGTCATGGTCTCAGGGTCCTGGGATCAAGCTCCATGTTAGACTCTCTGCTCAGTGGGGAGGCTGCTTCTCCTTCTACCCACACCCCACCCCTAACTCCACTCATGCTGTCTCTCAAATAAATTAATGGAAAAAAAAAAAAAAAGATGACCCAGGTATGCCTTGCGAGAGCGGATAGCTCAAGGGTTAAAGAGCATTTGGAGCGAACCCCAAACAAAACCTGGGGTGTACCTATCACACAGCCCATGGCTGAAGGCAAACTGTGCCAAGGCCCCAGTTTGTAGGATTCCCAGCCAAGCAGAATCCTTTTCTGATGGAGTCTACCCTACAGAATCCTGTTTGTTCCTTCACTGGATTAAAGAGGGAATTTGCAGGCTATTTCTCAACAGGGCCAAGAGAATGAGAGAAGAGTCAGCCCTCCCAATCTGTCACCTCCTGTCTAGAAACCTTAAAGAAAGCCATAAAATGTAGGCAGACATTTCTGACCATTTTTAAACATACGAACAAACCCTGTTTTTCACAGGGTTTTTACATAGCTCTGTGTTTGCGAATCAGCCCGCATTTTGTCAAGAAGCATGTCTATGCTTGTGCATACATGTTATCCCACGATGAACTGCGTTTTTTTAAGGCAGGTTAAGCAACCAGTGATGCACTTTCAGTGACTAACAATTTAGAGGTTGGAGACTCCCAGCGTGTTCAGCATCCTGACTCGTTGATCATGACGGCTGTTGAAGGGACTTGAGCCCAAGCAGAAGGTTCTCCTTCCGTTTGGGTATTTAGTGCTTTGAACAGCATTTTTGCACAGGAACAAAGACGCTTGGTCCCTTTAGGTTTTGCAAAAGCAGTCCCATGATTGGAAAAACAGACATTTTTTTAAAATGTCTTTCATTTTTAAATCATTTTCATGATTAAATCATTTCATGATTTTAAACATGGGCTTCTTCATAGGCTCCCAGCCAGCTCCCCTCCCCCAGCACTGAGTGATTGGGAGGAGTTCAGGGTGCGTGTAGCAGAGACCGGGCATCCTGCTCGGGGTGCTGCACAGAGAAGCGGGGCGGGGGATAGTCAGTGTGGGGCTCAGTGCGAAAGACCTGGGTCTAAATTCTGGTGCTACCTCTTCACCTCTGTGAAACACTGGGGGTTCCTTAGCCTCTGGGAACCTAACTGCCAAGGTGGGGATGGGACTTTGTGGACATCAAATGAAATGACCGATGCCTGAGCTCTCTCAGCAGAGTGTGTGTCTTGAGTCCTCTTCTGTGAGGAGCTCCCACCGGAGTTGGGAAGGCGGTCATGCAGTCGGCTCTGCCCATGCGTCGATCGGATGGCTGGCAGCACTGCCCCAGCCATCACCTTTAGACCTTTGAAACTGAAAGTATGGAAGGTCATCAGACATCATTGAGGTCAGCCCTGGCAAATGGCCGCCTTCGTGGCATGTGGCCAGCCAGCTGATAGCCCAAGCTCTCGCTTTGAGAAACTCTCTTCCTTTAGCCCCACCTGGTCTCCAGGCTAGTCAGCTACTCCTCATTGAGGTCCATTTCCTAGGTCCCCTTAAATGTTCTGGTTCTCAGAATTTCCCTCTCTGTTCCTACTCCCTAAAACATCCAGCCCAGCTGTCTCAGCTAAGACATGAAAGCAGTTCACACCGTGGCATAAATGACTGATGGGGTCAGTCCTCCTCCTTTTCGGGTTTATCCAGGTCTTTAAAGCTGTTCATCAGTGACTGATCAACAGCCTGCAACCCACACACTAACCACAGGTAGGCTGTTTTGAAAAGGCTTTACTCCTCACCCGCCCCACTCTGGGCCCCTTGAAGGGCCAGGGGGCAGGGATTTAGTGGTCTTCCTCCCAAAGGCTGAGATCCTTAATCAGGTATTTCTAACAACAGGAGCATCGAGCAAAAGCTAAAAGAAGGTTTGCTTTTGGTTAACATTCTACTTGCATTTAAAACCTGTAACATACCACGCAAGGCCTCTGTGGGACCTGCCCCCTTGCTCGCCACCCCTTCATCTCCACCTCTGTGTCTGGCCTGGTCATGGCTGTCCCTCCTGCCCCACCCTTCTGCTGTCTCCCAGTGCAGCTGTCTCGCTCTCCCAGAGCCCCACACCTGACCAGGGCTGGCACAGTTCATGGAAGGAAGTCAAGATGAAGAATGGGAACTTTGACCATCTGATGCACTATCTCAGGACCTGTAGGACATCTGCCATCACGGCCCTCCGTTTCTCAGATCTGTCATCTTTATTCCTGGCCATTTTCCACTCTTAGACTCTAAACCCTCACGAGCAGGGATGGTGCTTCCTGCCTTGTTATTTCCCGGGGGCGTGGCACTCAGTAGGTGAGTGATAACGAGTGCTTAAATCTTAAAGCTCTGCCAATCTGACCTGTGGATGAGCTCCCCATGGGCCTGGACTGGCTGCTGGCTGTGAGACAGGGATTCAAAAAGAGAAGGAAAATCTACTTGGGCGAGGGCAGGACCTAAGAGCTTAGGGTGACCTGCCTTGAACATCATGTGAGGTTGAAGGCAAAGATTGAGGGACGTAGGTAACTGTATGACATAGGAAGGTCGGGTCACTCTTACTTTTTTGGAGGGGAATTTTCTGTCCCACTGTTCCACTCAGGGGCAAGTTTGAGGACAAAGGCTATCTTGTTGTGAGGCACGGTCACTCTGGTGGCGAGAGGATGCCACACACAGGGGTCTGCACCTTGCAGATTTTCTTGAGATTATCATCCACAGGACTGAGAATACACTGGAAGGTGATGCACCAGTCCCTTCTGCTAAAGTCTTACTTTGGACTTCTCTTCCAAGCAATCATGCCACCTGTGTTTAAGTGACGCAGAGCCCTGAGGAGCCCATTTCCTCCGTTCCATGTCTTGGGTTTGTCGCTGATATACCTGGAATAGAATTCAGAATGGTTCAAGCTAAGACTTGAAGATACACTAAAAAACCACCACAACACTTTTTTTTTTACTTGCAGTAAAATACACATAAAATAAAATTTACCATTTTAGCCATTTTTAAGTATGTCGTGTGGTGACATTGTTCACATTATTATGCCTCTGTCACCACCACACTTCTCCAGAACCTTTTCATCTTGCCCGACTGAAACTCTGCTTCTCTGGGGTCAGTAGAGTACTTTTTAAAGAATGAGAGAGTCTGCAGTTTCTTACTGAGTACGTTGTCGCTGGACATGGGCTGACTACGGGGTGGCCTCCTGCAGGAGGAATGGGGACAAGCTGGGCAGTTACCCGGCTTTTCGAGGGGGCTGAGTCCTACACAGCTGATTTTTCTCTTGCTGTGGTTGACCTTTTGCCTCTCATTTCCTAGGAGTGCTTAATGTTTGTCCATCTGTTACCAATTAGCTTTTATAATCTCCAGCAAAGACAGAGGAAAATAGCTATTTTTATTTTCTCTGATCAAAAGTAGAAAAAAATCCCTATGTTACTTTCTTTCTTTTTTCTTCTAATTTTAATTTAAATTCAGTTGATTAACATGTAGGGCATGATTAGTTTCAGAGGTGGAGCTCTGTGATTGCTCCATTCCGTACAATACCTAGTGCTCATTCCATCACATGCCCTCCTTGATGCTCGGGCTTTCCATGTCCTTTGCTTCACTTGGCCAGCACCCCATCTCCCCTCATGCTGATTGCCAGGGCTGACAGGGCTGTTCAACTATGGCCTTAAAAATCCCAGAATTGCCATGTGTTGGAATTCGCATTGTGATCAGACAGTAGGTGGTGAAGAGCACACAAAGTATGCATAACAACATCTCTCATAATCTGCGGTCCAAAAATATACCCTCTAAAGGGGAGGGAGATTTCCAAGGTCAAATAAATTTGGGAAGGGCTACACATGCAGATCCCCCGTCTTCAGAATTCATGATGCATGTTAACAGAGTCAAGGCTCTGAGAAATCCTGCAAATGAGACCTCGGCTTCCCTTTGTTTAACTGGATGTCACCATGCATTCTGTGACCATTGATTCCCTTTCCGAGATGCACACCTACTGGTGCCCTGACGAGAAGATGCTTCAGCTGCTGACTCAGAGGTGAATGCTTTTAAAGGTGCAACTGTACACGGGAGCTTGGGCCAGGGCAGGGTTTCATTTATGAACCATTCGCTTTATCTCATCTTTTGCTTCCTGTTCGCCTTAGAGAGGGAGGAAGAACGGAGAATACCTAATGAGTGGACTTGGTTGTCCCGTGACAAGCTTCGTAAAGGCCGCCCTGTCGAATCAGCAGTTTGTAGAGAATATTAGTGTGGGTTGTCTGAATTGTACCTTTTCAGAGCGTGCCTTGGGGCTGGCATGGAATTGAGGTGCCCCCCTCAGCTGAGCCAGGCCAGGAAACTCCAAACACTGAGTGCAGTTAGTGTTACAGCAGAAAGACACCCCCCTAACCACCGTCTTTGGAGGGTCACTGGGAGCAGAACAGCTGCTTACTGTGTTCACCAGAAGGGGCTTCTAGTGACAAGTTCCTAGGTGCTGTCATTCTAGTCCATTAGTGGCCGAAGGGTGATGCTCTGGAGCTCGCCACCCCTGGCCCATCACCAGCCTTCAATCTTGTGTCATTCTGACTGTGCCTGTGCCGCAGCATGAAAAGGGCTGAGGACACCCAGTAGAGCGCTATTGGGAGACTACCTGGGACCACGGATTGGTCACTTTGCAGCTACTTTGGCTTGAAAGGGTGCCTGTTCCCCTTTCTCCTCTTGCTGAGGTTCAGACTGGCTAGCATGTTCTCAGCTTCCCTCTCCCATACCTCTGTGGGCTCCTGCGATCTGTCCTCAGAATTGATTCCTGCAAACGGTAACCTCTGGGAGATGATTCTAGCTTGGATTTAAGGATGTTTTGGAGATTTGTTCGAGGCAGGGGCTTGGAGAACTGAGTGCCTGTGAACTCATGCCCAGGATGTCAGGGGCCCTCTCCTTGCCGTCCCGCCCAAGGTAGGACAGCCCCCCCACTTCTCGCCGCACCCCCCTGGGGTGTCTCTGCACGTCCGTGCTCCCCGCCCAGCTCCGGGCAGCTGAGGAGACCAACTGCATAGTCACAACTGCTGTCACGTTGCCAGTTCAGCCCAGTGTTTTTAGGAGATTAATAGTTCAAGGGAAAAAAAAAATGTAAACACCATTTTGGGTAGAATGGTGTCGTCTGCTGCTTTTTCTCCTTTTGGTCAGAGAAATGGTCTATCTAATAAATGACTGTGGAGTCTGGGACCCGGTGCTGTGTCGCTGTTCTTGTAGGCTGCGGAAGAGGTCAAAGTGAAGGGCGTTGCATCCTGAGGTCGGCAGAGGACTTGGTGAGCACGCAGAACCCCTGTGCCGACCTGTTCCTGGTCTCTGGGCAGTTCCTCCCCAGCTGGGAATATAACCGTCTCCCCACCCCCCCACCCCCGGGGCAGCTTCTCTCCTGGCCTCTCCGACTCTCCGTGCTGGTGCTGGCTAGCAGGACGTACAACTGGTAAAAATACCTTCTTTTGGATCCTTAGGCATAAGCCTGATGAATAAGGCAGACTGTAAATATCAAAAGCTTTTTGAAAGTAGCTTTATTCCTCTCACATTCAGATGTTACTTACCAACAGACAGCAGCCCCACGGAGCTGCTGAAATGACAGACAGAATTAATGAGTGCTAATCACCTTGTGCCTGTTACTACACCAGACACAGTCTTTATAGGATTTGGACTCCTAAGAAATCGACCTCATAGGTTTTGTGACCCCCATATCACAGACGTTACCACGCAGGCCCCAAGAGGTGAAATAACTTAACCCAGGGTCCCACGAGTATCAGAAGGCAAAACGAGAAAGTTAGGTCCCTCTGACTTGGAATCTGCTCTCAACCATTAGCCAGCTCCCAACAGTCCCATTCGGGACCTGGGCTCAGCCTCCATGTTAGCTTATAAGTTTCAGCCTTCGTCCAGGCTCATATTTATACTCTGATGCTCTTCCTCGGGGATAATGGTAAACTACAGCTCAGCCCAAGCGCAATGAAGACAAAGGTCAGATCAGTAAAAAATTCAAAATGTTTGCTGTGCTCTGCTCTCCTTCTACCATTTGTTGGGCTCAGTAAGCGGGGAGCGGGTGCGGGCCAGGTACAGGGCGAGGGCTCTGTGCCCTCTGTTGGGGAGGGCATGTTGACTGTTCACGGAAAAGGTGATCCTTCCGTTTACAGTTGTCCTGCCTTCCAGTCTGAGTCAGAGGAAGCAAAAACATCCTTTTTGAAGGGACCTTTGCACCAAATATTCATGTCCTTCCAAGATGGTGAGAGCAGTGTCGGAGCAGGAGAAGGGCTGGGTTAGCTCCTCAACTACTTTGATTCATATAAAGAAGATGACTGTTGGACAGGAAGCCCAAGATTTGGAAGATTTGGTCTCAATTAGAGTGTTGACCTTGGCTTTTCCCAGCATTTTGATGCTAACATTTTCTATGAAAAATAAAGACACTGGGATATTCTTATTTTTAACTGCCACCATTTATGAAGCACCTGCTATTCACAGGCTCTTTCCAGGTTATTTTTGTTAAGTCACCGTAACGACGAAATAACACCAAAGCCTGTCCTACTTGCACTACCGTACTGTTCTTCCATGTACGGGAAGTGTTATAGCCTCAGCAGGACAAATGGCATATAACCCGTGGCAATGTAATATAAACCATGGAATTGTTTTTATTTGCATGAACCAGAGCTGTTTCTTTGAGTTTATGGGGAGGGAAAGGATAGGAGTTTTCACCAGACAAGAATTTATAATCTTCTATTGAAGAGCCAGTTGACCTCCAACTAGTTGCTTTACCTGTCTTGGCCTTGGTTTCTTCGTCTGTAAAATGGGCACACTGATAATAATACCCATGTTGTAGGATCATTTTGATGCCTCAATGAGAGAGGATCGTGAGAGCAGTTAGCAGAGTGCTAGACAATGGTAGGGAATTAACACAGATTAGTTCCTTTCTTTTTAGAACAGTGCCTAGGGCTCCTGGGTGCCTCAGTCTGTTAAGCGGCTGCTTTTGGCTCAGGTCCTGATCCCAGGGTCCTGGGATTGAGTCCTGCTTTGGGCTCCTTGCGTAGCCGGGAACCCTTCTCCCTCTGCCTGCCGCTCCCCTTGTTTGTGCCCTTCTACTCTCTCTCTCTGGCAAATAAATAAAATCTTAAAAAAAAAAAAAAGTACTGAATTTACATAATAGATTTACTCTATTAAAAAAATTATTTATTGTTTTAAACAAATTTCTCATATACCCGCTCTTCTCTTGGTTTTTACAATAAAACTAGAATGATCTTTCCCTGGAGGAAAATTGCTAATAGTGGAAAGGTAAGCAGAAACATTTAAAACTATATTGCCTGTATAAATTCTGTATAATAATTATGTATTAATTATTTAAATTAAATTATATTTGAAGAAATAATCCCAGAGAAAAAAAGGGGTAGGAGGTGCCTGGCACCATGAATACAAGCAAACCCGAGGAACATTTCTACTTCTGGGAGTGGGAGCTCCTGCCTGAGGATGTACCTTTGTACCTTCTCCCTTCCAGACATTAGCCTAGAGACTAGGGTCATAGAGATAAGACACGGTGTCTTTCTTCCAGGGACTCACAGTCTAGTTCCAGGGTTTGCGAGCTTTAACTGTGAAGGGCCAAATAATAAGTGTTTTCAGCTTTGCAGGCCATAAGGTCTTTGTTGTAACTACTCAACTCTACCTAAGCAGTGGTGGTGCCTAAGCAGCCAAAGACCGTATATACCTGAATGAGTGTGGCTGTGTTCCAATAAAACTTTATTTAGGGAACAGGTGGAAGCCATACTGGGAATCATACTGGGCCGACAGGCTGTAATTTGCTGACCCCTGAACCAGTAAAGAAAAAGTTGTAAACAATAGTCAATTATAATATATCGTGATACCTAGCCTGGGTGTTTATCATGATAGCGGGTGCCATAGGAGTACAGAGGATGGAAACCTGATCCAGTGTAGGAAGAAGAGACTCCCCTCAGTTGAGTTTATTAAACTCAATAGAGATATGGAAAAGCGTTCATTTGAATCTTTGTAATTTCATATCCTTTTCCCTCTTCACTTGTGTGTTTACAAAAGTAATATATGTTCATTGACAGAAGGAGAAGCAAGCAGCACAGAAAGTCAGCATACTAGGACCCATAGGTGATGGATATACAATGTTAAATAATTTGGGTTGATAAGAGTCTGAAAATGCCTTTGAATAGGCATTGAGCCAGAAGAATTGGGGTGTATGTGGATATTGTGGGGCAGGTGCAGAAGAGCAATGCAGGCAAAGAACACGAGGCTTTTGGGGAGCTGGAGGGCGCTCTGACGAGGCTGGACCACGGCAAGGGAGGGCAAGTGAGGGGGGGCAGGCATGTGACTGGGAGGTGAGGGGCAACTCGGGTCATAAAGGGAATTAACAGGCCTGTGTTAAGTCAGATGATAGCCTGCCAGCCAGTGGGAAGGGATTGAGGCATTTGTGTGTAGCAAGTGAAAGATGATTTTCCTTTAGCCTCTGAATTCTTCAGGGATTGATCACCTGGGTCATCAAATTCTTCTCATTCCAAAGGTTCCCTGATCCTACCGTCAAAAGTTTTCCGTGCTTGGCTCCTTCCAGAATTAGTGGAGCTATTTTTAAATGTTAATGTTATAGTCCAAGTTTTGCTCATACATTATATCCTACTAAAAGATATCCTCTAGTCACGTAGGAAGAGACTTTTTATTTTTCAAGTTAAAATTCTTCTAGTTCCTTAGTATATGTTAGTATGCTCAAAGGACATTAATAGTTCCTCCTATTTAATGCTTAGAACTGTGGGGAGTTTTCTTTCTTGCCTGCTGCTTTTGCAACAGGCCTCTTTAATTTATAGGGCTTACTCTTAATTTCTCTTTTTAGAGGTAGGTGGTGAGGGCCATTAGTAAAATATGCATTGCAGAATTTGGAAAGACTCTCCAAGGTTTTGGTTGATATTTATAATCTCTGCTGCCTTGTGGGGTATATATTCGTTTCCCCAAATGCCATAGAGGTCATTATACCAAGTGAATAAGAACATTCAATAATGTAAACCTCCTCTTAGAATAATACATATCTCTATTTCCTTCAAGAAAAAGTCCAGGAGAAGTTCAGCGTCTCCTGTAGACAGTCCTACCTCCACTACTATGGTCCTGTTCAAGCGGTCATTTTTCCGTCTCCTTTTAAAATCCTCTTTGGCAGAAATTTTCTATTTGTAGCCCTTTAAAAATGGTGAAATTCAGGAGGAACCGGGGAAGCCCCCAGTTATCAACAGCTGAAGCATTGTAGCTTCCTGCTGTCTTCCAGGGAAGGTGACAGCAGAAGGATAGCCCTCAGTCACAGTTGTCATTGCAAAAAAACCCCAAAGAAACAAGACCAAGATCACCCCGTGAGGGTTAGAATGAATCTAAAATTACTATATTCGTCAGAAATGGGACATTGTGAAGTTTAAGAAGTGTAACCAGCTTCAGTGCTGTGGTTTGGGATGGGTTTCCTGCAAATGACAGGGAATGCAGGATTTCTAAGCTAAGTGCATCCTGCACCTAGCATGAATGGGCTTGCAACAGACTTCTGGTACCACAGTTTCCTTCAACAGGCCATGTTCTGTTTTCTTGGCACTAAGTTCAGAAAAAAAAAAAAAAAAAAAGAAAGTTGAAGAGCAATTTGAGTAGCAATTAATGAAAAACAGAGAAACAAAACAAAAAAAAAAATCTTCCAGAGTACCTAGCAAGGGCATTCATTATGTCATTTAAGCAAACTTGCGGCGATGCCAACTTTAATTGGCAGTTGTTTTGGCTACTGTTGACAGTGAATCTCCTAAAATTGGAGGATGAGCTTAGAGGCAAAAAGCAGAGAGCAATTTGGGGTTTTCAAAACATGCAGTATATCTTGAATTTTGATGGAGTCTTATAGGGAAAAATAAATTCATGTACTGCTAGATTGAAAAAGATACTTAAACACACAAGGTAGCATAGACTGTCTAAATGTAGCTAATGTGCTTTTATGAGTCTGGCTCATGTAGCCTGTTTCTCTTATCCATCTGGGACTAGTCTTGCAGGTGGACGTGTGTGTTCTTGTACATTTCTGTTGTTTCCAGTTAGGAAATGTGGAGATGGCCAATCCAAGGTATAGAAAACAGAGGTTCATGTTTTGGTGGTAGGGGCGGGGGTGGGGGGTGGAGGTGGCAGAAAAATGCTGACCTTATATTTCTCTAAATTCCAACAACTCAGGAAGTTTGCTTAAGCTTCTGAAATTTTAAGTGGCATTATCCCCTTTGTAGTGCTGAGCAGAAATGTTTCCTTTTATCTCTCAATCGAAGGTCCTCAGGTTTAGCACAGAGGACTTACAGTGGGATTGGTGAAAGCCTGTGGTTTCTAACAGAGAGAGCTCAGAGGGGGATCTCCACTGCACTAGATGAGACTGGGGGAAAATTTTCTTTTTCCCATTTCTAAGAAACTTTTTTTTTTTTTTGCTTTAGTCAATACACATTAACATAAGTAAACTTTAGGCTCTGAAGATGTGGTTTCTTTCAAGTTAGGTTCCAAACAAGCTTCCTCTAGGCTTAAGTTTTTAGAGTGTGTTAAAATGAATATCCTTGAAAAGGGTTATTTGTCATTTTTAATGATTTTGTTTTAACCCTCATCTCCACCATTCCAAACCTGCCGCCATGGGCATATATATATTTACCTATATTTTTTCTCTCGTTATATGGTTTGTGGATTAATTGCAGAAAGTTTGAAAAAGTCAAGAAAAATGCAAGCTCAAAAATAAAATTCAGTCTTGGGGCACCTGGGTAGCTCAGCTGGGTAACGGCTGACTCTTGCTTTCAGCTCCATTCATGATCTCGGGATCCTGGGATGGAGCCCTGCTTGGGGCTCCGGGCCCAGCGGGGAATCTGCTTGGATGCTCTTCTCTCTCCCTCTCCGGCTGCCTCCATTCTCTTACTCTCTTTCTCTATGTCCAATTAATTAATTAATTTTAAAAAAAGGAAAGAAAACACCTGTCTAAATAAATAAATAAAACTCCGTTTTAATTCCTCCCTCCAGAAACGATCGCTTTAAATAGTGTTTTCGGATAATTTCCCCTATATACATAAATATCTCTTCTACTCACTGGTTTTTGTGTTTTTTGTTTTTGTTTTTATTCTGAGGTTTTCTCATGCCATGACATCATGAGCGTTTTTCTTAATCATTAGTTTCCAAAGGCAACTTTTGTTTTAATTGAAGTGGAAGTTGACATACGGTGCTAGGTCAGTTTCAGGAGTACAACAGTGATTCAGCAAGTCCGTACTACTCAGTGCCCATCACCGTGAGTGCAGTTACCATCTGTCATCACACACCATTATTGCAATATTTTTGGCTGTCTTCCTTATGCCATACTTTCCATTCACGTGACTTACTTATTTTCTACCTGGGAGTTTGTGCCTCTTAAGCCCCTTCACTTATTACACCCATCCCCCAGCCCTGTCCCTTTTGACAGCCACCAGTTCTCTGCGTTTCTGAGTCTGTTTCTGTTGTCTGTTTGTTCATTCATCTGTGTTATATTTAAATTCCACATATAAGTGAAATTATATGATATTTTTCTTTGTCTGACTTATTTCACTTGGTATGAGATCCTCGAGGTCCATCTATATTGTCACAAGTGGCAAGATCTCATTTTTTTATAGTTGAGTAATACTGTGTATATCAAAAGCAAAAATTTTTAAAAATATTTATTTATTTGAGAAAGAGAGAGAGAACAAGAGAGAGCACAGGCAGGTAGAAGAGCAGAGGAAGAGGGAGAAGCAGGCTTCCCACTGAGCAGGGAGCCTGACGTGGGGCTCAATCCCAGGACCCTGGGATCATGACCTGAGCTGAAGGCAGAGGCTTAAACACTGCCTTCACCTGTGACCGAGCCACCCAGGCACCCCTCAAAAGCAAAATTTTTAATGTAAGTATAGTATCACTGTATATTTAGTCAAGTTCCCACTTTTTATTCTTATAAGCTAACAATCAGTGAACATCATGGCACTGGGGCCTCTGTGGCCATCTCTGATCATTTCCTTGGAAAAAGTCCCAAGAAGGGGAACCGCAGGGATAGAGAGTACACTGAAGTAATGTGATGTGTATTGTTAAACTGCCTTCCAGAAACACAGGGTCTAGTTTACATTCCTAGTACAGATCTGTACCTCTGCGTTTCTCCTACATCTTAGGGAGATTAAAAAAAATTTTTTTAAACAAAATATTGTACTTTGGTGTACATTAGTAGAATTGAGTATTTCCCAAGTGTTTTTTTTAACCAATTTGTTTCATATTTTGTTAACTGGATGCTTTACCAATTTCTGGTTGGAATATTAGTCTGTATTGTTATATAAATGCTCACTAAATATCAAGGATATTAACTCTTTGGATATTGTTGGGGAGTAAAAATCACTTTTTCTTCTACCCTCCTAGGTTCTGTGGCTGGGGCCCTGGAAATTAGACTGGCAAAAGTTAGATTAACAAGAGAAAAACTGAGTTTATTAACATATGCAGGGTGCACACATAGAAACTCAGTGATGAGGAATCCAAAGGCTGTTAGAATTCAGGCTAATGCAACATCTTCACAAAGAACAGGAAATTTGCAGAGATGTGACAAGACAAAGGAAAAAGGGTTTTGGCTCTTTGGGTGGGGGTCGGGGTGGGGGTGGGTAAAGGTGGGCAGATGAATAAGTGGGGACACTAATGGAAGTAAGGGTTATTTTAGTAAGTTTTGTTTGCAGACCCATCTCTGTGCAGACTTTCTGTTCTTCACAGCCATAATGCTTTCCCAGGAGAGGGGCTTTATGGCGGTCCTCATTTCTCAGAAGTTTCTTCTTTTCAGAGAACCTCTTGAGAAGGCTTCTTTCTGTTCGTGTTGCCTTCAGCTCAAAAGGAGCCTTATGCCAAACTGGCATATTTTGGAGTGGCATATTCTGATTCCCTGCAATATATTTAACAAATATAGAACTTTATAATTTTGTTTATGGTATTTTTAGTGCATGGAAGTTTATTTGCCTTTTTTTTTTTAGAGAGAGAGTGCATGTGCACACGTGTGTACAACTTGGGGGAGGGGCAGAGGGGGAGAGAGAGACTTAGGCAGGCTCCAAGCCAGCATGGCGTCTGACGTGGGGCTCGATCTCAGGGCCCTGAGATCATGACCTGACCAGAAATCAAGAGTCAGACACTTAACTGACTGAGCCACCCAGGTACCCCTAATGCATGGAAGTTTCAATTAGTAAGTTAAATAAATCATTTAAGCAGTTGTTTGCATAACTTAATAATTTAAATGAATAGTAATTAAGTAGTAAGAGTTAAACTTCTGCTAGATTATAAAATCTCTGAATTTTTTCCTTAGGTAGGTTTTTTTTTTTATTCCCCTTAGTTTTTGTCTTTAGGGATTTCATCTCTACTTCAAAGCTGGACAACTTATCTGCTTTCTTCCAATATTTTTATGTTCTTGTTTTACATTTACTTTATCATAGAGTTTATTCTTACTGAAAATAAGGTTATTTTCCTTGTGTCCCATTTATTTTTGCATCTTCTTTAGAAATTTCATTAGGGGGCGCCTGGGGGGCTCAGTGGGTTAATGCCTCTGCCTTCGCTCAGGTCATGATCCCAGGATCATGGGATCCAGCCCTGCACGGGCTCTCTGCTCAGTATGGAGCCTGCTTCCTCCTCTCTCTCTGCCTGCTTGTGATCTCTGTCTGTCAAATAAATAAATAAAAATCTTTAAAAAAAAAAAAAAGAAATTTCCTTAGTTTCCTTAATGAGTATTTTTCTACTCTAGCAAGTCAAGCAGTGAGATCATTCCTTTGAAAATAATGTAAATTTTACTTCTTTTCTTTTAGCTTGTCCTTAAACCATACAGGTAGAAAAATGGTCTGCCAGATTTCCAGATTTTTCCATAACCTCTGCCTTTTTTTTTTTTTTTTTGAAATGGAACACATGCAGCTAAAATTGAAACCACTTTTTGGGGTCATCTGTCTCACCGTTTAGTCCTGGCTGGCAAGTGTCCTGTGGCATCACCAAAGACTGTCGCTGGTCTTGGGATGATGGCAATGAGAGCAAGCCTAAGACTATGAAATGGGGCCATGACTTTCACGCTTTTATGGTTGTGTTAAACCTGCTGATGAAGTGTTAACATGCCTAATTAGGGGATTGATTTCATTGTTCTGCAGGAAATGGATTTGAGGGAGGCTGGAGTTAATACATGGAGAGGCTCGTATGAGTTCAGGAAGAGAGAATGGTGGCATGGCCCACATCCTGTTCTCACCCTACAAACTCCATCCCAAGGAAGCTGAATCAGGAACAAGGGTTCAACATGCAGATAACAGAAGTTACTCTAGGAATACAGGGAAACAGTATTCACTAAATTGTAGGAGCAGCTGCAGGCTGGGCCTCCAGAAGGTGTCCTAGAAAGATTCCCCAGAACTAGCGTGCCTCTGGAATCGGATCACAGTGTGGAGGCCAGGGAGTCAGGAGGTCACCCTCCAACCACTGGCTCAAGAGGACGGCCGAGCCCCCTCTAGACCAAGCCCTGGCAGATCTGAACAGCAGAGTGGATGTCCCACGTAGTCCCTGCTGCTCAGTCATCCTAATTCAAGTCATCCGCAAACTTAGATGTAGGCGGTCTGCTGGAAGTCACCTTGGGGTGTGTGGCTGATGGGCCGAACATAAACCCATTTAAACGTAGCTGGGAGGGAGTCCAGAAGCGGTGTTTTTAGCCTTCCAGCTCCCACCGTGGGAATGCCCTCGCTACCCCGTCCAGCTCAGTCAGGCTGCCTAGGGTAAGCTGGAGTGCGGGCGGCAGGTGCAGGATACGTTGGAAAGGAAGATTCCTCTGGACTTGATGGTTGCTTGGGCGGTGTGCAGAGGCTGGAGAGGCAAGCATCACACCAGAGACAAAGCCCAGTGTACATTGTAGGTTTTTAGAAGTCTCTTAGTCCCTGCTTAGCCAAATGGCCAATGGCCCTATCTTATCAGGAGGGTGCGAACAAATTTTAAGAGCAAGGGTGATCTCAAAGCTTCCGCGTACTTCTGACGTTCTTTGGGAGCTATTACTGTGTCTGAACATATTTTGTCTTCCCAGCTCTGGGAGGTCGAAGTCAAACAAAGGGAGGCCGTCCTACTGGATTCCGTCAGCCCTACCCTCCCCCGCTTCTAGAATGTGCCTCCAGGATGGTGTTACAGACAGATCCCCAGGCATGAGGAAGCTTATCACGGGAAGCCTAGAGTTAGTTTGCTTGTTGACTTAAGAGATGTTGTCTATTCTTGTGCGGGAGTGAGACCGTGGAGGCCACAGCTGGCTGCCCTATCCCGGGCTCCCCACCCCCTCCCCAAGGCGCAGTGCTGGGGGACGCTTTGGGCCAAGCTTCCTTTCCCCACTGGCCATGGGAGCAGTTCTGTCTGTCTCGTCTGTTTTTTGGTTTTGTTTTGTTTTGTTCCACTCCAGCATTGTTAATTGATAGAAGTTGTGCGATGAGGTGACCACAGGATGTCTTATTAGGTAGCAACTAAATTGAGTTGTGGCTGCCCAAGGTTGGGTAGGGTTATTGCTCACGTGGCTGAGCTCACAATAGTATCGGCGTTTTCCCCCAAGTCCCTGAATGCTTTTATTAAAATCTCTTTTGTCTCAGGGCCATCTAATCTAAGTATATTGTGCTCTTTGCATCCCTTACCCTCAGATCAACTCATCAATGGGAAGTCTGGGGGGAGGCATGAGCCAGTGGTTCTCTGTCCCCTCGGCACCCCAAGCCAGCAGCTGGTGGCTTCCTCCGCAGCAGCCGGGGACCAGGTCCCTCTCCTGCCAAGAATGTGCCACTCCGGGTGCAGGACCACGTGATATGATTGGGATGGTCACGATTCCAGGTGTTGGTGTTGTAAGCACCTCTTCTTCAGGTTATCCAGGTGTGCTTAGAGATGGGGCTCGTACTCTGGGAACTAACTACTTCGTGGGCAGGGTCCTGTGCTGGCCAGAGAGGAGAGCAGTCGACCCAGAAATGGCAGGGGACACAACATAGACACATGCAGTTAGGGTGCTGTAACTCTCATGAGAAGGCAGGACCTGATTTCTGAATCTGGGTAGCACCCTAAAAGGTGTTTTCTTATTAAAAATACATTTACTACTACGAACAATATACAGATAACTATTGATTCGCCCCCTGACAATCTGCTCGTACAGTCCTGCATTTGCAGTCCAAGACAACAGCACCGTTGTGCGTGTTTCGTGCAGTGTTTGGCCGCATCCTGCTCGTGGAGAGTTAGATGAACCCCAGCCCAGGACTGCAGAGCTCATTCGTCATCTTCTGAATGACAGGGAAATGGCAGGACAGGGCTGGCCACTGGTTCCCAGGCTTGAGCGGGCCCCAGAATCACTTGGAAGGCTTGCACGCTGCATTCCTGTGCTTCACCCCTGGAGTTCTCACTCTGCGTGTCTGGGGTGGAGCCCAAGAATTTGTATTTCCAGCATGTTCCCAGGTGATGCTGGGGCTGCCGGCCGCTGGAGCGCATTTTGAGGACCACTGGAGTAGACACAGGAGAAGGTTCACCCTCTGAAGAACTGCTGTATCTGAATTCTTACGATTCTGTGCAACCAGCAGTGCTTGCTCCCCAAACACATGAATCATTCTTGATGAGAACCACACCCACACCACCCATTGTTGACAGGGTCCCATGCAGTCTGTGCCTCCCTTTCTTCCCGAGCCTGGCATTGGACAGCCCTCTGGAAGCAGTTGGGTAGAGGAGTAAGTTACTCTCCCCAGGCCTCTGGAATCTGGAAAGTCAAACATGCCTTGGGTGCATCAGTGAGCAAATGTGTGTCCCAAGGAGCCAGGTGGATGGTGTGACAGGAGGCTGCCGTCTGGCTTTGTCCAGGCCAGGCGCTTCCATATGCGGTGGCTGGTGCAGAAGCCTGTTGAAGTCAAGATCCACAGCTAAGGCTCGGGGGCAGGGGGTGCTCCATCATGCTTACCAAAAGTTTGGAAATGGAGAACAGAACCAGAGCTTACAGTGCCCTGTAAGGATCCCCTGCATTATACTCTGGGTCTCAAGATGACCAGACAAGGGGCCAGGGGGACGATTTGAGTAAGATAAAGCTAACATCGGGTTTTACCCCCACAAATCCTGCTTCTGACATTTCCATCTCCTCTACCTCGATGTGCATCTCCCTATCTCCACCGACCTGAAGTTCTTTAGCCACGTATTTCTACCAGAAGGAGGACATTCAGTGGGGTGATGTGGGTGGGGGCTGCAGGCTTCATGGTGTCACCAGCCAAGACCCTGCCCATTTGTTCCTGCAGCCCAGATGTAAGCTGTCCGGGGATCTGAGCACCCTGTCCTCATAGGTCTTCCACTTGGATGCCCATCACTTCCAGGGAACAGATGACGGTTTGTCTCCTGCTTCTGCAAAAGGACGACAGAAACTTGGAGACTTGTTTTTTTTTCTTTTAATTGAACAATAAAACTGAACTGTAAGAAGAGGTTAAATGTTGTATTCATGAATTGATTGCCTTTCCCTTCAGGTGGAGCAGGTAGATTTAGAATGGAATAAGGGGAAACAGAAGGGACATTTATGAGAGAGAGAGAGAGAATGCTTTGCAAATGATATTTCAACATTAACTGTTAACTTTGTTTTTAAGACTACTTACAAAGTATGGGGGAGGTCTTGGGGATGGAAACACAGAAGTTGCTTTTCATTGCCTTGTGTCACAATCCCCTGTGCCAAAAGTTGGCAGGGTCTTCCGTTCTCTGGGCGACTGACAGCTCTGTGGGGGAGAAGGGGTGCTGGCCACAGGGACCATCCAGTCTTCTCAGTTATGGTCCCTGTGGTAGCTGGGGCAGAAGAACACACAACCCCCCACATTTCCTGGGGCACTCCTTGCAGACATTTATAATCTGTCCCGGACTAAAACATTACACTGCCTTTTGTGGGCAAATTCTTTTTCTCGTTGTAGAATTTCAAACCCACTGAAGGGAGGTCTTTCATGGTATGTGTGACTTGGTGCTACGAATGGGGTCCTGCCCCTTACTGTAGTGATTGTATTGCCCTTGTGATTAACTATCGCTGGCCTCTGTGTATGTTTCTCTCTGATTTATTTTCTATTTGCCCCTCTCTAGTGGGATCTTGTGTGTGATAATGCCTGGAAGGTCCATATCGCTAAGTTCTCCTTACTGGTTGGATTAATCTTTGGCTACCTAATAACTGGATGCATTGCTGACTGGTGAGTACCAACGTGCCCGCTGCCCAAACCTTTGGAAGCCACAGCAAGCCTTTGCTGGCTAAAGAAGAGTGGTCAGTGTTAGCTTACTGTTACCGAGTCTTTTCTCCGCCCTGGTGTTGGTGCTGCCACAGAGGGCCGAAGCCGTCACCTGAAGAACTCAGAACTAAGAGCCTTGGCCGGTGCATATAACCAACCCTTTCCAAGGGAGAATTTAAATTTTCCAGCCGTGAGAATCTAGCAACACCTGCATGCAACCCACAGCCCCATTTGCTCCTGATGTTTATTGTTTAGTCGGGGAGAGCTTGAGGGCATAGGTTCAAGGCTCTGTGGAGGTAGATATACAAGATGCATCGAAAAAAAATGGGGAGGGGACGAGCTAGAGACTCTACCCGCGTGATCCGAATGGCTAGGGCGGTGCCGGTGGGCATCTCGAAACACCACCCAGATTGCAGACAGACACAGTTCTACAGTTGGCTTGGCCAGGAGACGATTCTGCAGGGCCCCTGGGGAGCTGGACCTTGGAAAGTGGACAGCATTTGGATAATGGATGGGCACTGCAGGCAGAGGGAGGGTGGTAGCCAGAGGTGAGAATGAATATGCTTTACTTGGGTGGGTAGGGAGTTCTTCGTGCCTGGAGCGAAGCGTGTGGTTCATGACCAAGTGATAAGCTTAGGAAGACGGAGAGGGGTCATGAAGAGAGTTACAGTAACAGTAACGATGACAATGGCAACAGTTATAGCAGCTACCACTTCCTGATTGATTATTGTTGCCAGGCACCGTGCTGAACATTTCCACGCATTAAAATATCCCATCTTCACAGCACCCCTGGTAAGTAGGTACTATTCAGTATCTGTTTACAGTGAAAAAACAGAAGCACAGAAATCTAAGTAAAAATCCCCAAGTTCACTCAGATTTCAAGTTGGAGAGTCCAGATTTGAACCGAAGCCCAGTGGCTCCCGAGTGTGTCGCACTCTTCACAAGCGCGCGACAGCCCCCTGTGTTCACGAGGGCCACAGCGAGCGCACATCTGAGCAGGGAGGCCAGCGCCCAGTGTTCATGGGGGTTTCCAGTAATAGGGCTGCTCCAGGAGAAAGGTGTGGGTCAGCCGGCCACTCTCCCCCGCCTTGACGTTCTTTTATGTTTAAAGGAACTTTCTGTGACTAAGGGCACCTTGGACCCAGTGACATCATAAGGGCCAAGAGTGATTGGGAGCAAACCCCTTACATCTGTGGCTTTGCTCTGCATTTACCCCCATTCCCTGGTTAGTTGACAATAGTGGGTTGAGGCACTTTGGCAAGAGCCTGGATGGGGGCCATGGGGCCCACAGGGGTTCTGAAACCACTCTCAGATTCTGGATGTTTCTTTCCAAAAGCAAACATCTATTTGGGAGTTGCTTTGCATTTACAAGTAAGTGATTTCCTGTGTGTTCAGAATTTACTTAATCATCATTTGTAAATGTTTCTTAAAGACACATTTCCTGGGAACAGCAACAGAGAAGCTGTCAGTGACCTTTGAAAACCTATACCAGGGCCCCCTGGAGGGATTTTTTTTTCTTTTTCTTGGGGAGGGGCAGGGGGTGGAGGAGGGGGGAAGTGAGGGGAGTGTAGGAGTTTTTAACCAAATCCTTGAGCTTACAGGTTTTCAGAGCAAACTATACTAATCTGAAACGGACTCTAATCCCAGTATTTTAACCAGGAGGACTTTTGTTTCCCAGTATTCTGCACTGAAATAGGTTCGGGAGAGATACTAATGTAATCCATGCCGCTTCTTTCTAAAAAATGCAGACTCAGCTGAGGTTTGGGTGTCCTTATTCAGTGACACTATCAGGAAAGTTAATATGGACTTCCATGAATGGATCCGTCTATAATGGCTTAAACTGTTTAGAATTTGGTTTTGTGATTTCTTTTTTTTTTTTTTTTTTTTTTAATTTTTTTTTTGGTGGGCAGCAAAGCCAGGTTTCTTGAGCAACAGCAAAGCTCCCAAGGAGGGAGGGGACCCGAGGGGCTTGCCGGAGAATTCTTACTTCTTGCACATAGCTGCTGTGTGGCACCCCTGATCACACACCGGGCCCAGGGACAAAAGGGAGAGGGGGTTAGCCGTCTTCCCTTTAGGTCTCCAGAGCCTGCTGTCGCCTCTACGGTCCACAGTGAGTGGGGAGGGGGTCCCCGGAGAGGCAGGGCTGCGTGCTTTGTGCTGTGGTGCAACATCTAGAGTGGACTTCAGTTCCAGTTTGAAAGTTTGGTGTTTTCCACCCTTTATTTGTTCATTTATTTTTGACCGTTGACTCCTTGCTAGGACCATGCCGAAAGGGAAATAAGCACAGTTAGAGGGAACTCCAGACCTCACAACTGTAAGCACCCGAGTCATGGCGGCATGGGGAAGTTGATGAGGTCGGAGGTTAAGTTTCTAAGACTGAAGTCAGCACATAGTGAAACTCCAGTAAGATACTTTTTTATTTTATATAATTTTTTTAAAAAATTAATCTCTACACCCAATGTGGAGCTCAAACTCATGACCCTGAGATCAACAGTCACATGCCCTACGGGCTGAACTAGCCAGAGGCCGCGGGACACTTCTTTCTTTAAAAAGTTACAGTGTCTCACCCACGTCTTGCTTGGGGATCTACATCCTGTGCTGTCCTATAGTGTGTTAGCTTAGATGTTTGGGAGGGAGCAGCCCTGTCCGTGCCCCTGCTGGGTGAGCTCCCTTCCCTTCAGTATTGGTTCTGTTGCTGGATGTTGCATGCCTCTCCCTCCAGGAGCCCTCTGCACCCTGTCCAGCTGGCCCCGGGCCCTGGCCTTTCGAGGCTGCGCCAGAGGGGACCCCTTGCCCTCTAGCTCCTGGCTGAGGCTGGCCATGGGCAGCGAACACCAGCTGGAGGTCTGAGAGAGAGAGATGAGAGTGGGGAGGCCGTTTTTGTCTCCAGCTGGGTCTTTGCAAGGCTGCCAGGGGCTGGCTGCCTCCCACTCAGGGCCCCTCCACACCACGCCTCTCTCTCTGAGTTCCAAGACCATCGTCCCCATTTCTGTTGCCAGTCCCCAAGGTTTCTCTCACAGCTTGCCCAGCCTTTTGCAAATAATCCCTTTACTGAAATCTCCTCAGATCACTCTTTTTGAGTGGGGTATCTACTTCTGTCGAGACCCTCTATTTTTTCCCTGTGGCTACTATGATGAGTTTGCACACACACGGTGGCCTGAATTTATTCACTTACAGTTTTGTAGTTCACATGAGGCTAAAATCAAGGTGCTGGCAGGGTTGTATTTCTGGAGGCTCCAGGAAGCAATCCTTTTCCTCACTTTTTCCAGCTTCCAGTGACTGCCCACACTCCTTGGCTCATGGCCCCTTTCCTAACTAGCCTCAGAGCCTGCAGTGACAGGTGCTGCTCACACCGCCATCTCTCTGCTCCTTGCCGCCGGAAGAGGATCTCCACGTGCTTAGATTGGATGCACGTGAATTGTCACCTGGTCTCAGGGTCTTTAACCTTCTTTGCAGCTACAGAGCCCATTTCTCCCATGCAGGATAACATATTCACAGGCTCTGAGGAGTAGGACGTGGACAGCCATGAGAGCCACTACCCGGCCCACTTTAACTCCCACCTCTGCATTCATGGATTTCGGAATGTGGTTTTGCCTGTCATCTCTGAGGGGACTCCACTCTGAAGGAAGCCAGTTCACGCTAAAACTCCAATGGTCATAACGTTTGTTGAGCGCTCACTAAATCACCTGCACAGATCCACCTGGTGGCAGCCCCATGGGTCAGCATTAACCGGCCTTTCCAAAGAAAACTCATGGCTCATTTGAACAAGCTTAGTCTTTCCCAAGATCTTGCAGTGTGTAAGGGGCAAGCCTGTACTCAAGATGGGGTTCTGCTTCTAAAGACCACGTTTGCCCCCTAGTTCCTAAAAATAATTTGTATTATTTACTGATGTCAGCAACCATTTGGGAGAGAGAGATTTAGAGCAGTTTCTACAAGTTAAAAACAAACAAACAAAAAACCACAACGATCTTTTCTAAAGTATCGGAAAAGGGCAAACCATGTTTGGTGAGCATCCAGGCTATAGACATGTTGGAAGGAATCATATGAGCTAAACCTTTAACTTTTGCTCTGTGGCATGCATTATACCTATATCCATCACCTCCCTTAATGATCTCAGTAACGCTGTGAAGTCAGACAGTGATCCCCATTTTACAGACAAGGAAGGAGAAATAACAATGGAGAAGTTAGATCTCAGCTTTGTTTTTAAGAGACCAGCTAAGCCATATTCCATTTCTTTAAGTGAACTGGGTTTGCATAAAACTACCTATAGAGTCTTACGTGACAAGGGCTTAAGGATCCCAGCACTAGTCAAGAGAAGTAATGCCTAAAAGCTCTGACAAGACGGTTGACTCACATCGGCATTGAGTTCGTAGCCCTGGCCTCATCTTACTAAACCCATGTGACTGATGAGGGTGGTTAGAAGGCTAAACAATAATGAGTGAAATTGTGTGTTCTGTAGTTCCCTCCCCCAGATTTTCTCCAAATTACATCTGTTTCTTTCACAGGACATGCATTACTAAGTATTTGCTTCTTTCTCAACAGCTTTATTGTGAGAGAACTTACATACCATAAAGCTCACCCATTTTAAGTATGTAACTCAGGGAATTTTAGTATGTAGGCAAAGCTATAGAACCATCACCACACTCTAAGTGTAAAACATTTCCATCACCTTGAAGGGAAATCTTCCAGTCAATCCTCATTCTTATCCCGAGCCCTGGGCCACAAATCTACCTTCTGTTTTTATTTGTCGTCGTGAGAACATCACAAGGATGTGTAGGCGAGTTTAAGCCATGCGGCTACTCTGTAGGTGTTTGGGGTGCCAGAGGTAGATTTTTTTTCCCCTTGGCAGATACTCCAGTTTTTCTGTGAGCTACCCTTCCAGTTCAAGCTGGATTTATTATAGTAATTTGTGTGGTGGAGAGTGTCCCCCCGTCCCCACCATGAGTTGATGAAGGAAAAGATGGAAAGATACTTTGGGAAGGATAGACAACTAGTGGCTTCCCATTCCCTGGGACCACCCCCTCTGCCCTGCCAGCCACGCCTAGAAGCACATCGCCCCCTAGTGGTCACCGATCTCGCACCAGCACACTCTGTAACCCGCCAACCTCGTGTGAGTGCTGCCCTTTCCCAAAACACAGTTGGCCCGGGTTCTTTCCAAGCCCCTTGCTGCCTCGTGGGCTCCACTTCCAGGTCAACACTCCTTAGTTAAAGTTCAGACTCTCTTAGTTTAGTCTGTGACCCCTTAAGGAGTATTTCTCATCATGTAGATGAAACAGGTCAGCAGCCGTTGGGTCCTGGACTCTGATAGCCTGCCTGGAAGGTCAGGTAGGACTAGTTAACAGCCCAGATAAAGGAAATGAAGTGACTTGGCTCAGTGTTTGTGTTGACTCTGGAGCCAATTCCAAAGGTCAGCGATTTCTCAAGACGTTTTGTGCTGGGTGTGTCAAGGTTTGTGTTTAGGGAGTTACTATTGATTCTGTTACTCTTGCCTTGAATCATCCCTCTTTACCCTCAGAAACAGACTAACAAAGAGGAATTAGGTCCCTGTCTCAATTCCATTCGGTAGCTGTTTGGACCTCTGCCCCCTTATGTACAAAGCAAGGTTTTGGGCTGAATTGACCCAGAGGGCCTCTCCACCCTAGACCCACCAGATTGGGTCTGGATACCACAGAGCCTTTTAATCTAGGACTCATTCCACATCTGTTGAGCGCTGGCTGGGTACTGGGGGTCAGCATCTAGCATTGCAACCCTGTCTAACAATGCTTCCTCATTTTTTCCCCCTCTCCATATGCAGGGTTGGCCGGCGGCCTGTGCTGCTGTTTTCCATCATCTTCATTCTGATCTTTGGACTAACCGTGGCACTGTCTGTGAATGTGACAATGTTCAGCACCCTCAGGTTCTTTGAAGGATTCTGCCTGGCTGGAATAATTCTTACCTTGTATGCATTACGTAAGTAGGAGCCTTCATGACTGTCTTGAAGAAATTCGTTGGCAGTATTGCTGCTCTGCATGTGTGCTGGCAGTTTGGGATGGCAGTCTTTTGGAAGCACAAACTTTAGTGGCCTCAGCAGTTCCTAAGAAGTTTTCTCAGGCAGTGTCATCCAACACTGTGTCCTGGTTTTCAGCTCAGGCTCAGGGCTCACTGAAGGACGTGGAGGGTTCACATAATTGCTTGGAAAAGTGGGGGTCCACCCATAGCTGATATGGAGGGGCTTTTGCTTCCCTCCAGAATTTTCTGGGTTCACATTCTGTGCACTTCCAAATCCAGTGTGTAATCGGACATTCTGCACTTGGTTCCAGAACACACCAAGTACCGCTACCGTTGGGTCTGGGCTCAGCATTCTCATTGATGCTTTAAGAGTTTTTCTCATTTTTTTTTCTCTAAGTTTACGTAGAGCCCAACGTTCCCACAGTCTCCTGTGCCCACCTGTAGCCTGATATAGTCTGGACTTGAGCCCTCATCATTGGTACTAGACGGGCAAATCTCAGCATTTGTTAGTATTTGCTCTCTTTAGGGTGAAGAAAAATGTCCTCCATTGACCTAACACATTTGTTGGCTATATTAATTCCTTTGTCAGGCATGGTTATATCTCATTTCTTTGTAGCTGGTGTTTACTAAAACAGCCACAAACTCATAGGGAAGAGGAAGGTTGTAGGCCTTCATGTCTTACTTATTTTCTGGTTTTATACTTTTCAATTACCTTGTGGAAAAATGTTAGGAATAATGTAAAATGATTTTTAATATATTTTGCCTGCTTCTTGCCTTTTGACAACATGGGTAGGAGTCCCATGTAAACAATGCCCAGTAGTTCTGATTCTCTTAGATTTGCATATTATAGACTCAGTAATACTTTTCAGGTAACCTGAATGTTTGTTCCTGGTTGTAGAGAATAGAAATAGAATAAATTTGTAACTTCGTTTTATTAGTCACAAAGGAAGAATGAGCACAGAGAAAGGTGACAGATGTGTTCTTCCCAATCTACAGTTGGCGGTTCTGTCCTCCACTTCCAACACCGAACTGAATTGTCCTTTCTTGGAAATTACCATTTCTGGTTTATTTATATTTATTTTGGAATCCTTGTTTCCAGCAGGGAGGTGTTCTTTAGGAATATATGTGTTCAAGGTCAGTGGGTCTGGGTGATGGCTGTTTGGAGGTTTTGTTTCTTTGAACCAACCACATGGGCATCAGGCTTGAATGTTCCCAGACAAAATGCCGGTGGCCACGTTTGACCTCACCTTCCCCCGCCCATGGTCCGTGCACATGGTCCGCGCATGTAAAGGAGGAGGAGGTTCTGTGCTCTTTTCTGGAGGAGAGCCCTGGCTGTGCTCTCAGACCCTCGCCTGCCCCACACATGTACAGGCGAGATGGGTTTTCTCCTCAGGCAGCATCCCTGAGAGTGGCTCTTGGTTCCCAAAGGATAATGTCAGGCCAGCGCATCCTAGTGCATGCCATTAATGGAGATGGCTCTGCACGTGGACAGAATAGAAGAGCTCCGCTCAGGCATGGGCAGGGAGCATTACCTCCATGCCACCAGCCCAGCGCATCTCAGACGCAGAGGCAGAGTGTGGATGGAAAGCTGCCTCGAAGCCAAGATGGCATCCCAGTTCTGTCTTGCATGTCAACCACTAGTGGTTGGCTGAGGCTTCCAGAAAACACAGAGAACACTTTGGAGGACACTTCAGGGCTCCCTGGGGGAGGGCACCCAGAGCCCTTGGCCATGTCTGCCAGCGATAAGGAAGGAGGGTGGGAAGGGCTGCTTGAGGCTGGCCCCCATCCCCACAACTCTCCCTGATTTAAACCAGAGCTGGAGAGAATTTCTCCTGACCTGCATTGTTCCCACCTCACATAGAACTGTTTCACTGACATCCGTTGTGACATCATGCCCTCGCCCTGTGTGTACTGTGAGAAATGAAGCTAAGGATGCGTTTTCACGAGATTGCATAGTGAGCGCTTTAGGCTAGAATATTCTCTGTCAAAGAGTGTGCTTCTCCTAGGAAACTGCTTTGCTTTGATCTCATATGCACAGAGTCCTGTAACTGGTCATCTGTAAACTTATTTCTGTAAAGGGCCAGAGAGTAAGCAGTGTAGGTTTTGCAGGTCTCTGCAGCAGCTGCTTGACTCTGCCACCACAGGGCGAAAAGTGACCATAAATGACATGTAAATGAATAAGCGTGGCTGTGTCCCAATAAAACTTTACTTAACCGAAACAGAAGGTGGGCCAGGTTTGACCAGTGAACCATAATGTTTCAGCACTGATGTAAGTGAGTCTCTGTCTTTCCACTGGCTTCTGAGGAGCTCAAAAACTTAGAATCGAATCCAGCTGTGTATATGATGGGCCGACAAGCTGGGCTTTAAATTCTGGCTTCTCTCCTAATTTCATCCGAACTTTCCTCCCTTCATTTCTCCTTTGTCCCATTTTCCTATATCCATAATGCAAGTGTTACTTCACTGAGTGTATTTGTGCCAGGAGCCTTACATTTTTTTTTCTTCTGAAATGAAGCAGGGCATAAATAAATAATTGTGTTTTCTTAAATTGGGATTACAAGTCAAACATCCTGACAAATATCATGGCAATGAAAATTTCCAAGTATCAACCTGCTACCCACTGTCTGAGTTAATACAGTATCTAAAGGAGCAGAGTTAGAATAAAGCAAAAGGATGTCAGTGAGTACTTGGAGTTCATTGAGGGAATATTGAAACAATAAATTGGGGGGAGGTTAGTGATGGCAGAGGAGCTAAGGCTGGCAAGGGAATCAAAAATAGAAATGAATTTGTAATGGGCAGCCGGGATTGGGGTAGGGTATGAGATGTGCTGGGCTGGGATAGCCCATCTCTGGCAATTTTAGGCAAAGACAGAGACTGGCGATGAGAAGTTAGGAGGCAGGCTCCTGGTCAGTAGTGGAGGCTGCGCCTGAATTTCCAAATTAGTGCACTTGCTAGGGTTTTATACATGGGTAGTATATGCTTAGGAGCTTGTTTTGCTTAAAGGAAAGTATTGATAACCCCGGTCACAGGGTCGAAGTATTTATTGACTCTAAAGAAAAGTTTTTAAATCGGGGGCATTGATTACTTGGAAAATGCATTTTTAATGATCCCGACGTTTTCTCCCCCTTCAGCCGTACGGTCTTTTTTTTTCTTTTTTAATCTCACTTAATGCATCTACTGGAAAGACTTGTACTTTCTCAGAAGAGAACTGGGGATCATTCTTTTTTTAGTCTCGCAGGTGCTTGGCAATGAAGCAGGGGAAGTAATGATTTGTGCAGATTTTATTTCTTGTGTAGCCTGCCGTGCGGGTAGACTCTTAGTTTTGCGAAATGCTGCTGACTTGTGAAAGTTTTCAGCTCTACGTACAGGGCTGCCAGAGGTTTTTTTTTTTCCCTGCTTTGGAATTTTTCTAAGGTGCATCTCAGTGAAATACGCTCTCCTTTAAACTTCAAGTCATCAAAGGGAGACATGGTTGGGTAATTAGGACGTAAAATATAGATTATTGGCATCTTCCCCAGGAGTCTTCACACAGAAGCAGGGTGCATGCTGGAGAGTGCACGCTGGCAGGAACTAGAGAGAACCAGCAAAGGTGGATGGCTTTGTGTCTGCCTGGGAGGCCATTGAGAGACACTGAAATAATTAAACACACTCTGGCTAAGTCAGTGGCTTCATTGTATCTCTTCACCCCGGGACCAGGAAACACACACACACACACACACACACACAGGTGGGGGAGAAAACATTGACTCTGCTGGGCAAAAGGCAGGGAGCCACAGACCGAGAAAAGAATCAGTGGATCAACGTTTCCTTATTTGATTATGAAAATGAAGCCTTATCAAAGACTAAAGAAATAGTCACTTCTCCGTACAGGCTGACATGATGTGTTGTGGTATGAATTCTTTCTCCAATGATGACTCATAACATCATGGACCGGGAGACACAGTATCGTTTCAGATGTGTCTTTCTTCAAAAGAAGGCCATGAGAGATTATTGCTTTTTAAGTTAATTTGATGTTAGATGTAATAAGTCCTATGAGAGAGACATTCTTTTTTTAATGTAAATAGTTTTTCTAGTTTCTCTCTTCATTTGATCTCTGTCTGTTGTTCTGACAACCTTCCTGTCACTGACAACCTTCCCCCACCAAGAACCCCAATCTGAAATAATGAGTACTACTTTTTGCTGGCAGAGACTATATCTTAGTTACTTTGGGTGAATGAACATCACTTCTTTGTTCTGTTTTTGGACCTGACAGCAGCGCACAATTTCCTTGAAAACTTCTCTCCAGGTTTCATGTTCTCATTATAATAACCGTCCTTCAACCCAGTCGGCCTAAATTACTGGATGAATTTTACACACCATCAAGCAGTGACCAGAAATGTCACAGGCGACTAAGTTCCTGAGTCTTTTGCAAAATGAGAAGCCAAGTCTAATTGGTAACTAGACTTGGAAAAGTCCTGAGCTTGCTCTGGGCAGGGGGTGTTCTCCATCTGGCATGGCACTGATGAGTTTAGCCTCTCACTGAAGTGGTTGAGTAATTCCTAATGTGCTGGCTCTTCCTCACTCCTGGACAGATTTCTTTCTTTCTTTTTTTTAAAGATTTTATTTATTTGACAGACAGAGATCACAAGTAGACAGAGAGGCAGGCAGAGAGAGAGGAGGAAGCAGGCTCCCTGTCGAGCAGAGAGCCCGATGCAGGGCTTGATCCTAGGACCCTGGGATCATGACCTGAGCCGAAGGCAGAGGCTTTAACCCACTGAGCCACCCAGGCTCCCTGGACGGATTTCTATAATTTGATGTCTTTCTGAACTGTTACTCCCCAGAACGTATTTCAGTCAACTAGGTTGTTAAGCATCAAAGTCATGCTGTACATTTGAAAAAAAAAAGGACAGAGCCAGAACTCTTCTGATAGTGAGTTGCTGAACTGTGGACCACAAAGAACAGTGATTCGCACTGTCAGGTACAAGTGACTTTCCACTGGCTTGTGGCTCACTTCACTGGGGAGCAAATATTTGCACTGCGTTTGGGGGAAGGGACAGTTTCACGGGAACGTGTGCTTGGTCACCATCGCCTTTATCTCTCCTCTCTCACCTCTCCCCAGCTTCAGATTCCTGGGCCATCCCCAGAGCAGCAGGAGAGAGCCCGCACCCCGTTCTTCTGGTGGGACCGGCTCTACTGACACGGCTTTTTTCCACCGAGGAAATGAGTCATGGTTTACCAAAAGCCTTTGACAAATGCTTTTCTTTTTTTTAAGCCTCAGAAGAATTTTAGTTTTCTACCAGGTTCAGACTAGAGTAGCTAAGAAATCAGAACAGACTGAGGTTTCTGCACCAGTCTTTCTCTTCACTGGAAACTTTTCTCACCCCTACATGCAGACTGAAAGCAAAGGAATTAATATATAAGGAAGGAAAAAAAAAAAGTAATGAAGAATTTGTCCTCCACCTCTTGTCTTCCCCCTGCCCCACCTCAGGGGAACCGTAGCTCCTGGGATAGCCGCAGAGGGTTGAGTCGGTCCAAGCTCCTGGTGAGTGAGCTCCGGTCCCTGGAGACCAGATGGCGTGGCGGCCACTCAGGGCCGTGCTTCTCGTTGGCGTGATGCTCTAGGGGTGAGTCGTCCAGCAGAGAGCCAGAAAATGCCACTGACATTTTTCTCAAACTTCAAGTAAAAAATGAATGAATTTCTCTACCCCTACTTACGTGTTAGCCCAAACTTGAGTTTATATTGAGACTTGTCTCTGGGGGAAAAAAATACAGTGTATGTCTGAAGAGCATGTAAGAAGTTATCACCTCCCTTGCAGGTGAAGGTGGAACATGGGGCTCGTCCTCAGAGCTGCCATTGAGACTCACACACCCAGTGTGCCTCTGTCCAGAAGTTCGGGCGAGACAGAGTATGTATATTGCCTAAAGATAGGTAGGCTTCAGAGCACCTATTTCTTTGGATGTTTTAAATTTGCAAGGTAGTCTTGTCTCCAAATCAGAGGGAAAAACAAATTTTGATACCTGGTGTTTTGAAATTAGAATATTTGGATGCCTTTTCCATGCAGTGGAGCATGTTATAAAAGCTGTGTGTGATTCCTTCAGGACTGGGTTTTCCCCAGACTGGAATTTTTGTGGTGCTTCCGTTGAAGCAAAGTAGTTCGCCACACTAACAGGGGAAGTAGAAAGATCTGGAAATTGGGAGATCCTAGCAATGGTGTGCGCTCTGCCATGGACCGAGTCTGCGTCAGTGACAAGCTGCTTTATCTGTAGGCTTCTGTCTCCCCTGGCTCTCAAGTCAGGGCACAGGCTTTCCCGCTACGTCCTGGGGAGCCATGCGATCCCTTCCTGGGCCCGTTTGTGGGGAACATGGATGGGAAACACCACCACCACCAACCCCCAGTGGCTCCTCTATGACAACATTTAGTACTGCTCTAACGGTACAGCAGTAACTCCCGAACCAAATGGAAAACCACTGGTGTCTACCATACCTTCTCTTGAATTCTAAGCTGTGCTTCAGTGAGGGGCGGGGGGCATGAAGCCCAGCAAATGGGCATGGCCCTTGGATGGTGTGACCGTGTCATGCCAGGAAAACTCTGCTTCGGATGGTTTATGTTTTGGGTTTAGGTGACCTTCTTGGAAACACAAGACTACTTTCTCCTTCACTCATTCGCTTGGCAAATAGGCGAGTACTTACAGGGGCACACTTCGAGCCTTACTTATGGGGACACTATCAGGTGCTGAGCACACAGAGGCAGACACACCTGCCTGTGCTCCGGGACACTCAGAGGTTAGTGGGTAACGATGCAGGGACAGACCCTCGTTGAAGTGAGAGCATCAGAAAGCGGCCCCCGAATGTGGGTTTGGTGGAGTCAGGGGGAGTGGATGTTTGCTACTCACACTGGGTGCTCAGAAGCCAGAGATCCTAGTACGCACTGGGTACTGTGGTTCGGAAGGAGGCTGGGACCATGCCCAAAGGGCCTCTCTTCCATGACCCCAGGACAGCACCAAGCTCATGAAGGTCTCCAGCAAGAAAGGCAAAGCTTTATGTGCTCTGGGGGATCACCAGGTTGCAGCAGAGGAGAACAGACCAAGAAGAAAGCCAAGCTCAAAGCTGGGAGGCTGATGCAGGATCCAGGTAAGGAAGGAGAGGACTCTGAGGAAGGCCATGGACCTAAGAAGGGAGAAATAAGGAGATGCAGTCTGGAGTCTAGCCGACTGAAGAAAGGGGTGAAGGATGGGCGGGGGACAGATGACCAGCTTGGACAGGTGGATGGATTTCCCTCCCAGTGGTAGGGCTAAGGTGCAGCCCAGGCATCCTGATTCTAGGTCCTGTAGGTTTTGAAGCTCCTGGCCACTCCCCTCCTCTGGCAGGTTTGGCAGGGGAAGATGACACATTCAGTTCGGATCTGATGACTTGGTGGTGCCTTCGGGGTTGCCGAGGCGCTCGATTCCACAAGTGAGTAAGTGACTCTCCAGAAGTTCAGGAGCAAGGTCTGCATGTCCATAGCATCCCGGTAGCAGTTAAGGGCGGCGGCATAACTGAGGTCACCCAGAGATTGTGTAACATGAGCAATAAATGGGCCGAGGTAGAAGAACCAGTTGGGGGAGATGGGAGGGGATAGCCTGAGAAGCAAGTGGGAAGTCTGAATAGGCTGATGCCCAGGGAGCTAGGGAAGGGGCTGAGCAGAGTGTTGAATGATGCAAGACCAGGACTGAGAAATGTCCATCGGATGAAGCAATGATTGCCCAGTAGGGCAGAGGCAAGTAGGGCAAAAGCAACTGTCGTTCAATTTAGTGATTAACGTAATTGACACGATTTCAAGCATAGGTTTTACTTCGTGTTTTCCCCCACAGGTATATTGTCTTATCCTGATATCAAGTATCTGAGAAAGAAAATAACTTTTTTTTAATCGTGGTTAAATGAACATAAGTGTAAAATTTACCATTTCACCATTAAGTGTACAGGTCAGTGGCTTAATTAAGCACATCCACATTGCTGTGCAAGAAAATCCCTTTTTAACAGTGGTAAATGTTCATTAAAATTGGGCAGAAAAAAATTGAATTGGAAGGCAAATCTGTAGTGACTGTTTTTCCTCGAAGTTACCTGGAACAGTACATTTTCCCAGCTTGGTAACTGGGCATTCAGAGCCGCCGTGAATTAGAGATGCAGTTTTGTTCTTCCCATGGTGCTGTGTTGCTCACATTGAAGGCAGCGTCTGAAGACCGCACCCACCCTCCTTCCCATGCACACATACACACATGCGTGTGCGAGCACATATCAGCAGTGGAAAAGCCCCTGGGAGGGTATCCCAGTGTGGGTTGTGAGCCATGCCTCACCACTCACCCACTGGGGTCTTGGGCCAGGGGGACTTAACAACTCAATCCATTTTCTTGCCTCTGAAGGATCGTGCAGAGGGAGTGCCTGTGATCACCATCAGCAGACTTCAACCCAGAGAAATGGTGGGCGCGTTGCTTGGGTGCCTGTTCCTTGCCATGTGGCATCCGCCGTTCTGCCGAAAGCAGACATCCTATCTTGGGACAGTCAACGCTTTTCTCTTCCAGGAGGGTCTTCTCAGGTGAGGGCCTCTCTGAGCTCACAGCAAGCTTGGAAACCTTAGCTAAAGAAGAACTTCGGCCTGGGGCTGGCTCCCAGCTTAGGGTCCCATAGGAGGATAACTTGGAGGTCGGAATGGCCAAGAATCTGCTCCATGAGCATTTCTCCAGTGGCTGGCTTAATAAAGTGCTTCTATAACATCCATTCAGAGCTCCATAAACTGCATTTTAAAAGCCCTAACCACTTTGGGAGTAGAAGAGGGTAATAAACTAAAGGAAAAATTCTCCTGGACGAATTATACGTAGGGACCTTGTCTCTTTTGTGGGAGAGACATGAGTACCTGAGTATCCAATACTACTTATTGAGGAAAGACACTAGAGTAGAGTATTGGTAGCCATTTTCAAGATTTATCTCACACATATTCCAAAAAAACTCTTCCTTTCCCTTCCCTAAAAATGCCTGTATACGTTTTCTCTGTAGTTGTAAATGTTAGCTCAGGAAACTTGTTCGCTGTCCCTTAATGCAGCCGTTGGCCTGTTGTGGCCCTATTGTTTGCCAGGTTCTGCCATGACATCTCCATGCCCCAAAGCAGATACACTTTAGGGCCCAAGTGAGGTTCCGGAGGTCTGCCAGGGATGGACAGATCGCTGTCCTCTGCATGACCCTCCTCCTTGTCTTTGGAAGCTGAAAGGGGCTTGTGTCCCTTCTAATGCCTTTTGAAAGTATATTTACCTTCCTCCCTGTTGGGACAATGGCAGCTCCCATTTTTGACATGACTTGTGTGAAAACATCTGCCCCCAGGGTAGGTGTGAATCAGGGTAAGACGAGGAGCTTTGCTGTGAAATGGCAAAAGGTTTTCGGTTGTTCTTTCCAAATGACTCCTCGGGAGGAAAAGCTGTCCAGCTGCCACCTTCCCGTTGCTGGTCCAAGAACGTGTAAGACTGGACAGTATTTGAGGTGAGATGATGGGTAGCACCTGGTTTTCTTTGTTGGCTTCGCTGCCCCCTCTGGAGAAGTGTTTCTTCCACAGGAACGAGCCCCCAAACCCAGCATCTGGGCCTTTAGGGACCAGGCATCTGAGGCTGAGCTGAGCTGAGTTAGGCTCACTCCCAGATTGTGGGGGCCCACTCAGCTCTTCTCCCTGGAACCCAGCAAGCTCCATGGTGGGCAGGCCCTGCCTTCTCCACGTTTGCAGCCCCTGCAGGCTGAGACTCTGGACGTGGTGATGCTCTGTGAAGTTGGACTTCCGGGGCCTCGAGGCATCTTTAAAGCTGTGCCCTCTGCCCCAATAGAAACCAGTCTCGGGGAGTCTAAGGAGCCAGGGAAGAATTACAGCTGGGCCAGATGCCTTAGAAGTAGACTGCAGGGCCTCTCTGGGCACCCTTCTCCGGCGGCCCCAGTGTGGGGCTCCCTCTGAGCTCCCGCATGGAACACAGAGCTGGCAAAATGATGGGTCTTTGATTGAGGGCTGTTGTTCTGCTGTTTTCTGTCCCTTCCTCCTTCCATGGGGCTTTTGATGATTCTCCTCGAGAAGGTACTTTGTGTCTTTTTGTCCAACCAGAGTCGTTTCTGCCGGCTCTTCTTTGAGAGCTGAAAGGTGCTTGTGTCCCTTCCAACCTGTGCCTTTTGAAAGCATCAAGGCTTGATTTTTGCTGTTCTGGGAAGGGGCTCAGAACGCTCTCCAAGCCTTTGTCAGGGTGGGGGCGGGGGAGGAATTAGAGCTCTTTCCTTTTACCCCAGCGCACACCCCCTGCCAACTCTATCACAGCACTTTCACTTAAGAAAGAGAGAACTTGGGCTAGTTCTGGTGGGACTTGGAATTTCTGACTGCTCTTCGCTGACATCTGTGCAATTTGTCAAGCTAACATTGCTGTCTTTATGTGTAAGGCCCTGGGCTCAGACTGTAGAGGCACAAGGGCTCCTGGGATGGGGCAGCATGTGGGGATACAGACGATTTGCCAAGTTGATAAATATTCTTGGCGTGTGTGTGTGTGTGTGTGTTGGGGAGGGTATGTGACTGCCTGACCTTAGTATATGGAGGTGGAGCTGGGAGGCCACCTGGCCCTTGGTCCCTGGTCATTGCTCACAGATGCTTACAGCACTCCCTCAGTCAGATGGACGGACGGATGGATAAGTAGGTAATCTCACTGTTTTCCTTTTAGAAAGAACCACAGACAGCTCTGATGAGCAAGGGTTAGACAGAACAGCTGAGGGGAACCTTGCATGCTGACCTCCCTCTTCACACCCTCCAGCACATGCCTGGCGTGTAGGGAACATGGTCCTGGCAGCTGAGCAGTACGTCAATGTTAAGGAGTTAAAAGGAGAAACCGAGGAGATTGCGATGATAATTGTTTGATAACAATAATGTATTTATTGAGTGTTTTCTAAGTTCAGATCCTGTGCTGAGTTACCCTTCCATACACTCCTGCACACATGTATTTTAAATTCCCTACTGACTGTATAAAGTAGATCCTACTAATGGCTCCATTTTACAGATAAGGAAACTGAGTCCCTAGTCCCTGGACCTTGTCTACCTCACTAATGGGGCCTTCAAGAAGGAACTAACACTTATTGGACTTTTACAGTGTACGCGGATGCTGTGCTGAGGGCAATAGAAATATTTCATCCACCCCACGATTCTGTGTGTGGGCACCATTACTTTCCCCATTTTATGAGCGGAAACCTGACAGGGAGGTCAGGGAGGGAGCCTGCCCAAGGTCCCACCGCGGAGTCCGAGGAGCTCCAGGAGAGGAAGCCAGGTGTGTGTGGCTCCAGCGTCTGTGACTGTAACTCTTGGGTTGTTTCGAAGAACCCCCTTTTTCTATTTAAACATATACAAAATATCCCATAAGGAGTTTGCATTAGTTCTTATAACTTCTAAATAACTATAAGAGCAAAATGTTAACGACCTCCGGTTTGAAAGCCGGCACAATCCAAATCAATAGCCGTGCTTTTGTGTGACGGAAGGTGGTCTTTTCATGAAACAGAATCACCGCTCGTCCTTGTTGGGTTAAGCAGCAGAAAGACACAGCTTCCGATTCAATTTCATATTTAATCAATTTTGGTATTTGGACTTGAAGCATTCCAGCATACATGATGCCTTTTTGTGTAATTTTGCCGTCTAAAACGATGTTAACAACGCTAGGGCTTTGCCCACACGGACAGCTCCAACTGCCCGTCCCAGCAGGGCTCACCACCATGCCTCAGTCACTCACCTTAACAGGGTGCCTCCCCAATCTGGCTACTTCCCTTGAAAATACAGTTAGATCTGTGGCATTATTGAAACATTAAGTAAACAGACATTTAATCCTTTTATGACTGGATTTGAGACTGGAAACCTTCATGGCTGCTGGTTTCCCGGGACCTGTGCTAATGAACTTGGCCTTTGCAGAGCTGGCAGGTGCAAAAGTCACGTCCTCTGCCTGACACCAGGCTCCGCCGAGGTCCGGTGCATGTGCCGTCACACACACGTGGGCACGCATTTCTCCTGCCGCTGTCTGCGGTCCACTGCGAAGCCTGCGTTTGCGCAGCCTGGCATGGTGACATTTGGCCTTTGTGAGTGTACTTCCAGACACAGACGTGGACTTAGACATCTCAGGCCCACCCTGGGTCACAGGCCACTCATCTGGATAAGCCAGGTTCTGTTTACGTTAATATAGACTAAGATTTTCATTGACACTAGAATGTAAAATTTTAAAATTCTTGTAGACTGCCAAGAACACATCTATAGATGACCACAGTCCTCCCACCCCCTTCAGAAGTCCGTGTTCTAGAGCGTGGCCCCACTGGAGTGACCCACTATCCGTTGTCCCTTCCTTGCCACCCTCTATGCCCACTTCATTCCTGTGCTGACCGCTTGGCTCAGGCCTGCTCCCTCTCCCCTGTCCCTTTCACAGTTCGGCTTCTGCTCTGGGTCTCTGGCCTCACTCTCCAGCATGCTTGGGGGGAGGCACCTTCCCAAGCCTGACTTCAGTCCCTCTCACTGAGGACCCTGGCCAGCGTGGATATGACCTCTCTCCAGTGGCGGGCCAGGCTGAGGTGCAGGCAAGGAGGGGCTGGCAAGGTTTTCCCGAAGAGCTCAGGCCAAGGGGACACAATGTTTGGGCAGTGAAGAGCCATCACCCGCTTTTTGTTCTCTGTTTTGGGGAGATGACTCTGGGGCTCATTCCCTTTCTGACCCATGGGCTGCCAGAAGGCAATCCTAGTTTGCACCACCTAACAAGTCTGACGGGAATTTCCCCCTTTGATATCTACAGCATCCCTAGCCAGTTACATGGAGAACTTATCTTCCAAATCTGTGCTTCCCAGAAATGAAATTTAGCCAAACCATTCCTCTTCTTTCACGGTTTTGCCACTGAAAAGACGGTGGTCTTTGGAATTCTCACACAGCTTCCTTGTGTTCTAGATGGTTTCTTGAGTCTCATGCACATAGAGCCTACGAGCCATGTATCAGGGTTGTCGTTAGAACTTTCATGTGAGTTTGGAATCATCGGGGAGCATCCAGGGACTCTAGGATTGCATGAATCTTGTTCTTTAAAAGGGTTTAGTGGAATTACAGAAGGCACCAGCCAGTGAGGCCCACGCTAAAGTCACGGGCTTCCCCGGAGCCCAAGTCCCATTTTTCCCTTTGTAATCATTACCCAAGAACACGGTGCTGTTCGCTGAGCTGTTCGAGGTTGGACCTGATTTTCCATTTCCTTTGTGGGGTCAATGGAGGGTCTTATTTCATGTTCTCTTCAGGGGATAATTGCTCTTTTGCTGTTTTGCCAAGCTCTCCTTTTTGGCATTTTTCCTTTCGATCTTGTGACAGTGAAAGCGAATATTTGCACAGTTGGCTTTTCCACTCCCTTGCGGCCGCTCCGGCATCTGTGTGGAGCCGGGAGAGGGGGCCGTCCAGGGCGCAGACGAGGCCACTCGGGCAGGCTGCAGGATCACCTTTGCTTCCGTCCGCCCTTTTAAAGGGGATCATAATTAACTTGGAAATAAAGAACAAATGACAACCTTAGGACCATTAACCTTCTGAAAAGGTATGCAGCCCTGTGGTGTCTTCAAATATTGAAAATTATGAGGAACGGTTTATAAAACTGAACCAGAAGCATTTGGGCAAAAGAGGAGGAGCAAAGCTGTTGCTTGTCTCTTTAAAAAAAGAAACCAAATGGGAAAACGCATGCTCCTTTTTTCTGTCCCGTTCTCACGCACACGTGATCCCACGAGACAAGGCGAATCGATCATAATAAACCATTTGTTTTTTTAAAGATATATTTATTTATTTTGGAGGGAGGGACAGAGGAATGGAGGAAGAGAAACAGAGAGAGAGAGAGAGCCCGGGGAGGGGCAGAAGGAGAGAGAGGGAGCGACTCCCAAGTAGACTCTGAGCTAAGCACGGAGCCCGACTCAAGGCTCGATCTCGTGACACTGAGTTCACGACCTGAGGTGACACCAAAATTCGGTCGCTGAACTGGCTGAGCCACCCCGGTGCCCCTTAAACGATTTCTAAAGAGGTTTGCACCAGAGCTTTCTGAGAGAACTTGCTGTAACGACATGTTCTCTGCCTGCGCTGGCCAGCGCTCTAACCACAAGTCACACTGGAGATGTGACTAGCCTGACTGAGGAGCTGAATCTGGAATTTTTGTTCATTTTAATTAGTTAAGTTTAAGTAGCTCCAGGTGGCTGGTGATCCACTGTATTGGAGGATCTGCTAGAAACATGGCATCGAGTCATCTCCATACTATTTAGATCATCAATTTTGACTGCCCTGCCAAATTCTAAACTCATCTGTCCAGCTGCCTAGTGGCTAGTCCATAGGCATTTAAGTTCCGTTGTGGCCAACACAGCACCATCATCCTCCCACATGCTTAATTAAGGCTCCTGCTCCCTGGTCTCCAATCTCAGTGAGGAGAACCGCCCCCCATGCAGGGGCCCAGGCAGAGGTATTCCAGTCGCCCCTTCCACCCTCGCGCATGAGTGATCAGCCTGTCCCCTCAGCATTTCCCCTAGATGGTATTCTGAGTCCCCGCATCTCTCTCCACCTCCGCAGAAGCCCCCCGAGGAAAGCCTTCCGCTTCTTGCCTGGATAATCACAGTCACTTCCTGCCCAGTCTGCCCACTTCCTTCCCGAACCTCTACAGCTCATTCTTCACGTACAACCAAGGGCATAGTTCTACAACATGAGTCAGACCTCCTACTGCCTACTTCACTCTGTGTCAGTTAGCGAGAGCCCCACTGTGAAACACTGAAAGCCAAAACAACGGGGATTTAAACGATGTAGAAGTCCATTTCTGCCATCAGAGTGATCAGTCCGGGGCTGAGGGGGACAGTCTGCTGAAACCAGGGTGTTTCCTAACCCGGCCATCATGTCCATACTCCAGCTAGTGGAGGGGTGGCACAGCAGGGGAGGGAGCACTTCTTCCCATTAAGGTCACTTCCCAGCACCCGTAGGTGCCACTTTGAACATCCCACTGGCCACAGCTTGGTAACCTGGCCCCCCACCACCCCACAATGGCAGGCATGGCTGGGAAGTGCTGTCTTGTTTTGTATAGAAATATGCCCGCAGGAAGAGGGGGAGAGCAGGGTCCAGGGGTGACTGGTGGTCTTTGCCACGTCTTCCAACAGCTTTTATCATGCAATGTAGACCCCTCACTGTGGCCGCCGAGGTTCTAGGTGGTCGGACCCCTGCAGCAACCACGCTGTATTCCAGCCAAACTGACCTTCTTTTGGTTCTTTCCATGCTGAGCTCTCACTTGTTCCCTAGATCATTTATGCGAGCCTTTCCCTCTGCCAAAAGTGTTCCATCCCCGAACTCTGTGGGCCCAGCCACGTCTTGTCACTGTGATTCCACTCGTCACCTCTGCAGACCTTTCTCAGACCACCTGTCTGATCAGCACACACAAATTCCTTTAGGAAAAAAAAACTCCTTTAGAACCTGCCATGTTTTACATGTCTACCACTCCGTCGCACAGTGCCTGCCCAGTAGATACCCAGTAACCCAATAAGAACTTTTGAGGGAGAAGTGATGCATCTCTGAAAGATGGAAACAATCTCATCAGGGGTTTCGGGTAAGTCTGAGAAACTCTGCATCATTATAAAGGGTCAGGGTACTGTCCCTCTACATTCCATCCAGGTGGTTGACCAGATTCGCTTAAAGACCAGAACCAATCTCAACAGTGTGTATTGGATCAATCATGCTGGCACGTGGGGCTTTTAGGCAGGACTCCGGCGTCCGTGTGAGAGTCCTTGGCTCCAACACTGTCCAGCCAATGGTGTGACCCACAGCCAGCATTTTATTTCAGCCCGTAGGACCTGTAACTAATGTTTTGAAAATAAAGCAAGCAAGTGTCCCATGGTGGGGTACAGGCCAGCTCCCCAGTTTTTATCTAGATGTTCTTAGAGAACACAGACAGACGGGGGCTGCCTTCAGCTTGGATCATTCCTTAGGGGATATTTAAACCCACATGTGAGCACGAAGTAGACCCCATTAGTCTGGCCCCCTGAGAGAAGGAGGTTTACTCTGGGCTCTGAGGACATTTGCTCATGGAGAGCCTGTGAACTGAGGTCACTGCAGACGTGATGAGCATCCTGGGCCTGCACATGTAGGTTTTGAATGAAGACTTGACTAGGCTTTGGGCCTGGAGGCAACAGGCAGAGAGGTAGGTAGAAGGAAATGGGAGGTGCCTAGATCTCTCTCCATTCTCACAGAAGGGAATCGTTAAACATCGGACTCGTGTGTTCTGTGATTTGAAGCCAGTTACCTAAGGTGGCCGGGCCTCTGTAAATTTCCCAGGCAGTCGTGCATTTTTCTTCAGTGTCCACTGGATGTGAGATTTAGATTAGGCCAAGAGGTTGTCAAGAGAGCCCCATTCCCTTACGCCTGGCCGTGGCTTTCAGCTGGTGACCGTTCCAGATGAGCTCACGGACAGATGGTGGCGACTGGCCTGGGAATGCCGATGCCAGGAGAAGTCTGTTCCTCTCATCCCACACTGGGCCTGTTTCTGAAACACAGAATTATGATGTCCCTTTCATACATTAGCTCACCCTTTTTCTGGCCAAGTATTACCTTTTGGAGACAAGTGACCTCAAGTTGGCAGCATTAGCAAGAATGGGCACCAGTGGGGCAAATCTTTGAAACTTGTTCTGGCAAGGCAGTTCTGCACTAATACCTGCCTCCCTCGGGTGGGTCTCCAGGGGCTGGCTGGGACCTTGGTGCACCCTTTCCCCTTACGGCTGGCCCATGTGGGGAACTTCAGAGGTTCTCACAATGTCTGTGAGATGTCTTAGCTCCATCCCCTGCTGAGTTCAGACCTGCATGAGGGGCAGGGACGGAGGTGGCCAGAAAACGGCCTGAAGACATAAAGATGTGGAGTGGTTAAAGAGCATCGGAAATGAAAGACGCCAGAGACCTCTGCCCTCCCCCTTCCCTCCCTCCTCAGAGGGGCCTTCCCTGACGTCCACTCCGAATTCACTAGCTTACTTCTCCATTCACACTCCAATTCTTTGCATATACTTAAAAATTTTTCATTTGTGGTAAAAAAAAAAAAAAATGTAAAATTGACTGTCTCAGCCATGTCTGAGTGTGAAACTCAGCTGTGTTCGGTACATTCACGTTGTTGGGCAACTCTGAGCACCGCCCATTGCCAGCTAAAACTATGTCGCCGGTAAACACTGATGCCCCGTTGCCCTCTGCCCTCGCCCCAGCCCCTGGCCACCGTCCTTCTGTTTTGTGTCTCAGTGAATTAGATGACACCAGGGACCTCCAAATGTAGACTTATCCAACCCGTGTCCTTTAGTGACTGGCATGTCCTCCGGGCTCACCCATATCGTAGCCTGTGTGCGACTTTCCTCTTTATACCTGAGTAGTACTCCCTTATAGGTATGGACTACGGTGTGTTTCCCCTTTCGTTTGTGACCGCGTCTTGGGCTGTTTCCACCTCCTGGCATCAGGAATCATGCTACAGTGGCCGCGGCGGCAAACACTGCTTCCAGTTCTTCGGGGCACGTACCCACAAGTGGGGTTGCTGGGTCCTGCTGACGCCCTTGCGTCTTCATCTGGCAAACAAAAGGGCTGGCCCTCAAAGCCCACTCGGACTCTGGGGCTGTGTCCATCCACGCTTGGCGTGACCAGTGGGGAGCTGGGGAACAAGGGCCCTCAGAGCCCCCAGCCCCCTCCTCTGTGACACTAAGAACAGGACTCTCAGAAGGACCGTGAGCCTCCCGTGGCTGCTTTGTTCTGAGCCCCTCCCCCGACTTTTCAAAGAAGCCAACTTTTGGAGCAGGAATAGGGAGAAATGTGTTACAAGTGGCACTTCCAGAGTTCATAGATGTTGGCTTTGGTAATGGTTTCCATGCAACAAGTGGGTGTTTCTTTTGCCTTCTCTCTTTTCAGCTGAGAGGCCTGTCTGCCTCCCTCAGTGCCTGCTAAGGCCGTCTCCCAACCCCCCCGGGAGCCCTTCCTGCCTCCCTCTCTGCCCTCCCCTTCCACCTCTTTCTGAACCTAAGGTGGCTGCTCAGCCTTGTTGATGCTGATGTCATGTTTCTAGCTAATGCTGAGCTGAGTCATTTAAAAATCCATCTTGCCAAGGAAGTAAAGACCTAGGAAAGGTGTTTTGTTTTTTAAGATTGTTTTTTAATTTATTCATGTGAGAGAGAGAGAGAGAGCACAGGCAAGGGGGAGAGTTGGAGCGGGAGAAGCAGACTCCCCACTGAGCGTAGATTCCCAACGTGGGACTCATCCCAGGATGCTGAGACCACCACCTGAGCCGAAGGCAGACACTTAACGGACCGAGCCACCCAGGCGCCCCTAGGAAAGGTACTTCTAAAAACACAGTATTGCTGTCTCTTCTCCGAGTCCAGCAGGGACCGATGTTTCGGGGGAGTGTGCTCACCGGGTTAGTTAGGGGACAGTGCGCTTAATTTGGCCCCGTGCTGCTTGACCTCAGAGCGGGGTCGCTTGCTGCAGTGTTGTGGCAGCCTAATGGATTATCCTGTGGATGCTGTTTAGAGAAGATGGACTGAAAAATATGAGGTGACCAGACTTGCCCTCACAGCATCCCTCCCGCCCCCGCCCCGGGCCAAGGCAGCTCTCCGTCCTGGCGACCAGGTGTTCTCTGAGGCACGTTTTGCCCTGAGGACAGGGGTTTCTAAAGTTTTCCATACAGGATGGTAGCAGGTGCTCGTGCGCGCTCCCGTGGCGGGTACCGTGTGGGCCACCGCAACTAGACGGATGGGGCGCCCTGACCTGGCCAAGCACTTGCTATGAACTTGGGGGACTTCCCCCAGGGACCCACAGACTTTTAAGGGAACCAAGACAATTGAATCCGACAATGAGGGGCAAGTCTCGTCTGTAATAAACTCAGCTGTGTGTGACTCAGTTAAGTCAGCCATGTTTTGGGACTTCTTGTTTTACTGTGATAAAATGCGTACAACCTAAAATTTACCAATATGGCCATATTTAAGCATACGGCTCCCTGACCTTAAGTCAGTCACCCCGTTGTGTGAAGTGTCCACCGTCCCTCTCGGGACTTCTTCATCTTGGCAAACTGATATTCTATACCCACTAAACACTAACTCCTCTGCCGCCTCCCCCCAGACCCTGGCACGCAGCCTTCTACTCTCTGTCTCCCTGAGTCTGATTCCTCGAGGCTCCTCATGTCGGTGGACTCATTCAGCATCTGTCCTTTCTTCACTTGGCACAGTGTCTTCAAGGTTTGGCCATGCTGTAGGCTGTGTCTGAAGTTCCTTCCTTGTTAAGGCTGAATAATGAATGCTCCGTGGTATGCCCACACAGGGATGGACACTGGGATTTCTGCTACCTTTGGGCTGTTGTGAGTACCGTTGCCCCAAACGTGGCTGTCTGTATGGGTTTGAGGCCCTGCTTTCACTCCTTTTAGATCCATGCTCTGCAGTAGAGTTGCTGGGTCACTGAGAACTCCTAACATCGCTCTGACCTTTGGAGAAGATCTTTGGAGATCTGGCCTAACCTGCTGTAGGCATTAATAAGTAAAAGATGATGCTGACATTGTTTCCAACAGAAGTAACAGGAGGCGACAAAGCATGGTCATTACTGAGTAATTAAGGTCCAAGTTTGAACTGGGGGGTGTGATGACAAAACCAGAAGACAGGGCTGGTCTTATTTTTTGTTTTCTTGGTAGCCTCATGTATACCCATGTTTATTCTTGCCGATAGAGAAGTTGTGTGTGTGTATGTGTGTGTTTGTGTGTTTTAAGATTTTATTTATTTATTAGAGAGAAAATGAGAGAGAATGAGCACAGGAGGGCGGAGGGTCAGAGGGAGAAGCAGACTCCCCACTGAGCAGGGAGCCCTACACGGGACTCAATCCCAGGACTCCGGGATGATGACCTGAGTCACCTAACCAACTGAGCCACCCAGGCACCTAGGAAGTGTGGCTTTTAACTGATTTTTCCTGTTGCTGTGATATAAAAGCACTCACTTATAACAGTTTTAATCTTCACTTACCTATACTTTTAAAGAATTAAGAATTTTTATTTTTTATCTGTTAATTTTTTTATTTTTTAAAATTAGGCATTTTTAGATTACTGTCTTTGGCTCAGGTTATGACCCTGGGGTCCTGGAATCATCCCCCCCTCATTGGGCGCCTTGGTCCTCGGGGAGTCTGCTTCTCCCCTGCCTGCCACTCCCCTTGTGCTTGCTCTCCCCGTCTCTCTCTCTCTCTCTCAAATAAATAAAGAAAATCTTGAAAAAAATAAAATGAGAATGATAGATTAGAATCTGTTATTATAATGTTGACATATGGTAGAAGATTCTTTATTTTAGAAAAGGATCATGTGCTTCGCTTTGCAAAGACGCTATGGAGCATCTTTGCCATCGTCAGCTAGGGCACTCACGTTTATCTGTACTAGTCACTGGTATTCATTTCAACATACAAAAAATTGAGCTACACAAAACTTTTGTGTTTCTGCTTCTCTTGGTCTATAGTCAATAAGCCTCTGTCGTATTAATGACGTGCCTGCTGACTTTGGCCTGACACCCTCTTGTCTTTGTTCACTTGTTTAAGCAGTAGGGGTGTCGGTCATTGCTACACACATACAGGAACTGGCCTTGTTCTCAGCTCTGCAGCAGCCCGAGGGGACGTGAGGCTAGCCGAGTAAACCAGTGTTAGCACAGCAAGACATCTCTGGTCATGTCTCTACATTCCCTGCTGAAATCCTTCAAAGGCTCCAATTGCTTTTGGAATAAAGTACACATTTCTGACTGTGGCTCACGAGGCTCACGAGCGTGGCCCCAGGGGACCCTTGCCAGCCCTGCTTTCCCGACGCAGCACTTGGCTTGCTGGTTTCAGTTCCTTGAAAACTTTGCAATCTGTTGCATCTCTGGACTCTCGCACGGGTTCTTCTTTGCTGGCATGCTCTTTCCTGCCTTCTTCTCAAGGTGAAATTTGCTCCGGTCCTCACGAGGCATGTGCCGTTTTCCCTAGGGATTCTCTCTTGGCCCCGGCATCCGAGTTAGCGGTCCCTCCGCGGTGTGCCCGCAGCACCCTCTGGGGTCTTTCTTACCACATCCTAGCGCTCATCGCATTGTTTCTACTTATAAAATTCAGTTGGATTCAATATCAAATAGACATAAAAGGGCTAATGAAATACAGGTTGGCTAGAAAAGATTCTGACACCATGTACCTTTGTGTACTCACCAGCCAGTTCTAGAAGAGGAATATGTGGTCGTGACTTTTGAAGTGCCCTGCACGGCCCCTCCACAGCCATCCCTGTCTCCCTGCGACCCTCCCACTGACCGTGAGCCTGGCCATACCATTCATCTCACCCTGCTTTTCTTTATAATTTGCCTCATCTTTTGGGATCCATAAACAATACAGTGTTTCATTTTGCCTGGCTTGGGGCTTTTGGTAAGTCAAATCATACAGCATGTGTTTCCCTGTGTTTTTTTTTCACCCCCCATTATTCCTGAGATGCATCTGTGTCGACCTTCATGGCTACAGCTCCTTGGTTTCACTGCTGTGTGACTATGCCACCATGATTTGGCCTGTCATTGCCTTTTAATGTATTTCTGTGCCTTCTCTTTCCCTTAGGCCCCATCTTTATCCCAACACAGTTTTAAATTCCCAAAGGACAAAGATTGAGTTTATCTTGCTCACTGTTGTGTCCTAGTATCTGGCACATAAGAAAATATTTGTGAAGCGAGCCCTATGCCCTTCGGTCTAAGGGTTTGCCTGTGAATGGTAATCAATGCAACCCCATTTTTTTTTAAGATTTTATGTATTTATTTATTAGAGGGAGAGAGTGCACATGTGCACTTTGGGGGAGGGGTGTGCAAGCATGTGCTGGGGGAAGGGATGAGGGAGGGAAGAGAGAGAACCTTAAGCAGACTCCTGACTGAATGCGGAGCCCGACGCAGGGCTCAGTCTCACAACCCCGAGATTATGATCTAAGCCGAAACCAAAAGTCAGACGCTCAACCGACTGAGCCACCCAGGCACCCCAGCACAACCCCCTTCTTGCTTGGAGGAGGCCTTTGCTCCCTGCACCCCCCCCTTATGACAGCACTCAGGACCAGGGCTCAGGAAACCTTTTCCGTACCAGGCCAGACGGTAACTATTTTCGGCTTTGGGGGCCTTATGGTTTCTCATGTAAGTACTCAGCTCTGCCACTGTAGTGTGAAAGCAGCCACAAATGGTACATAAACAGATGGGCGGTCCAGTAACACTTTGTTTACAAAAATAAGCATCGGGCCAGATTTGACCCAGAACCTATAGGGTGCCAACCTCTGCTCTATAGGACTTCCCTGTTCTGTGTCTAGTTCTGACCAATGAGCTGTGAGCAGAACTGATGTGTCCCTACTGGTCCAGACCATCTAATTACCTGTTGACCAGTACTGCTGCTTGATCATTGTGGGCCTTCCAGGCGGAACCTCCCAGCCTAGTATGGACAAGGACAAACAGAGTGGGCTTCTGGCACCTTATCCGGCCCCAAGGCAAAATGATATGGTCGTGGTCAAGGTGGAAAAGTAGCATCTTTCAGACTAGGACCAAAATGCATCTTCAAGGTTGTCATGTGTGTATATAACATATAAACGATGTACGTATCTAACATACAGACTGAAGGCATGGAAAAAATACTACTGTTATATTTGAGTTGCAGGCTGGGACAGAGTTTGGATCTCCTCCTTGCCATCTTCCATCCCAACCCTTTCTTCCCTGGTTCCTGGCAGACCCTGCAACAGAGAACTGAGAGTTGGGGTCTTAGCTCTGCCAAGCTCAGTGCACATAGCCCGATGGAGGAAAAACGCTGACTTCTACTCATCAGGTTGAGCAGAACAGCTTCTTTGGAGAGCTCTCAGTACAAGTGGGGGAATAACGGACTGGGTCATTTTCCTTACAATAACACGGACCCCCTTGCACTCATGACAGGGGAGCACCCCAGGCAGAGCGTTGCAGGGAAAGAAGGCAGCCTCGGACGGATAGATTTGAAACCTGAGTCAGTACTGGTCCTCTCATGATTTAAGCAGGGATACTTACACCCGCTTCACAGGATTATTGTGGAATGCAATTGGCTCACTGCAGTAGCAAATTAGTTTGAAAGAAATATGGCTGAGGGAAGTCTGGATGATGAGGATAAGAAAAAGAGGATTGACAGAAGCCAGTGCTCACCAGGCACTGCCAGGCACTGTTTTTGCTACTTAGACCTCCTTCCACTCTTACAGTGACCTGGGGGAAGGTACTGTCACTGTCCCCCCTCACCAATGGTGAGTAAAATGGAGAAGGTGTGTCACTTGACCAAGGCTACTTGGTTGGTAAGTGGTGGAACCAAGATCTCTCTACGGGTGTCTAGCCGGAGAGTACCTGCCCTTCGCCAGATCCCTGCTTCTCGTGGTATTGGTCCCGAGGCTTTAAGTTTGGCTGTTGTTACACTGTTATCGGGGAATGTTCCTGAAACCCCTCACCACTGAGGTGACTTGGTCAGCCCCATTCCGGGCTCCCGTAATTAACCTGGAAAGTGGTCTCCAGACGTCAGCCATTTCTCTAAGGACACAGAGCAGCCGGGAAATCATATCAATGTCTTCCCATATGACGTGTATTTGAAACATTTTAAAAGAATGAGCCGTGCATAACAAACTGTGGATGTCACTGGTGCCTTTTGTCAGGATTTCCCTTGAGATGGGGCAGACCCGTGTGTCTAGTTCTGGCCAATGCGCTGTGAGGGGAACGGACGTGCCCCTTCTGGTCTGGAGCATTTAATTACCAAGGAGACAGCTTCGAGGCCTGTAACACATCAACCGGCAACATTCAAGGTGGGATCTGCCCTCTGAACCCACACCCCAAGTGACAGTGATGAGCAGAGCCCCCCGCCAGCCCTCAGTGGGTACGTAGTATGAGCAGGAAATGAACTTCCAGTGTTGTAAGGCTCTGAAATTGTGGCGAGTTGCTTGGAACTGCCCCAGGACATAGCTCACGCCTAACACACAAGCCTGTCGCCCTTTTCTGTTCTTGCAAACAGCTCGTCTGCCCATTTTTTTAATCACTCGATGTGAGTTAGGACTAGCGTGAGAGAACGTTAGCGTCGACCTTGGGTCTTGGGTGTGTAGAGTTTTGTAGTTCCAAAATTGGGGTCCAGTTCCATAAGACTTTGTACAAAGTCTTATACCAAAGTGGCTGATTGCCTGATACTGTCAAGAAATGTTTGTTTCATTGGCAGACCCTTGTTAGGGGGCGCAGATGTATAGAAATACTGTTAACCGGTACATGCAACTTACTCCCTTGATATTCTTCCTGTCAATTCCTTGTTCCTGGGGTCTAGAGGAAGACCTTCTGCCCATGGCTGATGCAACTGTGTCAGCCCTGACAGGGGTGGTAGCTAGTGCAGGTGCTGTGTTCAACAGCATCACTCCTCTTTGCCCAAACTGATCTCTGTTCGTTTGCAACGTCCACCTAAATATTTCCAAAACCTGCTAAACTTGTCAAGTTTGGGTAAACCACTCACCCCGTTGGCCCTGTACAGTTACCGTATTGCTCACATGTCAAGCACTGTTCCAGCCCAGAACCTGTTTTCTGTCCATTGCATTTTGAACACTTGGGATTTCTGTATCTCACCTTTGCGCCCCTTATCCGTCGTCATGTTTTTGATAGTCTTCTCTTTCTCTTGCTCACACACGGGCATTCTCTCTCCCTCTCCCTTACCCCCCTCCCCCAAAGATTTAAATTGATCCTGTTCTAAGATCCTAAACACTTGGGAAATGTCTGCATGTTATCCATCATCCCTAATGAACAAAACTGCAGGAACCCTTTGAAACGCTTCTGCTGGGAACCAAGGGACGCTGGAGCAGTCATTGGGAATCTGAGCCCACCCAGCTGCATGACTTCAAGTGGGAATTGCATAAGTTTCTGACTTAAGCACGTCCTCTAGAGGTTTAGGCTTTCAACTTGTGTTCAAGGTGATATGGAGCAGGGGTAGAATTAGTGGGAGAAATTTAATATTGAGGGAAAGGAAACATGGCAGCATTCCAATCCCCACGAGGTATGTTTGCCTTGCTCTTTCACAGAAGCTAAAATTTCCAGAACCAAGTAGGAGTGCTGTCTGCCCTCTCCTCTCCCACCCCTGCGCCTGGCAAGTGCCATACCTTGAGTTCGCTGCTCGGAGTCCTTGGTTACACTGGCAGCGTCCCACGGCAGGAGAGACAAATTTCATCCTTGAAAATGAGAAGCATACCCTTAGCTTTCCCAGGTAGCATTTGATGATCTTTAAGGTGTATAGATTCTCATTAAAAAGTGGGCCTTTCCCTCAGAGGGCTTCTAATCTAGTAGATTCTAAGACATTTGCCAAGAAGAAAGAGCGTCTCTGGGGGAGAAGACACTTAAGGCCCTTTGGTAGAAGAGAAAGTTGTTTTAAATTTCTGCTCCAGTCTACATGCAGCATGAGAGAGCAGAACTTCTCTCAGAGGCAGACCAGGTATGGGATCTCTCAGAGGCAGACCAGGTATGGGAGAGCGTCTCCAGGGAGCTCATTAAGAGAATCAGACTTACATCATGGAGAAAACAACGCAGACAGGGGCAGGCTAGCAGGGGGGCCCAGGCCAGCCTGGCCTATAAAGATGGGCTTTGCTGGAGCTGCAGCTTCGGGCCCAGACTGCAGCCCAGCTCGTCCTTCCTGTTAAAATCTGCTGAGACAAGAGGTTAAGAGATGGACCTGTGGCCAGACAGAGGGCGTCTGAACCCGAATCAGAACGGAGACCTCTGAGTAACAGTCTCATGGCCCTCAGAGAGTGAAGAGAGGTCGGAGTTGTCAGGGAATTTGTACAGAAAGGAGAACTGATGGCTTCTCAAGGAAAATGGCAGCCTCTTGCATGAGGAGTAATGACAGTAATGGACATCTATAAAAAGTTTTGTTTCAGCGTCCCTCAAGTCTTGCAGGACAGAGTGCTGACACATGGCTGAGGGGTTCATGTCCAGTTGGCCTTTAATTCCTGGAAGAACTGGCCACGTTCTCCCTGAGCACACCCAATGACCACAGTGACCTGTCGGCCATGTTGACCTCTGGCCTCCCGGCACACCCCCTCCGGAGTGCAGGCCTGTCTGGAAGGGCTATCTGGAGTAGCAGCAGTACTGAGTGTTAAAGAGAGTTGAAAGCCTGCAGGAGTTAGTGTGTGCCATCACTGATGCTTTCCAGGTAAACAGATTCCATGGAGATGTCACCCGGCGCTGACATTTGTGTCCTGGGCGGTGGTAGAAGCATTCCCGGGACCAGCAGTGTCCTCAGCCAGGCAGACAGTGTATCTCCTGATGTCCGAGGGGCTGCCAGGGCACGGGAGGACCTTGAGGTGCTCCCAGAGCAAGCATTCTCTGCAGGAGAGAGAACCCCAGGTGTAAGTCATCCGCACCTCCTTCCCAGAGCCACTGCCCCACCTACAGGAGGTCCTGCCTGTCTCAGTGGTCTCCTGACTCTTTCCGTGCCCCAGCCTCTTCCTTTGCCAGTATGACTCAGGGCCCCTGTGGGTCTTTCTAGAACACAGCATGTTCATTCTGATTTTGCAGGTTAGCTGAGTTTGCCGCAACCTGCAGTTGCAGGAACAGCCTGACTTCTCTGTTACAGTGTGGCTGCCCTAGGTGTGACCCACCCTAAAGCCAGGGGAGGGGGGTAGCTGCCCATCCTTATGCTGCTTATGGACCAGAGAGAGGAGGAGGCATCTGGTGCAGTCTTGGCACAGTTGGTGCACTGCGGGGGCAAGTGCCCCAACCAGGAGGATGGAAGCCTCCCTGGAAGAGGTGCTGTCATAGTAGCAGGAGGGCTCTTTCACCCCTTCCCCAGGGCTCTCCTGCCTTCCGACTCCCTCTTCACTCTGCTCCCAGCCTTCTTCCCCACACCTTCATCTGTATCCTTACTTTTACCTGAAATGCCTTTTCCTTCCATCTGCCATTTGCATTTCGAAATTCTACCTGCTCCTCATTGAGGCAAGTCAGAAGACCTTTTTCTCTCCTTTTTTTTTTTAAGATTTTATTTATTTGACAAGATTTTATTTATTTGCCTGACCAGCTGAGCCACCCAGGTGCCCCTTTTCCTCCTTTTTTAAAACACGGAGTGCTTCGTGACTTTGTCATCTCGCGCAGGGGCCACACTGAGCTTCTCTGTGCCACCTGGGTTTCAGTACACGTGCTGCCCAGGTGAGCACAAAAGGCCCTTCTTCTGCACAGATGCCCCCGCTCCCCACCTCCAAGCAGGCGTGTGGGCCCCTCATTCTCTGAGCCCTGCCCCGCTTGATCTGTCTTTGTATGGCTGGTGTCACTCCCATCTCCAGCCAGCCGCAGGGGTCGATGTGCGTCCCGTTGGGTTTTGCCCTCGGACCCAGCCCAGTGCTTGTATAGTAAACACAGCTAAATACACCAAACTGTATGTGATGGACACTAAAATATTTGTGACACAAGTACATGAATTCAAGATGGATGCAGGGTGGCTAAGTCATGGGACCTTGGGAGCAGGGAAGAAGGACTTGAGCAGGCCGTCCTGCGGGAAGGTGGGGGAGCTATTTCATGGCAGGGATGAGAAGGCACATTCTTTTTTTTTTAAGATTTTATTTATTTATTTGTCAGAGAGAGAGCAGGAGCAAGCACAGGCAGACAGAGTGGCAGGCAGAGGCAGAGGGAGAAGCAGGCTCCCTGCTGAGCAAGGAGCCCGATGTGGGACTCGATCCCAGGACGCTGGGATCATGACCTGAGCCGAAGGCCGCCGCTTAACCAACTGAGCCACCCAGGCGTCCCAGAGAAGGCACATTCTTGAGTGGAAGAAGAGGTTGGTGACAGCACCAGATGCCAGCAGCAGAGAATGAGTACGGGGACAGTGGAAGGTGGCAGGGCTGGTCGGGACTCAAACATGGCTCTGGAAGGTCGGCTTAAGAGGAGAACTCGGGGTGGGGGGGTTACTTTGCACCATGATTTGGTGTTGGCCTTACTTGGCCAGGGCACAGTGATGGTGACATGAATTACTCAGATCAGCCCGTGAAACGATGAGGGAGGAGGAGGAGGCTGGGTGACCAGTCCTTGGTCTGGCTTCTCACTAGTGGGTGCCACTTTGAAAAGAGGGCACAGTAAACCTTTGTCTTCCAAAGCCAGCTGTAGTGTTACTGCTCTGCTCTTACTGGCACAATTGTTTAATGAAATCTGCAGAAGCTTTATTACCCCAAATGCGGTGTTTTTCCAGGGAAATATATCTGGCTCTAAAGTATTCAAAGACGAAATACAGAAAAGACTTCCTCATGCCGCTGGAAATGGAATTGAAACACACACAGCACCAAATGAATTTATCCCCACTTTTAAACCTCCTAGTTTACCAGCTACTTAAAAGGCAAATTCAAGTCCATAGAAGAGGCATGTGCTTTCCTCTAAGGGGAATATTTTAATCATGCTCGAGACAGTTGATAGACATTTTTGTCTGGATCCCTTCTTTCTGCCCCATTAAACCAGAAATCGGTCTTTGCCAGTAGTGACCTAGTATATGCGTTCAAGGTAAGATAATTAACTGGAAGGGGGCTGTTTTGCAACATTGCTAAATCCTGTCATATTTAACACCAGCTTTGTATAGGCAGCGCAGGTACACACATCCGAGGCTCTAGGTACCCTCCCCAGAGAGACGGACCGTACACGGAGCAGTAAATGACATGCTGAAAAGAGGTTACACAGTAGGACTGAGCCACTCTCCCTGGAGCCCGTCTCTCTGCTATCCTGGGAGCCCGGGCCCTGGCCCACTGGCCCCCGGTGCTCCCCAGCAGTAAAGCTCCCCGCCACCGTCATGGCGAATGGCTTAGTGGGCTGCGTCACGGGGCAGGAAATGTGGGGAAGCAATTAGCTCCCTGAGGGTCAGTAGCTGATCCTCTGTTTCCAGACACAGAATGTGCTCAGGTAGAATCAGGAGAATTAATCAGACCCGACTACAGTGGTTGTAAGCAATATTTTGACAGGGTGTGGCTTGTTTTGAAGCAGGGTGTACTGGAAACGTTAAAGGATGAACAGGGAGGGATAAAGCAACTGTCAACTGAATCATTTCCTCTTGGGCTTGCTTTTAAATTTTTTCTGGCTTTTTCTTTTCCTTGTAGCTTATTGTCCTTTGAAGTCTCACTTCTTACAGCTCTTAAGACTGTTCGTAGTAAAACACATTTTTTGGGTGAAATAGAGAATGTCTGTATTTCCTGCCCAGACTTCCTTACTCCTGTCCGTATTGCCGTGATTCCCTTGGTCCCCTGCGCCCACCTTTGACACCCTTGCTGCTGTAATTAGCGACCAGATTCCATCCATTCTCTCTTCAGAATGGCTCTTAAAGCCCACAGCTCCCATCCTCATTCCAGCCCAAATCTGTTGGAATCCTGGAGAGTCAGAGGGGGAAGGAATGTCTGAGATGGTCAGGGGCCCACCATGGGCTGTCCGGGACCCTGTGTGTCTTCCCAGCAGACTTGGTCCCGCCTTCAGTCTCGGGCTCTGGCCACGCCTCTACCTGGGAGGCATCACATCTTCTAGAAGACTCTCTCCTCCCCACAGGCGCGCTCCGGGGCTCCAGCCCATCAAGCTATCTGTCTCTTCTGCTCCCCTTTGAACCTGCCACTCTCTGGCTCACTGGCTCCCCATCAGTTGGAAACTCTAACTTTTCATGGCCGTCGTCGTCAGATTTCACTCCATTTTAGCCAGGCACACCCTTCCCTCCAGCCAGTTTTCTCTCGCTGCCCTCGCCCTGCGTGGCTCACTGCTGGGTCCACCTCTGCTCATACTGTTACCGCCGTGCGGATTGCCTCTTTTCCCTTCTGAGTCTTCAGAACTTACCTTTGAGATCTCCCTCAATGCTCCCGAGCCCTGTCCTTGATGATCTGGACTGTGCTGCCCTCCCTCTCCCGAATGCTTGTTCTCTGCCATCTGTGTGCATCTGAGTGCTTACCGTAGGCCAAGTACAGCACCGTGGCAGAGACAAGAGGGCGCTGGGCAGGAGCCTGGCCACACAGCTTAGAGTCTAGCACAGGCATTAAAACATGTGTAAAAATAATTTTAATGCAGGATGCCTGGGTGGCTCAGTCCATTAACCGTCTGCCTTCAGCTCAGGTCATGGTCCCAGGGTCCGGGGAATGAGAGCCACATCCGACTCCCTGCTCAGCAGGGAGTCTGCTTCTCCTTCTGCCTGCTGCTCCCCCTGCCCATGCTCTCTCTGCCCCTCTCTCTCTCTCTCTCCGACAAATAAATAAATAAAACCTTTAAACACACACATACACACACACACACACATTTAGAAAAAACAAACAATTTTAATGCTGGGCGGGTATGTAACAAATACCTTGGTTGTTAAAGATGTGGATACAATTGAGCCTGTTTATGCTAGTCCAGAGCTCAGATACTGAAGCCAAAGGATATGTTGCCATTAACTAGCTCTGTGACCTGGGGCCATACTTCTCCTTGATGTGCTTGGCGTCCTCTTCTGTAGGGACGGAGGTAAGAAGAGTGTCGTCCCTGTCCCAGTCCCCGTACCCCCCAACCAGGGTTGCTGTCGGAATTCTATGAGTTGACTCCTAAAGTGTCGAGTCTCAGGAGAGGCTCGACATGCAGCAAGCACCCGGGAAGTGTTAGCTCCTATCACCCCCATATGCCATCATCCTCATCCTCGTAGTCCTCCCCATCATCCTCTCTTGCACTTGACTGCAGATTTCAAGAACAGAAATCACAAGGTCAGTATCTCGCTGAGCACGGGAAGGCTGCTTGGTCAGCACTGAATGGGACAGTAGGTCATCGGATCCCTGGTTCCCCAAGCACTCGCGCTTCAGGATCGGTAGGGCAAGCGGCCTCCCTTTCTCCCCCAGGCCTCCCTGTACCTGGCCCAGCACCGTTGCCAGAGTGAATTGGTTGAGGACGGTTGTGTCAGGATTCCCCAGGATGGATGGGGGAGTCACTAGGACTTACAGGACTCAGCATCCCAGCATCTAGTTTGGCTGTGATTTATTACAGCTAAAGAGTACAGAGCAAAATCAGCAAAGGGAAAAAACGTATGAGGTGAAGTCTGGAGGAAACCAGGCTCAAGCTTTCCGGAGTTCCCTGCCGGCGGGGTCACGCGGGATGCGCTTCATCGCTCCGGCACTGAATCAAGACGACGCGTGATAAATGCTGTCTACCAGGGAAGCTCGTTAGTGACCCAGCACCCAAGCTCTTTCCTGGAGGCTAGTCACAGGGGCACCCTCTGCTGAGCACATAACCAAATTCCAGACTCTCCAAAGGAAAGCAGGTTCTCAGCATAAACCACATTGTCTGTACAAAACTGTGCAGCCGTGGTGAGCCATGTGTGTGCCTTCAGGAACGGTAGGACTCCTGAAGTCCAAGTTCCCAGATGCCAGCCAGGGGCCAGCCAGGCAAGGAGACCTTTCTAACAAGAGCGGTCTCAGGTCTGTGTTGAGTCCTTCGTGCACAACAACTTAGACCAAAGCCACGTGTTGAGCACGCTTTTGACTAATTAGAACTTCATAGGGAAAAGAGAAATCTCATCCCCTTGAGATATTTTAAGCACTTCATTAATATTTGGTGATGAAATAATAACAGGGAGAAGGGGATTTGAAGTTAAACTTTTGAGAGGAAAAACCATTCAGAACGTGAAAGAGAATTTTGGCCTAAATTGTTCCGTAATTTCTGCGCCCACAGGCTGTGCTGCGTTTCCAGCTCCCACTGGCTGCTGTGCGCGGGGATGCTGGGCGGCCAGAGCACGTCCTGAGCCGTCCCTGCCCCAACCACACACACACACACACCCCCACGCAGCCAGGATGGGAGACCCAGAGGAGCATGACTACCCGGGTGGCAGAGCTGCAGGCTGGCCTCTGGCCTGCGGACTCCACCCCCAAGCATTCCCTTCACACAAGAAACTATAGCTCAAGGATAAGAAACTTCTCCCTGTCTTTCTCCTCTGCCCTGCTCCGTCCATGACCTGGACAAAATCCCCGAGACAGCTGTTAAGAGGAATTATGCAAGCTTAGATGTTAGTGTGCCTCACCATTTTTATTCTGCACTTTAGAATTCCTGTTCCCGTTACCTCTTGCTGCATTAACACCCACCTTGGAAATACCAAAGGGACGTGATTAGACTAGCTTGATGTTACATCCTCTCGCCGAGGAGGAAGTTCCTCTGTGCCACACTGCTCAACCTGGATTACATATTTTAAGAGCCAGCTATTTCCAGCCTTCTTCCCAGTGTTCAGGCCCTAAAGGCTGAGCTTCCACTCTGGACCTGGTTAGTCTGCCTGTGTTAAAAAGCAGTAACACACTTAGCTTTTCCTGTAGAGGCTAAAACTATTTCTCAGTTTCCTCCTTGTGCAGGAGGGACGATCACAGTCCCCACCTAGGTCCTAGGTAGTACCTCACTGCAGGATAGCTCTGGGCTTAAAACAGAGATGCCACAGGATAGTTCTGGGCTTAAGAGAGATGCCATTTCTGTCGGTTCTAAAGTGCATCCCCCCTCCCTCCCACATACACACACTCCAGCATTTGTGAGATCAGAATACATCTTATACTCAGTGCCATGTCTGAGGTTAACCGGCAGATTTTTCTTTTTTTTTTTCTTTTTTCTTAAAGATTTTATTTATTTATTTGACAGACAGAGATCACAAGTAGGCAGAGAGGCAGGCAGAGAGAGAGGAGGAAGCAAGCTCCCTGCAGAGCAGAGAGCCCGATGTGGGGCCCGATCCCAGGACCCTGGGATCATGACCTGAGCTGAAGGCAGAGGCTTTAACCCACTGAGCCACCCAAGTGCCCCCGGCAGCTTTTTCTTTCTTGGTGGTATGTTCAGGAATGGCACATCATAGAATCGATAGCACCATAGATGAGATGAAATACTGTAGAAGTTGGTAGCACTTAACACAACGCCTCGCAGGAAACAAATGTTCAGCACTGTTTGTTATCATTGCCATTATCAATGTCATTGTCATCATCAAACAGGACGCCCCTCCAGGAAGGAGATCAGCTGTTGTTTTTGTTTGTTTGTTTGTTTAGGTGTCTAATTTTTCACACTCACAAGACAGAGATTCTTACAATTGGCAGATGAGCAAAGTGAGGCTAGGGAAGTCTGGGCAACTTCCCTTCTGCCCCCCCCACCCGCCCCCCCAAGCTAGTCAGTGCAGATCCAGAGCCTGCAAGCTACGGCCCATCGGCCAGCTCTGGCCAGTTGCCTTTTTAATGTGATCTGTGAGCTCTGCCTTGTTTTTACATTTGTACCAGTTATAAAACAGCAGAAGAAGAGTAATGTTTTGTGACACATGGAAATTATGAGAAATGGAAGTTTCAGTGTCTGATCAATAACGTTTTATTGGAACAGAGCCCTGCTCATCCATTTATAGTCTGTGGCAGCCTTTGCACCACCATGGCAGTTGGGCGGGAGGTGGGGGGTGCTTCAGAAAACACATGGGCACACAACGCCTGAAATATTCGCCATTTGGCTTTTTGAGGGAAAATTTGCTGACTCCCGGTCTATCTCTTTGCACTCTGATGTGTGTCCTTTAGAGGAAAGAGAGTTCCGTGCTCATCGTTTTATCTTCCGTACTTGGTAGGCGCTCAATAAGTGCTTGCTAAATTGACTTTCTGTAATCGGTCCTCAGTCTAAGAAGGAAACCTCAAGTCGTGCCAGTTACCGTGGCACCAGATAAACATCAAAATAAAATGTCCATAACCTCAAGGAGAGGAAAACCAGTTACAGAGACTCTCCCAGGCACTTTTTCAAATGCTCATATGCGTCTTGTAGTATCTCTTGGAGAATAAATAAAATAAAGTGATTTCCTAAGAAGGAGGCCACATTCCAGGAGTAGCTGGGTGGATGAAAGAGTCTTGGGTAGGAGATGTTTCCAGAAAACTGAACACATACCAGCTTGCTGCTTGCCCGCCCTCGGAAGGCCTACGGTACAGCTGCCTCAGGGCCAAGTGCAGACCCCCGGGTTCCAGCGGTCAGAAGACCCTTCAGCAGGTGTGTGGAGAAATGAATCCGCAATGTCCTGGCTTTGAAGGCCCGTTGGTTTCAAGAGATCAGTCAAATTATTGAAACTCAACCAGGATCGATGTTGCCTCCTCATTAAACGTTTACAAGGGAGGCAAACATCCGCACACTCAGGGTCACTGTGAGGACTTGCTCAACTTGGAGTTTGAGCCAGCCGTGGGGCACGTGGGCCCACAGGTGCTGGGTGCTGAGGTGAGTGAGGAGCTCTGCTACCTCTAACTGCAGAAGCTAGGTCCCATGGGAGGCATCCCGGGAGCTTCCTGCGGCCACAGCTGCAACATCTGGAACAGCTTGCTGATGCCCAGTCAGCTCCGCCAGTTGCAGCCCTCCCTCCTCAACCACCGGGACACCGTTTTTCTCTGCAGCTCAGGTGTCCTGGGAGAGCGCACCACTCTTGACACCTGTGTAGAGAAGGCTTCCTACAAAGTCAGAACCAACATCGAGGGCCACCTGCCCGTGGAAGTTTGTGGGGGAATCCTCCCTTCCCAGCCCCCCTGGGAAAAACTTGAAGTTCCTCAAGGACCAATTGGAGATTCTTCAAGACTTGTTTTAGGCATTTGTAATTGTTTTATTAAGTAATTTTCCCTCAAGGCATTTCTCCCCCCCCAAAAAACCTAATTTAAAAAGACTTTATACATTCCAAATGTAGCTAACCACCTTCAGTTGTAGGCAGAAAATCAATGGGAAAATAGGTTTAGAAGAAAAAAATTCCCCAACTAAGCTGTTTTGTTTTTTTTTAATAGAAGCATGTGTTCTGTAAAGTGAGGTTCAGCATACTGTATTCTGTCCTCTAACAGTCATCCTCACAAAATTGCATCTATTTTCGTATAATTTACCTCTTTTTCTTGAAAGTAAAGTGTGATGCACAGCAATATTAATTGTGGTTACTGTGTACTGAGTTTTTATTTTTATTTTTTCTCTTGAGTATGGAAGTATACCTATATGGTAGGGAAATTTTCGCAGGAAGAGCATTATGCTTAAGATCCATTGAAAATCACTTCGAATATTGAAGCAGTACTGTTTCAACACATACACATCTTAAGGCTGAAGCATTTCAGCTGTCTTTGTGTTAAAATGTTTGTGTGGACTAGGCCAGGGCCTTTAAAGAAAGCACTTTGTATTGAGAACCCAAACAAACGTTTACACCATTCTTTCTTTCTTTTTTTTTTTTTAAGATTTTATTTATTTATTTGACAGAGAGATCACAAGTAGGCAGAGAGGCAGGCAGAGAGAGGGGGGGAAGCAGGCTCCCTGCTGAGCAGAGAGCCTGATTCGGGGCTTGATCCCAGAACCCAGAGATTATGACCTGAGCCTAAGGCAGAGGCTTAACCCACTGAGCCACCCAGGCGCCCCCACCATTATTTCTATAAGCAAGTTGCACATGAACTTTTGGAAAGCATTTGAGAGGTGGAGCTTGCCTCGAATATAGGGTTGGAAGAAAATGATAGGGAGTTGATGACTATAGTCCTTGCTTGTCGTAAATTTTTTTTTTTTTGTCCTTGTGTTTTTAATAAGGGACCCTGCAGGGTGGGACACAGGATTCACCTGCTTTCATTAGTCCCCTTCTGCCTGGAGTGTCCCTCTCTGTCTTGTGAAGAAATGCTTGAAGGAGGCTGGAGGAGTGATCAGCTAAGCTCAATTTTTCATGGGAATATTAAGAAGAGAAAAAAAAGTATTTTCTTAAAAAAAAAAAAAGAAAGTAAACCTCACACTTTAAGTGACAGTCAGAATTAGGTTAAAAATAGAGCCATCTCTGGGAAAGACCATAGAATTTTAATTAGCTCATCACTCTGAGCGGTTCTGACTTGTCAGCAGGTTGGCCCCAGAGGGGATGCCAGGACTCCTGCGCTGTATACACATTGTTTTTTTCAGTACGTTTAAGTAAAAATAGGAACTGATGTGTGACATCAATGAGCTGCTTCAGAGCCCACCTTAGGAACTACATCCATCTCTGAAGGGGAATTGCTGCCCAGCCCAGAGCAGAACTTCCTCTTTTTCCTTTGTTATTTCCGCTGCTCCTGGCTCCTTTCCAGATTCCTCTCCTTGTGCCCCCTCCCCCTCACGGCCGGTGATTCCCTCCTTCTCTTGGAATCCTTTTGCATCATTTATAGCCTCCGAGGGTTTGTTTTCATTTCCCTGAAATCTTACAGATTGAAGGGCCCATCTTTTACTTTTCTCGGCTTTTAATCGCTCTGACCCACTTTAGATTGAAATTTGGCCAATTTGATAGAAACGAAAGCTCCTTTTAAAGCAGTACTTTGGAGTCTTCTGAATCTTTTTTGGGTCAGAGACCCCTTTGAGAATTTGATGAAAACTACGGGCCCTTCCCCTGGAAAAATGTGTATCTGACAGGCATGCACACTCGCACGCTTGCACGCACGCGCCCATCACGTTTCACAGAAAAGTACAGAATATCCATGGTTATCCCTAAAACACATCTGTGGATCCTAGGACGAAAACCGCACAGCTCTGGTTGAGCACGAGGGCCCGGAAACAGGGAGCCTCACTTGAGTCCCAGATGCTGAGATCACGTGGGAGAGGCAGGGTGTGAAGGAACAGGGCAGGAGGCGTATTTCCACGATGGAGGTGCTAGCAAGTCTTTTCTCCTATAGAACCAAGGATTCAAATTTTTGGTTGAAAAGCCTGGAACCAGAAAACATCTTTTGTCCAGAAGGGTGGGGACCTTGTGGTTGTGACTTCCCACCCCTACTCCCCATCGTCAGTCTCCTTGTCCTTGCTGGAACCCAGTGATGGGCTTTCCACATGATGAATACTGATGTTTTCCTCTCAGGATGGTTGTTAAGCCATGTCGTGAATGCCTGGCTCCTCCTCTCGCTCCCTGTGACCCAGGGGCACTCAGTGCTGGCTGGAGTGGCCATGGGGGCGCGGGGCGTGGTGTGCACGGGGAGCGAGATGACCACAGAGCTAGCTGTAGGGGCTGCTGGGGCCTGGGCCTGGGGCTGCGAGAGGAAGGCCCTGCAGGTGCCATCAGGCCTGGTTCGCTAATGCCTGGGGTGAGGGCACAGAGAAGTTGACACTTTCAATGATGACTGAAGGACAAGGCTTTGAAGAGCCACTTGACTGCACCTGCCAGGACCCTCCTCCTGCCTCAAAAGTTTGATTTCCGGACAGCCTAAGAAATGTGCTTTGACTTTCTGAAGCCTGGGAGACTGGAGCAGCTGTGACGTCCAAGAAGCCCGGGAAAGCAGGAAGCCCATGGAAAGGAGCATTTCCCTCGAGCTGCACGTGCACTTTCTCGGAAGGTTTGCTGGCCGGGATGTCTTATCAGGAGCTCCTGGGGCCGCGTTTGTGTATCATAAGGATCCTGCTCGTGTGCTCGCTGCCTAAGACTTGAGCTCGTCCCCTGCCCTTTCCTTCTAGAGGAAATACCGCAACTGATGGCTGCAACACTGATAAATCTCAGTGAAATTTTATTTTGAAGGAGAGGACGGGGAGGGATGCAGAGGCCACTTGCTTAATTAAGCTAGCTGTGCCTACCGTTGCTCTGAGGGCCACAGCGGCTCCTGCTGGGGTCAGCTCTGTGGTTTAGTACTCTCCTAAGACTGATATCTAGGGTGGGCGTTCTGCTCACGGAGCAGGTCCGAATGAGTTCTGTGGACCTCAGCTCAACACTTGTCTTACGGTAATAACAGAAAAGAAGTTTTTTTAATGGATGTATTCCAGAAAATCTGTCATGGATTGTTTCTATGGTTATAGGTTTAATCTGTGTTCTTTAGAGTTGAATTCCATGCCAGAAATGCTATCAAACAGAGAATGTGTGCTCTCCAGGGGCTGGTGCTCCTGCCAGCCTTGTTCACTGCTGTGTCTGCAGAACCCGAACAGGGACAGGCACACGGTGGGGACGCCGCAAATACTTGGTGACTGATGGGGCTGATCTCGAAGCCAGTGTTTTAGGAAGTCCTGTCCTTTCTCCAAGCTTTGTGCCAAGATAGGTGTGTGCAGTCTCCTCCCATGTCTCCCCAACCCAGAAAACAGGATGAAGGACCAGTGCTTCACCACCTTCGTGACACAGCGGAGACCTCTGCGCCTTATTCTCTTGTTCCTTTCATTTCCCCTTGGCTCCCAGGGACTCAGAACAGCTTTGCCCTCCTTCTGATCTGCTCTCTCTACTCCACAGCCAGAGTGACCTTTCTAAACCCCAGACCCATCAAGTCCGAGACCCAGGCATGTCCCCACCCAGTGTGAACACGGCGTGTGGGACGGGCGTGACCTCATCCCACGGGGCTTGACCAGCACCGGTCCTGACTATTGTTTGTTTTTTGTTTAAAGAAGGGAATTGAGCATGATAGAAACTTAACCTAGGAGTCTGAGAACATGGCTTCCAGTCCCAAAGTCAGGCCTTCATTAGCTTTGTATCCTAGGCCGGCTTACTGCAGAGAGCTGACCTCAGCTTCTTAAAAATACAAACTGAGAATTGTACCTGCTCCACGTTACCCCATGACACGGGATCCAATGTGCCTGCATGTGCGGAAAGGCTTTTCTGAACTAGAAAGCTCTGTGCGAATGGCCTTGTCCGAACACTTGGCACTCATCTTCAGGGGGGATAATATTGCAGATTTGTGTGCAGAGTGGCTGGTGGGCTGTTCTTATATATGTATATGCCGGTATATGCCTTACCTTTGCCTCCTCCCAGAGGGACTGATGGAAGTGCCCCAGGACAGCCAGATGTCAGTGTGGATGTCGGGCCATGGGTGTTGGGCCATGCCATGGTCTGTGCTTCCTGGGCCGCGGGGCAGGCTGGGTAAAGTTGGCGCCCATCTGGGCCACCGCTTGGACCAGACTGGAATCTTTGGCCTAAAGTTGAAGTGTGCCCTTTGTGCGTCGGCGGTGGCTAATGACTCACGGGGTCAGGAGGTCGCTGGCTCTGTCCCATGTTCCTGTGTGCTCTCCGAAATGTCACACCAATGCCTCTGAGTGTGCCAGGATAAGAGGGGCAGGGGGCAGGGAGGTCATTACTGAAGTGGAGCCTGAGCAGAGAGGCTGAGATGGGCTCCTCCCGCCGCTGCCCCTGTAACAGCTGATGTATTTTTCCCCAAGATGTGACTGTGGTTGGAACAAGGAGGGGCCAGGCCGCAGTGCTAGGTTTTCATTTCAGAGTGCCATTCTCCTGGAAGAGAGTAGGCAAGCCCCTCCATGCTGGGGGTGCCACGTCCTAGTCTAGCCATGGCCACGGGACCCCCATGCTGGACCCAGGGCTCACTGCAGGCAGCAAGCAGCCTGTCTCATCCAGGTCACCCCTGGACAACTGGGCAATGAGCAGGGAACTGAGTCTCTGAACCATGTTCCTACCTCCCCCTTCTCCCTGACCATCTTCCCTCCCAGCCTCTCTCTAGCCTGTGCCCCTGGGGGCATCACTGTTCCCTGAGGAGGAAGGCTGTGGGGTCCCAGACAGGCTTTGTCTTATACATCCTGTTTGGCTGGTGGCCTGGTCCCTGGGACAGAGCCCCACAGGCCCCTGCTGGCCATCTATCCTGATGTCACAGGGCTGCCCGAGCTTCTCCCCTGCTCTGCGCAGGAAGAAAAAATTGGCCGACAGGAGAGGCGACTGCTTATGTTTTTTTTGTTTGTTTGTTTTGAAACAATAGAAACCCAAGTTGCAGGAAAAATGCCACTGCTTAAGTGTGTCACACTTTTTTTTTAAACAAGGAAAAAGGGTCCTTAAGGAAAAAAAAAAAAACAACTGAGGTCAAACTGTTAGATTTCAAATTGTGAAAATTGTAGTTCTCATTGTCCCATCTTAGAAGAACCACAGAAGTGAAGTTTCTCCTAATCTGGCCCAACTGTCACTCTTACTGTTCATAACAATGTGAACCTAAATAAATAGTCATTGAACAACTCCTCCCAAACTGGAAAAGAATGTGGCGTTCTGGCCTCAGTTTGTAACCACTGAATCCGGTCCCCATCTCTACATCTCCCACGCACTACACCCTATTTCCTGCAACTGTCTGCTAAAGATGACCCCTTCCCCTGCTGCCCCTGGGGCAGACATTAGCAGAACTATGGCCCGCCACCTATTTTTGTAAATAAAGTTTTATTGAAACACCCCCCCCCCAAAAAGACACTTCCTGTCCTCAGCTGTGTGTGGAGAGCCCGTTTCTGACCTTATCAGACGTTACAGGCGGTGGGCTGCAAGATGGACCCTGGAAGTAGCAGTCAGGGGCCCCTGTTAGACTTTCTTAGGGAGGGGAGGCCAGCCACCTCCTTTAGGCACGGGGATCAGGCTGCCTCGGCTGGCCACAGACCGCCGGAAGCCGTGGTGGGCACAGATCCCACTAAGTGCTGCCAGCTCGGTGGGAAGTGGGGTGAACAGAATGCTAACAACAGAACAGGAAACTCCTCTCGGCTGAGCGCTGAGCCGTCAAGCGAGAATGAGGATCAAAATTCAGTTCCTCGGCCTCTGAGCATCCGTCATTGAAAAGCAGCTAATCGGCAGAGCCCGTTTAATATTTCATTCACACCCGTAGAAACGGAGGGCCCGGCCCACGGCAGAGGCTGGCACAGAACTTGCCCCACCACCCTGTTCCCCTTGCCCTCAGAAATCTTGACCGGATCGTCCTCTCCCATCTACACTTAGTTAAGATTTCCTCTTCTGGTAATGGGGTGCTGCACACTTCTGGGGCCCAGAGCCGGGCTGGCTGTTTCCCACTGTTCTGTCTGAGCAGTGGAGAGACAGACCATTTCATGGGTGACAGATTGGGGATCTCCCCCCTGGTCCCAGAACTCTGGTCCTCTACTATCTTCTTTTAAAAGGTGGGTCTAGAGCTTTGGCCAGCCGGGGGGTGAGGGGTCATTAGTCCTAATCCCGCAGAGCCTGGCTTGAGAGGCCCTCGGAGCACCCCAGCAGGCTCTTGCCTGTTGAACAACTATTTGGGTCAAGAAAGGGTTTCTTGGGTGTTTCAGTGCCCAATTACAGTGGGTACTGATGTTATTTGAGTATACGTGTGTGTGCACATACCTACCTGATCGGGGTTTTCAGAGCCTGTCATTTACTTAGCTGCACGTGAAACTCGGAGGAAGGTGAACCAAGTGTTCCCTCTGTGTTTCTGTGGTCTCTGCGTGGCAGCACGAGGCAGTGCGGTATTTGGATCTGGGGTGTTTCCCGGCTCTGACTGTAGTTCCCCCGGGGTAGGAACTGTATCTGTATGCTCTTAACTGTTAGCATGGGAATTGGCTCGTATGTCACACGTCGCTAATGTTTACAGCATTAGCGAATTGTAATCTACTGAGATAGCCTTGTGTTTCTTAGTGCCCCGATAATGAGCGTGATTCAACAGAAAGAATATGGGGAAAGAAAGCTGTTGAGGGTTTTTCTTGGATCACGTGGGGCATGCTGTTGTGAAGCCTGTGCTTTGTAGAGACGGTGTACCTAGCCCTTTCAGAGGAGAGTGAGGGATTGATGGTGCAGAGAGATCTCTCCAGGGCATTAGCTCAGTTCTTTGCCTTCCATGAAACTGGGGAGGAAACTATAAATCTGGAAACCCAAACCCCAAAATTTGGGAGATAAAACTAGGATTCCCCACTCCCTCTCAGGACCATGGCCTGTGTGACTTCTCTCAGCTGCTTACTTTTGGACCCCACCATCACTGTGACGGGCTGGTCCATACCTGGCCATGATGACACTGTTTGAGGTGACCCAAGGCACCCAAAGTTATGACAGAGAAGGACAGGATGGGAGACAAAGCATCCACTGGCCAGATTTAATTCATCCTACTTTTTAAAAAGATGAAAAACGATGTAGGAACCATCTTGAAACTTCTTGAAAAGGAAGGGCTTGGAGGACTCAGCATCCTCCCTCATAAAGTGCCATTTGGTTGTTGGTGGTTGTTGTTATTTTGGTAAGAAGGCGATACAGAGGGTATGTTTTGTGAGATGCAGCTATGGGGCTTTTTGGGGGGAAGGAAGCCCTGATCTGAATCCCAGCTGATTCAGGTCCCAAGTCGTTCAAGTCATTTAACTTGGGGGCATGCATAAAATGCATAGAAATAGAAAATACGTGAACTGTGGAAGTATAAAACATAGGGTGCTTTTTGCAGCTTGGATGTGGGGTCCCCCCAGCCTCACGCTCCCCTGCTCCTGCATGCTCCCTGCCCTCCCCTTACTGACCCATTGTGCTCCTCCCAGCTCATAGCACCCCTCCTTCCCCTCCCAGGGAAGCCTCCTTCAGCTCCGCCTCTTCCGCCTGCTCTTGGCCCAGGCAGGATGCCCACGTCACCAGTGGTGTCTCTGGGAGCAGCCCCCACTCTGGCCTGACCCCATCTCAGAGGGCTCAGCTCCTGGTCCTCTTTGTTTCCCGAGTACCTGGAACAGCATCTGAGGCTCGGATGAGCCACGAAGCAGGGATATTGGAAGCGATGTGTGGAATGAGATGGTAGGGGTGACCTTAGAAGGTGAAAAGACCTTGAAACAACCTCCCCTGTGATCAAGCTGGTGCCCCAAAGCTGACCGTTCAAATGAAATTCTCTATTTTGAAGCCGCATGGGACAGAGAACAGACTACTGAGAACGGGAACACAGCAAGCTCTGTGAATCACTCCTACCTCTTGGAGATTGAGTTTATCTGATTGTCCTAATGGAAAAGAGGGGCCAACACGAGGAGGATCGTTTTGTGGGTAGGGTTGGGGTTTGGGGTGGGTACAGACCCCAGGTGTCAGATTTTCCAAGAGCAGATTCACCTACTTTACATTTTCTGGGGGCTTTTGTTTGTTTGCTTGGAGGAGGAGTTTCTTTATTATGGTAAAATACATAGAACATAAAATTTACTGTTTTAACCATTCTAAGGTGTACCGTTCAGTGACATTAAGTAGTTCACGTTGTTGGACTTCCAGCCATCTCCAGAACTTTTCGATCTCGCAAAACTGAAATTCTGCACCCATTAAACACAAACTCCTCATTCTCCTGCCTCACCCCTGGCAGCCACCCTCGTAGTCTCTGTCTCCATGGTTCTGACGACTCTAGGGGACCTCATGACAGTGGGATCATACAGTATTAATCCTTTCGTGACTGGCTTATTTCACTGAGCATAACGTCCTCAGGGTCTGTCCGTGTCATGGCCTATGTCAGAAATTCCTTCCTTTTTAAGACAGGACACTCATCTGTTACAGGTTATGTACCCCATTTTGTCTACCCACTCATTAGCCAGTGGCCACTTGGCTTGTCCCCACCTTTTGGCGACTATGAATAATGCTGCTGTGAGCCTGAGTGTACAAGTAAGCTTTGAGTCCCTGCTTTCATTATTTGGGCTCTATATCCAGGTATGTATGAAATTGCTGGGGCTAACGGCTGTGAGCTTCCATCTCCTAGTGGTTTGGATTTGCATTTCCCTAATGGTCAGTAAGGTGGAGCTCCTTTCGCTGGGCTTCTTGGCAGTCTGTATATCCTCTTCGTTTTCCATTTTGTTTTAAACTTGAGATGCTTTTCCGCATGGGATTCACGGGTGTGACCTGAGAGGAACCGCTTGATGACAGAAGCTAGATGCGCCCGCGGGGCCAGCCGGGCTCACAGGGGCTGCTGCCCACCTGAGAGTGGCGGATGCTCCCGGAGATGCTGCTGCCGGCCCTGCCCCAGAGGGACGTGTCCGGGGAGCCTTCCTCCCTTCCCAGGCACCCATCCTGTTCTCATTCGCCAGGATCTGTCCTGTCTGTGGCACTGAAGTCATCCAGAGTGTTCCTTTGTACAGTTGCCTAACTGGGTGGGGCTTCCTGTCCCATCCTGCTGAATGAGCAGGGTGTGCCACGGTGGGGGGCGGGGAGGAGGGGGCAGCGAACCTGACCTGAAAACAGCACAGGTGCTGGAGGCCCATTCCAGAGGGGCCGGGAGGACAGAAGGCAGAGGAGGCCCGAGTTTCCCTGCAGAACTGGCAACATCTCCCAGCACCTTCGTGGCCTTGCAAAGGCAGATCCCTGCAGGCTGCTTATTCACGAGGGCTGTGGCTCCGGCTGCTCCTGTGGCTGGATGACACGGAATCCTCCCCGGGGACTTTGTGATGCTGATCACCAAACCCCTGCCCTCTGCTTCTTCTGCACCGTCCCCCTTTCTAGGAGTTGTTGCTCCCTCCATCTGTCTCAGCTCCCTCTCCTCCCCCCACACCCACCAGGCAGGACAACCCTACTGACGTTCTCCCTCAGGGTCAAAGCCAAATGCTGATCTCTGTACGGAAGCCTCCCCAGGATTCACCTCAGCAGCTGAGGCCTCACACCTGTGTGTGCTTCCACTCGGGAGCCTGTGTCTCCCCCATCAGACTGCCCGCCCTCGGGGCTGGGAAGGCACCAGTGCAGCTTCCTCATCTTGGCCTCTCCCCTGGCCTGGGGCCACCGCGTCCTCCTTGCTCCATAAGTACATAGGGATGCATTTATTATGCACCACCGGCATTCTGTTTTCCCTTATTCACCCATATTCAGTGTTTTCTCTGGGTCCGGAGCTGGGCACGAGATGTTGAATGGTCCCTAGGCTCAAGGAGGTTTTAATTTGATTTAAAAAAAGGAAAGAAAGATTATAAATTTTTATTTATGACATGCTTTTAGATAACTTTTTGCTATTTAGAAAGGCATTAACAACACAGTGTACGGAGTTGAGTTTTTGAAAGAGTTGAGATGCGTGGCTAGTGCTGTTTGTAAAAAGCGAAGGAAACACACCTACTGTGTGCTTGGGGTCACTTCCTCACACACCTATTGTGTGCTTGGAGTCACTTCCTCACACACCTACTGTGTGCTTGGAGTCACTTCCTCATGCCGATTTATAAGGCGAGTAACCAGCACACCATCGTGGGACCATGCATGTTTACATAGGAAGGCTGTTTGGGTAATTATTAGCAAAGACTTTACCAGGCTGTGGCCAGTCCTCCCAGCTGGCTGTTTGCGCTGGGGGTTTTACAGTGCATTTGACCTTTGCTTAAGGTAAGGGAGGGTTTGTTTGGCCAAAACAGTGATAAGTATTCCCATGGCATTTCAGCACCACTGAATCTTTGAGACCGGGAATGTGATGTGGGCACTGCTCAGAATGTGAGCCTTTCCTACAGTGCCCGCCTTGTTTTGTGTTTCTTGTTCTGTTGTGGGTTTCCCTTCCAGGCTGCACGGCTGGATTGTGTGTTCTGTCCATGTGGTCCGGGCGGCCACGGCCTCTGGGACTTGCCCCAGGCGTTGGAATCCAGAAACTTGTGTGTCTCTTGGAGGTACCACTTGGCATCACGGTGCCCATGAACTGACCTTCCGAGAGGGCCGTTTCCTATGTTAGAAATGGGATAATACTTCATATCCCTATTTATAGGAGTTGGTGAGGGCCCATGAGGTAACAACCTCTGAGGCTGCTTTGAAGGGCTTGGGCGGTAACTGGACACCTTATTATGGGAGGCTGTTAGTCTCCAAAGCCAGGGGTGCAAGCCAGCAAGTCCTTACGCTGCACTGGGAGGAGGGAGAGGGCACCATTACAGCAGAGCCCCAGGCTTGGGAAGAGAGGTTGCACACACACGGGGGCCTGGCCTGCAGGCCCCGTTCTAAAATAAACTTGCCTATATCTGGAGTTAAAGGTTGGCCCGGAGAAATGGGAGAAGCCCAGGGGAGGGTAGCGTGGCGTGGCTAAGTATAGGGTCAGCTGTATTTTCAGAAGCAGATGAAGAAGTGAGGGGGGCCACCAGGATCACGCCCCTGAGGCTTCCCCTTCCTGAGAAGGCTGGGGGTGTGACCCCTGAATCTTGCTGGCCATTAGGTTGGGTTTAATACACTGTTTTATGGGCCAGTTCCCTCAGCTGTGTAGTTGCTCGCATGTCCTGAGCAGTTCCTGTAGCCTGCGGCCCACATCCCGATGGCTGGGAGGCTTCAGGAAGGCACTCAGAAGAAGCACCTGCGCTTTGGTTTCTTTTATTAACTGTGAACCAATTCAGACGTCAGATATCTGTGGACCCACTACCCAGACCCAGAAACAGAGCCTTATCAGTACAGTATGACCCTCGCCCCACGACTTCCTCCTCCCCACTGTTCCCAGAAGTTTTGCATTGCTGTTCCTCATCCCTGTGAGTTTCCACTGATTTTACTACATCTCTGCTTATCCTCAGCAGCATCTAGAACGCTGTCTGGTGCTGTTTTGTCCTTTTTTAAGAGCTCAGAATAACTGCTGTCGTACTGTCTCTGTTCTTCTGAACTTCCTTTTTTTTTCTTCTTTCTTAAAACTCAGCTTCATGTTTGGGAGGCTCCTACGCGTTGACAGGGATAGAAGGGATGAACCGGAGTGATGTCAGTTTTGAGAGTTAGGTGTACTCAGGACTGAACAGGGCCTTCGGCCTTAGCAGAGGAGCGGAGTGGGTGAGCCAGGAAATGAGGTGGCTGTTCTGCCAGGGCTAAAATGAAGCTAAAAGCTTGCAAATTTGTCTTCCTCCTGTTTTTTATTCTAAGTTCAAAGGCTTCTACCATACGTAATAAGTTCATCTTTTGCCTCTGATGCTCTCACTTCAGATTTTCAGTTTGGAGATAAGGAAATTGATGGTGTTGGGGCTTCTCTGTTCATGTTCTTTTACAATGTAGAGAGGAAGAGATTCTAGTCAGTATTGGGGAGTGAGATTATTTTTTTGATTGGTGAGGGCAGTCACCACAAACGAGGGCGACCATTTCCAATCTGCTGGAGGACAAGGACCCGAAGATAAGGATTTAAATACTAACAGGTTGTATGGGCCCAGAGGCATTGTTTATGTTTAGGTTTTTTGTTTGTTTCATTTTCATTTTTCGAGCTCAATAATAGAAGCCTCAGTATTTTTCCTGTTTTCTATTTAAAAAACAAACAAACAAAACATGCAACACAAAGGCATGCAAATGCTTCATGCTTTCAGGGGCCAGGTCAGTGCTCTAACCCTTCTGGCCCTCAGATCATTACTTTTTCTATTATGCCATCTTGTCTATCCACGAACTGACAAAGCCACCAACTTAATTGACAAGTATTAATCGAAGAGGATGATATTGAATTATGAGCTTCAGCAACCAATTACATGGTAACTTGGCTCAGCGTAGTACCTTCCCCACTGTAGACATTCACTAATTATTTGATTAATTAGTAGGAAATTAGAGGTGGTGTGAATAATTGAAATTGTCACAAGCCCTCCAACTCCTCGTCTTCCCCCTGAGACTCTGAATGGGCATCTTCTAAAACACAGAGACCGTGTTTCAGTTTATACGTCAGTTTATCCGCTGACAGATGGTACATCCACCATTTATTGAGTGCTTGCTGGATGCTGGGGCTCTAAAGGTGAAAAGACATTGTCCTGCCACTGAGGCACAGAGCCTCTAGCGTGACTGTGACACTGACCACCATACAGTATTTGCTGTGATCAAGGCACGATGCGTTAGATGCCGTGGAGACGTGGGAGAAGGAGAATCTCAGACTTCCTGAGATTTTCTTTCCGTCTAATTCACCTTCAGGTAAAGGTGCTGTGGAACCAGAGGCAGGAGAAGGGAGCGTGTCTGAGTGCCCTTATTTCCTAGCTTCTTGGCAAATGCACATTTCCTTGAATTCATCACCAAGTCCTTTGGAAAGGAGTGTTTTGCCAGGACGGGGGAAAGATCAGTTCCATTCTGTCACGCTAAGCAGCCTGTGAGTTTCTGGTTTGGAAGTATCCCTGACCCTTTCACCAGGCTCTTGGCTTGGACTTGCCAGATCTCTGAGGAAGAAATACGTGTGATTGTCATTGAAATTCCCACAAGCCATTCAGGTCTGCCAAGGAGCCTTACCTTATCAGGAAGATGGTTTCACTTCTCGTCACTTCAGGGACCACATTTGAGAATTCATTCAACCTGCCCAAGGAATGGTGGGGTTTCCTCCCCCCACCCCTGCTGTCTTCCAAGAAAAAGCACAACAGCTCACCCACAGGAGATCTGGAAAAATCCCTGGCTAGGATTTGGAAAGAATCCCTGCATGAGCTTCTTCAGGCTGTTATGTTCAAGGCTGGGGTCCTGGGAAACGTTCACCAGCCGAGGAGAGAGGTCCTCCCCTGCTAAGAAGGGAGGTGCCAGGGCTCCCCGAGTCGGGGCCCTTGGGGACAGCAATGCCGGAAGTAGGACTCACACGAGCATGCTGGGGTAGCCATGGGAGGGACAGAATGAACTTGTCTGAGCTTCCATGAGAAGAAGAGGGGGCCATCCCCCAAACTCTCACCCCACCCCACCTGGGAGAGAAACACTTGACCCATTTGGTGATTTGGTGACCGAAATCCTAGCAGTTCTAGAGGCCCCGGGTTGTTCAGTCAGTTAAGCGTCCAGCTCTTGACTTCACCTCAGGTCATGATCTCGGGGTTGTGAGATCGAGCCCAGCATTAGGCTCCACACTGGGCATGGATCCTTGCTTAAGATTCTCTCTCCTTCTCCCTCTGCCCCTTCCCCACAAAAAATCCCAGTAGTTCTAGTCTTTGTGTTTTCAGTTTTACTTTTTTCCTGATGGCTATATGTTGTTGTTGTTGTTTTTTTTGAAGGGTAACAGACTGTCAGAGCAGTGGGATGTTTGATAGCCCAGGGTCTCCGTGTTCCTGGTTGGGACCTGAGAGATTCTGGGATTTGGAGGAGAGGCGAGCAGCTGTTTAGAGTAGAATAGCCACAGAGAAGGGTGAATTCGGCAACTGGGAGAGTGGGGGGACAGAGGCACCTCTTAACTGGTGTTCTGGCTGTGGTGTGGGGAATCTGACAGACGGAGCTGCTCCTTTTTCGTCCGTTGATTGGAGAACCAGGCTTCAGTTCGGGCAGCAAGGTAAAGCCCCCAAGGATCTGTGTTTTGCAGGCCTCTGCCATCTCTTCCAAAAGATAAGGGTTATTCTCTTGGACACTAGCAATTCTTGTATGTAATTTTAGATTAAGCAGGGTGTTGGCAAGTCTTAGCCTCACTTGATGTGTGGTGGGACAGTCAATATTTGTACAGTGATTGTATTTACTTACCGCCTTCACTTTTAAGTAAGACTTTTTGCCCTGTTCCTCAGGAACGACGTTCTGTTGAAACAAAGCCAGTCATCGGGGGGTTGGTTCCGTCAGCAGCCAGAAGGTCAGGTGGGCTATCTGACCTTCTCCCAGATGTTTGCAGGCCTCTCAACTTGTGTGCACGGCAGGTCCAGATGTGTTTCCAAACTCTTGTGCAAGCCTGAGGTTTTGCTATGTGCTTTCCCTTCCCAGCAAAAATTCCTCACTCAAAATGAATGACAGAATTGTAATCTTAAAAAAAAAAAAAATACTGGTAAACAGCACCCATGGTTCTTAGAACTCAAAGAAACTTGCTGCTGAGACAGTTGGCGATTTTCGCACGATGTGAGAATATGGTTTCGGGATCCAAGCAATTCCATTTTCTGTGATTAAGGTGAGTTCCGGTAGAGGTTTCTGATTTACAGATGGGAAAATGAGACCAAGGTAGAGACACAAAGAGCTGGGCCTGTAGAAATGAAACCCTTGCAGTGGGCTTTCTTTCCCTTTTGTTATAAACCCTTGTCAGACTGGAAGCTTGGCGTGCTCACTGCCTCTCACCACTGGTGTGTGTGTGTGTGTCTTGGGTGCATGTGTGTGTGTGCGTGTGTGTATGTGTGTGTGTGCATCCCCTGTCAGAGTAGAAGGAAAGAGGCACTTGCACTTTCCTTTCACACCTGCCATTGTCTGTGGTCCCCATAGGCCGGGGTTTGCTCTCTTTGTTGCCCACCTTCCAGCAGAGAGGGGGGTGGGGAAAGCTTTTGTCTTAGCTGTCATCTCACACGTCCTCGTCCTTGGAGAGGGAGCAGCCATGCCAGTTGGGCTTTGGGGGCTCATCAGCCCTGAGCATTCCTGCCTGCTCTCCTGTTTGCTGTGGCCACAGGGAAACTAGGGCTGCCTCCTGGGGGGGGGGGGGAGGGGGGGTCCCCGCCATCTGCAGAGAGCAGAGCAGGCCTCCTCATTGTTTTCCTTAATCCTGCCGACGTGGGGGTGTGCATATCTGATGAGAATCTGTGAGAGCCTTGGTCTCCTGCCTCTGCCCACAAGGAAGCACCAAGGCTTTTTGGTCCCATTTTGATACGAAATAGCAGAATGACGACCTCCAAGAGGCCAGCTGCTATGGGACCACGGGGGTGGGGGCGGCCGAGCAAGTGGGGTTGGGGAAGATGTGTGAGTTTTCAAAGTGGCCAATGTCACATTCCTGGGCTGAAGCTGGGACAGGCAAAGAGGAGAGGTTTCTGGAGCTGCCGGGGTTGGGTGGGAACGGAGGTGGGGGAAGAAAGGGCCATTTATTCAGCCGCAGCCACTGCTCATTAGTCCCAACTACACACAGTTGGCGAGTGCTCCACATTGGCCCGGCAGCCTACCCCTGGGTCCGGTAGTCCATGGCCCACCTCGGCCATCCCACCCCCATAAAATCTTGACATTTGTCTTTCTGCCAGCTTGAGTGATAACATCAGATTACTTTTTCCCTCACCTCTTCCTTCTCCCCTCTTTTTTCTGCCCCAAGAGGCTAAATCCCCAGCACTTTCCACCGTACTCTGATTACACAGGACAAAGAACCCTGGGCTGTGATGCTAACAGGGAGATTTCTTTTCTCGGCATTGGGAGCCTCACAAAAGCCAGGGCTTAAGCTGCGAGGCCTTCCCAGCTCTCACTTTCTTTCCTGTAATTCTATACAAATGGCATTAGCCTTTTACGAGGCCTTTGTTTGCAGCCACTCTGAGGGTCCTTTTCAGCTGACATTGGTTTCTTGAATTTTAAGTGAAATTTGTTCTGATCCGCCTGGTGTGACTTCTTGTGGAGGAAATGCAGGCTTGGGATTGTAAGTTACTAAATGCAAAAGGGACAGCTTTTTAAAAATCTTTCTCTTCCACCACAAATTAAATGCCTTTGTAAGAAAGGAGCATTAAAAATTAAAATGCCCTTTGACGAAGCTAGCTCACTGCCCTCGGTGGGAGCACAGGAGTGAGAAGGGCTGTCTCGCCCATGCCCTGAGAAATTCCATTTGTGTTCTTTCTTCCCGAGGAAGATAGCTCAGCCTCCTCAAGGGTTCTGTTCTCATAACAAAAATCACGATTTGCTTCCTTTAAGTGATATTGCTGATTCTTCTGCTACAAACTGAAGTAAAACTATAACATCCTAGCTCTGACGACCAATTTGACAGATTAATCAGATAATCCTTAGAACATGCACCAGCACACTTGTTCTGTAAAGGGTCAGGAACTCAGCGTTGCAGGCCACATGGGCCCTCCCGGCTGTGTCACGGCCACTCAGCACCGACATTCTGGTGTGAAAGCAGCCACAGACAGTCTGGAAGTGAATGAGTGTGGCTGCGTTCCAGCCAAATGTTGTTGGCAGATGCTAAAATGTGAATTTCACATAAATTTCACACAAGAAATATTATTCTTCTTTTGGTTGTTTTGAACCATTTAAAAATGCAAAAAACCATTCTTAGCTCCCACGCTGACTAAAAATAGGTAGCAGGAGGTGCAAAACAGGCCTTGGGCAGGATTTGGCCCATGGGTCATTGTTTTCTTAGCGCTGCACAACCTTGATCTAGGTCTTGGCCGAGAAATGATTCCCAACCTGATCGTAAAGCAGCACTTTAAAACTGGAGCTCCTAACACATGAATTAGTTATAATATAATTATAAGGTCCATCTTAGGGGAATCCTTCTTAGCATCTTAAAAGAAAAAGGATAGAATTCAGCAGAGCTCACATAGTAAGAGTCTGATGTTGTATCATGAAACTTTTGGTTTTGGTATGTATGTACTGGGCCATTGTGTTGACTACTTGGAATTAATGTTTTTTGTCAGCCATGGCCCTCCCCATCCCCAGACTTTTGTGCACCCCAGGGAACACAGTGACTCACAATCAACAGAGTGCTAATGTTGTTAGTCAATGAGAAGGGAATAGAGGTGAGTGTGGTCATCTTCTGGCATGTGTTAGAGGAAGCAAGACTCAAGACAACTAGGCTGTCTCTCCTAGGTCTATAGCTGGAGAAAGACGGGAGCAATAAGCAAGTATCTCTCCTCATGATATCAGGTTGTTTGGGGCCCTGCCCACTGAAAATGAATTTCCTACTTTCCTGTTTTGCTTGTGTATTTCTAAGTAGTTCTAAGAATCCATCTTCTTCCCTCTGCTCTTCTGCCTTCCCAGACTCCGTGATATTTAAAGCACTTGGTTGGCTATTCAGTATTCTTCACCAAATAGAAACACAATTGTGTGGGGGAAGAGAGATGAAGCATTTTAATCTGATAAAAATACCTTATGCCAACCGTAACTGTTAGCCTAACTGCAAGCCAGGCTGTGAGGAGGTGGAGGAAGAGGAGGGAAGGGGTATTCGGGCACTGTAATAATTCAGGGCCCGCAGGGGATGCCCTGTAGACCACCCGCACCCCAGAGAGGGTTCCAGAAACTCCAGGGGCCCCAGGGCTCTCCTGGGGCTGTGGCTTTTGTGCTCTGGTGGTCAGAGTCAGTGGGGCTGAAAAGTGTGCCAGTAGGTAAGGTAGGGAGGGAGGGCACAAGAGACTGACCCTCAGTTTCCTGCCTTGGCCCAGTTCTAGAAAATGGGAGTGGGGAGGAAGAAGGAAAGATGGGGGGCAGAAACATGTTTGGAGGTTCCCACTGAACAGTGTGAAGCCCCAGCCCTGTGCTTCCTGGTGCTCAAGGGCAGCCTCCCTGGAGGGCTCTGGGCCTCTCAGCTTTGAAGGCCTCTACTGAGAGGAATAAAGGAGCAGAGGGAGTAGCCCCAAAGCCATTCGGATGCTTCTGATCGAGGAGTGGAGAATGTTCCATCGAGGAGCTGCAGGGAGCAAAGGAGTGCTGGCAGAGCCAGAGGGAGCGTCATGCTTCCGTGTTCTCTGGCTCAGATGATGCTTTGTGGCTTCCTTATTTACCCAGAGGGAGAACTGTTTACTCTTCTGAAGGGATAATGAAAGATTAGCTTCTATTTCCAGGGTGGTGATGAAGGGTGAAGTTAAGGGTAGAAGAGAAGCGAGTATCCGTGGCTTCCCTTCCAGAACAAAGAATCTAGACACACTAGACATCTCCACAGCCCTGGCCTTGACGTGTAGGTTGGTTGTGACCTGTAGGCTGGTTGCTTGTCTCCTCATGATCAAGGACCCGTGCTGAGAAGTTCAGGGACTCTTCGTGCAGGTGGAAGATTTGCAGCCCCATTTCCCCCGGGCAGTTTCTCAGTTGGCTTTGGAGTGAGTGGACATTGGCTCTAGTGAGATGCCTAGCCTCAGGTGTTTGCAGCTGGGACCTGGGAGTAGCAAAAAGCACCACACCTAGCTCAATGTTTGAAACATGCTGGACACTCAAGGAGTTGCTGAATTAGTAAATGCAGAATGGCCAGTGTCCTGTGTGTGTACTCTCTCAGGTGCACAGATGGGAGCCGCTCACCAGGAAGTGGCCTGGCTAAATACAGAATCGTGAGAGGAAGATGAATAAGACACAGACTGCTGTTGTCATTCTAAGCCACTGGCCACAAATCAGCCAGAGCACACCCTTGCAGAGGCAAGCGGGTGGACCAGAAGCCGGTGGAAAATATAGCCCCTGCTCCAGGAAAGACGGTAGCTGGGCTTAGGCTTAAAGTTAGGACCCCATAAGTTGGAGTAGTTGAACCCAGGCTGTGGCCACAAACTCCCTGTGTACCTTCCCCACTTCCTTCCTCAAGCACAGAACACGTGTAACGTATAGGCACTGAGGGTCAGAGATACGGTATTGAAGATACAGTATTCCCGTAGGTCTAGGGCAGGAGATCTATGTCTGATTATACAGATAATCAGATACACGTGTCCCCCCAGGTGGGACAACCGCTATGAAGGAAGAATCTAGGGGGGTATGAAGGAACATGAGAAGACCTGATTTAGACGATGGGGCAGAGAGAAAAGGGCTACAGGGAGCTGGAGGGTTAGCAAGGGGAATGACAGGAGAAGAGCATCTGGGCAGAGGCTTCGGCCCCAAACGTCCCAAGGCTGGGAGAGCCGAGCAGCTCAGCCTGGGGACAGGCAGAGAGGGAGAGGACATGGGCCGAGGATGGCTTGAGAAGATGAGAACGATGTCAAACAGAATCAGCAGGTCTCCAGCATGAGCTGTGAGTGAGAGCAGGTGCTTCTTACTAAGGAGGGGAAGTTGGAAGAGAAACTGTGGGAGATCCCATGAGACCCAGAGATCCAAGCTACTGAGACCTTCATGCCGTGGTTGGGTCCCCTGATTCCTGTTCCCCAGGGAAATGACCAGGTGTTTCTGTTGCAGTTGAGTTCCACACTCTGCTTACAGATCTGCTACCAGAAGTGAGCGCCAGGGCGGCTCGTACGTTAGCAGGTACAGGGCTCAAGTCCGTCAGCCAACTGACATGTACCCACAGCCCGTCCTGGGTCGGTTTTTACTAGATCTTGGGGGGCTACCAGAAAGTATGAGACGAGGACCTGAGCCTGAAGCAAGTTAGGGTCCATCTGGGGAGATAAATACATGCACATATTAGATAAAGTGTACAAAATGGGAAGAGGCTGGACGTCCAGCGGTGAAGAAGTGGGGAGGGTAATTCATGGTGTAGCCATCAGTCACACCTCATGCACTCGTGAAACATCACATTTCAGAGATTTTATTTGTCTATTTATTTGAGAGAAAGAGAGATTGTGAGTGCGGGGAGGGGCAGAGGGAGAGGGAGAATCTCAAGCAGACTCGGTCTCATGATCCTGAGATCATGATCTGAGCTGAAATCAAGAGTCAGTCACTCAACTGACTGAGCCACCCAGGCACCTGAAGCATCACATTTTAGGGGACTGTTGAATGCTTGAGGAAATGTTTCCAGTGTCATGCTAAATAAGGAAAGCAAGTTGATCACCAGTTTTGTTTTTTAAATAACCCTTTAACAGACTGAGAGGAAAGACTCAGGAATATGAACACCGGGCATTTGGATTATTGGTGATTCTCTCAGTGTAGACTTAACTGTATTTTCAAAATCTCCTGCAGTACGATGTGCCTTGATGTTCAAAGTTAAAGTGGGCACGTTGCCCTTTAATGCTACGATGTACATGCGATGCTATATGTCCAATGTGTGTCCTGACCCCAAACAGTTTTACCAGGTCCTAGGACTCCACGCCGGAACTGGACAAGCGGGGAGCATTTGTCTTGGGGGTCCGTGAGGGCAGGACATTTCTAAGAGGACAGACCGGAAAGCAGTCTGGGGACCACAAGAAATGAGAGCAGCTGAGGTGTACTGCCTGGGGGATGGTGAGAAGGTGGGGAAAATTCACTGGAGACACTGGAATTCTAGTGAACCCCTAGGACACTGCTGGAGCAGTATGACAGAAATGAGGACAGTCAGATCGAAGAGGATCTGTAGGGAGAAAGCCAGTGGGATCCAGAGGCAGTCCAGGTGGGGAGAAGAGGCCTGCAGCTCTCACCTGTGGTGACGAATGGGTACTACGTCTTTAACAGACAGAAGAGGTCAGTGAAGGCTTGACTTCTGGGGTGGGGGAGGGGATGTGGCAAACTTAGTTTCAGATGTTCAGTGGTGGGTTTTCCACGTGGCAGAAACTTGCCAGCAGAGAAGCAGCGCTGGAACCTAGAGGGAAGACCGTGCTGGCAGGGCAAGGTGGCGGCCTTCACACCAGAGGGTAGTCGGCGTCTCTAAGGCAGAGCAGCCCGTCTGTGGCTTTGAGCAGGTGGAGTGGGGAAGAGATTCAGTGGTACCAGGGCAAACTGCCCACGGGTTGTAGGTAGAACATTATATGTTTTTTGTTTTATTTAAAGATGTTATTTTTAAGCTACACCCAACATGGGGCTTGGCCTTAGAGCGAGATTAAGAGTCCCACGTGCTCCTGCCTAAGCCAGCCAGGTGGCCCTGGGACATTTAAAATGCTGGACCGGTCGGAAGCTCCTCAGTAGCACTGGACGGCCGACAGCGAGCGTAGGCTCCGTGTCACCTCAGTTACGTGGGGTTCTCTCCAAAATCAAAGCAGCCTACCGCAGACCATGTGCCGGAGAGAAACCGAGGCCCCCAAATAAGGGAAAGGCTCAGCTCCATGTCCAGCAGTTTCTAAATATAAAACAAAAACAAAACCGAAACGTGCTTGGCATCAGGTAGGCCGGTTCTATCACAGTGAGCATCTGGAGCCGAACTTTCTAAACAACGGACGCGTGTGACTCTGGTGAGCGGCTCTGACCGTGGGGACCGTGCCACCTCGTGTCTGTGCCCCTAGAGTCCCGCTTGTCCTGGCAAAGACGGCGTGTATGTGTACTTTCTTTATCATTTAAAAGCGAGGGGCTTCCTGCTAAGAAACTGTTTTGGATGAGTGAAGACGGATTGCAGGAAACTTAAACATGTGCCTTCGCTTTTGTTTCTCAAACACCGGCCTCTCCGTAGCCATTGAAATGCCTCTGCGCTCCTTCCCCAAATGCTGATGCCTGGACTCCCCTGGATGTGAGGCATAATAAAAGGGACATTAATGTGGATGAGTATAAAGAATGCTGACGAAGCTGTTCGTTCTTCACATCTGGACGTGGGGTCCTATTTATTACAGACTTAGCGATGGATGTCTTGTCAAGTATTGGATGATAAATAACCATCTCCTTTGTATAATGGAAGCTTGCTCCGTGAGGGGTCCCCTGGTTTCCTAACACTTAAAATGTATTGAATGATTTACCAAGAGTAGAGAGATGGTCGCCTCAGCCCAGGTTCCCAGGGCTGCAAAAATTAAAAAAAAAAAAAGTTAAAACAGTGTTTCCTGTGCATTTGTTTTTAGCTACTCAAGCACCTTCAGTCTTAAGGAGGCAGCAGGCAGATAGCTTGCAAGGGCTTGTTCCTGAAGTTATAGAGACCAGAGCTTCTGATGCTGAAGGAATTGCTTACCATTTACTTACTTTAATATGCTTCAAGTCTGAAATTGGTTCTTCCAAGATGTGCTGTCCATTTCTACCTCTGGAAGAAGGATCTTTATGAATCATTCTCTGCATTCAATTTAGTTTCACTCGAGCCTTCTACAAAACCATCAACGTTCTAGAATTGATCTTAGTTGTCCAGGAAACTGGGAACCCCTGCTGTCTGGCTCCACAGCCCAGGATCTTAACCACAGGGTTGTGTTGAACACCACTGCTTATATGCTTATATGCTTTGAACTTCCAGTAGAGCGTGTATTGGATTCATTAAAGGGGTTCGGTGGGGGCTTCTATATCTGTTGTGTTTTATTTCTTATCCTCACTGAAAGCAAGGGGGAAGAGGGAAGATGGCAAATGGGAAGATTTGACCAAGCCAAATACTTGTCACCCACATGTTTTCTATTATTTCTTACACTTTTTCACTATACAGTTGATCCTTGAACAACACAGGTCTGAACTGTATCAACCCATTTATATGTATTATTTTTCAGTAGATACAATACATTACCATAAGTGTATTTTCTCTTCCTTATTATTTCTTTAATAACATTTTTTTCTCTCACTTACTTTATTGTAAGAAACCAGTATATAGGGACGCCTGGGTGGCTCAGTTGGTTAAGCAGCTGCCTTCGGCTCAGGTCATGATCTTAGCGTCCTGGGATCAAGTCCCACATCGGGCTCCTTGCTCGGCAGGGAGCCTGCTTCTCCCTCTGCCTCTGCCTGCCACTCTGTCTGCCTGTGCTCGTTCCTGCTCTCTCTCTCTCTCTGACAAAAAAAATAAAAAAATAAAATTAAAAAAAAAAAAAAGAAACCAGTATATATAAAACATATAAATTACAACATGTGTTTTTGTTACCAGTCAACAGTGAGTAAGCTATTGGTAGTTAGGTTTGGAGGGAGAGTCAAAAGTTGTATGTGGATTTTCAATTGTATGGGGGTCAGTGCCCCTAAACCCCTCACTATTCAAGGATCAAGTGTACTTGAAATATTTTCTGATTTAAAAAAAAATTGAATTCAGTTTTGACCTCCTTTGTATTTACATTTTCTCGAGAATGTTTGCAAAGTGTCTTTATTTTGACACTTTGACATCTGAGTTTAGCTCAGTGCTTTCCAGTAGAACACTTGGAATGTGACTAGTGTCCACTATTTAATTTTAATTAATTTAAGTTTAAATTTAAATAGCAGTATGTGGTCACCATATCGGACAGGTACAATTCTGGAAGAAAGAAACTGCGGAAACCAGGATAGTCCTTCAATGATATCAGACTCTGGACTATATGTTCTAATTTGTGTATCATTCTTCAGAAAAAAATCCTCTTAAAATACTGTAGGAATTAACGAACCATGTCTAAAATTTACGGAAGGAAATAATATCCTTAATATTCATAGAATATAATTTCCTCCCTGTGCCATCTTGTAAATCTTTTTCCAAATGGAACCTCTTCCCCCCTTCCTGTGTAAGAGCTGCTCTCTGGCAGGTACTAGGGTTCGACAATGATTAGCTCTTCACTAGGTTTAACTACGTCCTAGTCCCTGAGGTCGTCCATCAGTGTCCTTAGGTTTGGAAGCAGATGGACAATTCAAGAGCAACCTATGGTCCTTAGCCATTTGGCCAGTTGCCATGTGTGTAATTATGTTTCAGCAAACACTGGATAGAGCCTTCGTTGATAAGCATAGTTTATTAAGGGCTGGCCTCGTTAACAGTCATGGCGATAAATTGTGCTAGTCTTACTGAAAAGAGATGACTACAAGGAAGCTATTGTGTTCGGAGGGTGAGGTTGTTTGCTTTGTTCTTAAAGGATAAATACGGTGTTTAAAATGGAAAGGTCTGATTTCAAGTCCTGGATATCATAAACCATATGCCTGAAGCCTATTGGATGACCGGCCTCTTGGGGGAGCCCTGTAAAATGGGAATAACTCTTGTTTACGTGACGAGAATGTACTTAGCAATAAATGCAGTGATGTCGGGGATGATGTTTGCTATTGAAGGGTCCAGAGGATTATTTTGTGATGAAGGCATTTGAGAATCTACAGATGCAGGAAGAGGTCTTCTCTGTACTCCCAGACAGCCTAAAAGCAGATCCTTCCCGAAGAACTCATAAATCCTACTTTAAGAGAAGCTTCCCCTAACAGAGGGAAAGAGTGTCTCCTGTCACCCGGGATGAGAAATTGCTCAAACAGACTTGATTAAAACAAACCTTGCCTTCCAGTACTTTCATTCATCTATTTTGCAGTCATTTCCCACCGTTTGTCGTTCCTTAAAATCCTAACTCCCTTCCCATGTTAAGATGCTATATATATAATCCCTAAATCTAGGGGCGCCTGCATGGCTCAGTGGGTTAAGCCTCTGCCTTTGGCTCAGGTCATGATCCCAGGGTCCTGGGATCGAGCCCCGCATCAGGTTCTCTGCTCAGTGGGGAGCCTGCTTCCCCATCTCTCTGCCTGCCTCTCTGCCTACTTGTGATCTCTCTCTGTCAAATAAATAAATAAAATCTTAAAAAAAAAATAATCCCTAAATTCTAACCACTTCTGGGAGCCGCCTTCTTTATGAGTCCTTGCATACACACCTTCGCCAATAAACTTTGTCTTTTCTCTTGCTAATCTGTCTATTGTCAGTCTAGTTTGGGGTCTGCAAATTAAATTAAATCTAAGAGGATAGGGAAAAATTTTTCCTCCCCAACATTAACAGGTGACAGTGTTCCTTGTACGATGGTGGTTTGAGGGAAGTAGAAAATCCAGCAATTTTGCTGACACTTGATGACAAAAGTTCTCAAGCTTTAATGTGCATCAGAATTTCTTGGTGCCCCTGTTCAACTCTAGCCTCTGGGTCTCCACCCTGAAAGTGTCTTGGTTCTGTAGATCTGGGTGTAGGGCCCCAGGGGAGTCTGATACAGAAGGTTAAGGGAACCAACCACACTTTGAGAAGCACTGCTCTCAGGGACCTCTGCGTCGGGGAAGGTTCGGAAAGCATAGTGGGTGACCCAGGGAGGCTCACATGCATGGTGTCTAGGCTGTCCTTCATTCTACATTTCAATCTTAAGTTTAGTATTTGGTTGCCTAAATGAAATGAGATATTCTTTTTAGTTTTGCTTTATCTCAATTTGCTAGTTGCTGTTAAGGAACAACAGTTCAACTGTGTAAATTTTAAAGATCTTACTTGGCCTTATTAATTGATTCGTGATGCAGGCAGCATTATTACATCTAGCAAGTAGGGGAGCTCCTAGGAGGTGTACAAAATGGAGGGTTTTAGAGGAAGGCAGGCAGGACAGGGAGGTGATTAGGAAAACAAATGAAGCATCGTTTTGGGCAAGGTCACCTTCCTTTAGGGGGAAAAGCAGGGGGTCTTATTAGAAGATTACTTCACCTTCCTTTGGGGGATGGAGAGGGACCTTGTGGCAGATGACTTGACTGGTGTTGACCAGAAAATTCCTGGCCAACGGGTGGAGAACTGCATTCCTGGGAGAGGCTGAAACAGCACGCAGATTAGGTATTAAGCCCCAGTTTGGTACTTGGTCTGGCAAAAGTGACTCCATTTTGGGCCTGTGGTTTTCTTTTCAATACTACACAAAGACTTCCTGAAAAGGTTGAATTATGATAAGGAGGCATATATCCTTAAAATATCAAGCTGTAACGGGTTTGAGTTGAAATTCAGGCTTCCACTATAGCCGGGGCGCAGGGGTGCAGGACCCCCTGGCTCCAGGGTCCCAAATAGACCAAGTCCAGCCACTCGCCACTGACACAATCCACAGACAGAGAGACTGGGGGTGGAGAAGCAAGAAAGGAATTTATTTATGAGAGAGAAGCAGAGGGAGAGGGTCAAGCAGACCCCCGCTGAGCAGAGATCCCTATGTGGGGCTCAGTCCCAGGACCCTGAGATCATGACCTGACCTGAAGGCAGATGTTTAACCGGCTGAGCCCCCCAGGCACCCCCTTCTAGGTTGCATAAGGAGAATGTGGGACAGAGGTCAGTGGGTACCTGCTAGTAGGTGGTGAAGATCAGGTCATTACTGTCTTGTGGTCATTTGTGGGGATCCCACTGGCTCCGTATTGTCCTTGTTGCTGGAGGGGGTAGTTTCGGCTCACACAGGGATGCTGTGCCGGCAGGGTCTTCCCCCTGAGATCAGAGAGACGCCGGAAAGAAAAACTTAATCAGGAAGCACAGACTGAGGTCAAAATCCAGCTTAAAAGACAGTGACTAAAAATAAGTTTTCACTCAGGCACACCTGGAATTTAAACCAATACTATTTACCTAGAGGAATAAAGTGCTAGCGTAGGAGTTATTAAACTTAGATTATCTTCCTAATTCTGCTAGGCAGATTGCTTCCTCTCTCCACGAATCCAAATCCTGTTTCATCCCTTGGGCCCTAGGAGTTGTTTATGAAATGACAGAAGCGCATGGAGATTGGTTACATGGCTTTAAAAAAAAAAAACAAACAAAAACTTTTAACTTTTCTTTTTAAAGACTTTACATCGATTATTTATTTTGCATAAAGCACGTCACTCCGATTTTAATGCGGTTTTTCCCCAAGCCCCACATGGGGAAGGTGAGGCCTGAGGCTGGAAGGATCCCCCCTCCGTTTGTGCTTGGCACCCTCTGTCCTACCCCCGGCGCCCGCAGGGAAGCTCTGGTCACACACATAGATGATAAATGAATTGTTCATTTGGGTTCCGCTCTTTGCCTCCTTCTCTTCTGTCAAGGCAGCCCGGCGTGAATGAGAAGGGCTGGCTGCACGTCTACCCCCAGACCTCTGGGGTTATTTTGTGTGACAGCATTTACATCTGAATGTCGCCTGGTATCACAGAAATGATTAACCGACAACTGCTGCAGCCCTTCCAAAGTGCAGGCGTGGAATGGCTTTTTCTGTGTTTTTATGTTCTGGACCAAAGGGACGGGGAGAGAGAACAAAACCAATGCACTTAGAGGTTTTCCAGTGAGGTCTGACCGCTGTCTCGCTAAACCTGAGCTTCACGTGCCCTCAAGACTTCCCCTCGCACCCGCCCCCTCCCTGCACCCTAGAAAAGGCAGGCTTTCGGAATAAAATCTTCTGAACAATAAAAACAACACACCGCTGTGGCGTAACTCTTCTAAACTTTAAATCCTTCAGATTTACTATTTTCCTCTCAACTGGGCACGAGGGAATGCGTTCCGAGACGCTCTGGAGGACGTCTGTGAACCGGGTCAGCCTGGCCGCCACCTTGACGTGGGGAGTGCTTCTCTTTTCCGAGTACTATGTGTTCTGAACGTTCTTCCCTCAGAACCAGGAACTCGAAGGAGCCATATAATCCCTGACTTCCCAGCGGGCCCTTTATAATAGTATAAAATGATGGGAAGGCGTCGTTGTGTGCAAAATGTGACGTTAATGACCGAGGTAAACGAGGGGGCTCCTGACCCCTCAGCTTCCTTCCTAGAGAAGGAATGCAGTGTGAAAACAACTACTCTTTCAGACATAAATACTCTAGACCTACATTCTTTCCATTCTCGGAATGTTAATGTGTCCTCTCCAAATGGCTCCCCGTCAAAATCCGCAGATACCTGAGGAAGATGTCCCTGCTCTGCCATCTTCCGCACCTTCCCCATCAGCCCCATCTGTCTTCCGTAAGAATCGCGCTCTGTTGCTCTGTAAGTTTGCTATGGCCATTATCTCATCCTTTTTCACAAGGGACCTTGGAAATCTTTTTTATGCCCCCCCCCGCCCCCCGCATTACACAGTAGATCATTCAGCAAGTCCTTTCTACTGTGGTTAGAGATCCAGTCCTTTTGGAAGTTGCCATTCTTATGCAAAACGTCCCCAAGTTTTGCAAGAGTTAGAAACTTCTACAGAAGTTCTTTTATATCAGGGTTACCTGGAACTAAATGGGCATTTTGGTTACAGCCTCTGTTACCGTGGCAAACGGGCCCCCTCGCCAACCCACAGTTGGACTGCGTCCCTGAATTACACTGAGGGGCTGTTTCAAGATAGCAGAGCAGACATCCCAGGCGTGCTGCTGCGTATATCATCATTTTCTTTCATTCTTGCTCCAGTTCCCAAAGATGGTACTCATGATCCTTTCGTAAGAGACACGTGAATGTTAAGTACCTTGCTTGATGAAACTGTTTCTGTAGGAGAGCCTGTGGGAAAGCAGGAGAAGGAAGGTGGATTCTTGTGGATACAGTCATGTTTAATCCCATACTTCTGCACCAGAAGCCTGGCCTGTGAGCAGCCACTCTGAGGCAGAATGAGTTGGAAAGCTGAGGCTCTGATCCCGGGAGGGATGGGGCCAGGGCCGGGAACTGGGGTGCACCCGGGGAGTGGGCAAGAAACAGAAAGTTTCATAGCGAAGCTTGGCACTCTTTGAAGACAGATCATCATCTGTCTCCATCAAAGGCCTGTGCACATAGGGCCAGGTTATTGGATTGGGGGGAGGATGGGGAGGGTGGGGAAAGCATACTGGTTTTATTTTTTAATCAGAATTGGTGGGGAGTTTTAAGGGATGCAAAACTCTGATTGGCCAGCAGGAAGCCAGTGTGGATTTTAATTGTGGTGGAATGATGAGCCACAAAGCCATCCTGTCTGCTGAGAATGGCTGTCCTCTCCTTTGATCCTACTATTCTGTGTTCTCTCCCCAGCCCACCATCTGGCACCAGCACCACATGTCTTAGATTTCAGCTTAGGGATTCATGTTCTCTATTAAGCCCTCTTGGACCATCCCCCAACCCTCCTCCCAAAGCCCCTTCCTTGGTATCTCTCTTGCTTCTTATTCTCCATCTCAGCATTCTTTTTTTTTTTTTTTTTTTTTTGTCAGAGAGAGAGAGAGAGTGAGCACAAGCAGACAGAGTGGTAGGCAGAGGCAGAGGGAGAAGCAGGCTCCCTGCCGAGCAAGGAGCCCAATGTGGGACTCGATCCCAGGACGCTGGGATCATGACCTGAGCCGAAGGCAGCCGCTTAACCAACTGAGCCACCCAGGCGTCCCTCCATCTCAGCATTCTTGATGGAACAGTGTTCTGGGCTGGGAAGAGCCAACATTCTCAGACAAAAGGAACAAATCCAAAAATCTACATCTTCTTGCAGAATTGAACACTCTTAATTTTGCACAGACTTTTCTTTCTCAAACAGCATTGTTCCTTTTAGATAATAATTACCAAAAATTATCACATAATTATAACACGTAATGTAACTATAGGGTAAGAAAGATCTTTTTCCTCTACCCTCTTAGGTTCGGTATCTGGGGCCATGTAAGTTAAATTCACAAAAGGCATGCAAATTTTATTTGATGTTAACATTTTAAGTTTCATGTGTACACAAGTCTCACAGAAACGAAAGCAAACACCCAAAGAAGGGGTAGCCTTCTCTGTTAGCTCTGAGAGCTTATATATAATTATAACAAAGAGTGATAATCTATGGAGAGATTGCCTGCAGAAGGCAAAGGGGTCAGACTCCTAGGGTTGGTAGATTGTGGAGATGTCATTTCATGTGGGACGTAATGGGAGATAAAGCTCTTTCAGAGAGCTGTGTGATGAGGACTCAAGTTGCTGCCATCTCCAGCCACAAGAGTCATCTCATTTCCTCTTCCTGGGACAAGAGAGGGAAAGGTGACACCTTCACAAAGGAAAATGTATTGCCTGGCCTTTAGGCAGAAAGGAGAGAAGAGAGACTTTTCCTGTATCCACTGTGTCTCAGCTGCCTTCAGCTCCAAACAGCCCTACCACCAAAGTGGCACGTCCTGGTGTGCGTGGTCCCATCTCCAACCTTCCTTTTACAGATGAGAAAACTTAGTCCCCAGGGGAATACTTGCCAGTCACCAAGCCCATGGCGACAAGGGGCCTCGCTGGGCCCATCTCCCACATTGGCTGTCTATACCCTTTGTAGACCCTGTGCACATCAGCATGCAGGGTATCCGGACCCTCCTGGCACCTCCCCAGCTGGGCTGCACAGACACCTGGGCTTCAAATCTGCCTCTTCCCTTTACCAGCCATCAGCGTGTGAGCCAGTGCGGTCACTCTGCTGAGCCTCACCTAAGAACATTAACACCTACCTAAAAGGGGGTCATGCAGATGCCATGCACACAAGATGTGTATGGAGAACCCTGCCCTGCTGTGCGTGAACCCGGGTACGGTACTGAGCCTGTCCAAGCCTGTTCATACCATCTGTGCAACACAGACCCAATAGTTTCTCTGCAAGAATAAAAAGGAAAGAAGAGGTACCTGGGTGGCTCAGTCAGTTAAGCGTCTGCCTTCAGATCAGTTCATAATCTCAGGGTCTTGGGACCGAGCCCTGCTTGAGCTCCCTACTCAGTGAGGAGCCTGCTTCTCCCTCTCCCTTTGTTGCTCCCCCTGCTTGTGTTCTCTCCTTCTCTGTCTCCCTCAAGTAAAATAAATACAATCGCAAATAAGAAGAGAAATAAAAGAGGTCATGCACAATGACAGGCACACACAAGCCCTCTGTAAATGGTAAATGCCATCCCAACCACCACCATAGCAGCTCAGTAAATGCTCTCCCTTATGCAGCAGATGCCCACCGGGAGCCATAGCAGGAGCGGGGGGTGGGGGTGGGGTGGAGATCTTCTCTAACAAATGGGCCTGCAAGCTTTGATGCTGTAGAGTGGCTTTGAGGAGCTCATTGTGTTAGTGTCTGGTGCAGAGAGCCATCAGAGGCTCCATTCATGGCAGATCCTCATGCCCTCACATCACTGTGCTGCATAAAACCTCCTGTCCTTTTTTAATTAACCAGATTCTCTGGCTCCCGTGGAAAACTGTGCCTTTCTTAATTTCTGTTGTTTGAATTCAGCTCACATTCATGGAGCATCTGGTAGGTGCTGAGCACAATGCTAGACATTAAGAAGGATGCAGAGAGGAGCAAGTCTGGTTTTCATTCTCAAGGAGCTCAGGGTTGCATCGGGGGAAGGCGGAGTAAGAGGTTCCAGAATGCACTTGCCGAGCGTCCAGAGATCCCAAAGGAGGAGGTTGCATCTGGCTGGGCCGTCTGCGAGCTGACAAAGGAAGGTGCAGGGACAGCTGGGTCTTAATGGGATTTGAGCAGAAGGAGGCAGAGGGGCGGGGTGGAGCAAGGCGGAGCGAGGCAGGGAGGCACAATGTAACACTTGGAGTGGTCTCCTGGGCGCTGCGCATTGAGTTATGTGAGGAGAGCCCAAAGTGAGGGGGAATGGCCAGCAAGGTAAAATCAGAGAGAACCGTCACTGGCATGCTCGGAATTTGGATGTGACTTGCCATTTTTGGCAATAGTGAAACATAACCGAGCTGTGCGTTAGGGTCAGTAATCTATCAGTGGTGTCAGGCGAGTTAAGGGGAAAATCTTCTTGCAAAGCTATGGTAGCAGTCTGGATAAGCGATGTCACAGGCAGAAGAGGACACACACCATGGAGACTCTGTCTTCTGCCTCCAGCCGCCTGGAGAGGATGGTCAGGGAGACGTTCTGGAAACATCTGCTAACTGCCGGGTTGGGAGACACGTGCACCTCTGTGTGCGCTTTCCCTGGCTTCCAGCAGCCACCTCTAGGATTCAGCAGAACAATACTTGACTGTGGCGCTCCCCCAGGGCCCGGATTTGCGTCTGCTACATTATAAACTCTACATCCTGTGGCCCGAAGGACAGACGGATGGAGCCCCCATCTCCGTTGGAGAGACAAGCACCTGACTTCCGGGAAAGAAGGTCACACTCCGCATTGTAAAGGCGAGACACCCAATCGGGTTTAAGAGGCTGAAGGGCTGCCTCAAGGCCACACTGCTGACGGTGGGTCACAGTAGGGCTTGGCCCGATGGCGTGAACTCCAGTCCCGTGATGGAGGAGTTTGGCACACATGTGGGGGACTTAAGCCGAGGAGTGTTCTGTTACTTGACACTTATGAATGTGTTACTCAGCGGCTATACTGAGCCCACGTTGTGCACGCCACAGGGCATGGGAGTAGTGAACACGGGGTGACCTTGGGAGTTCCCTAGATGGGACTTGAGAGCTACGCCCTCTGAGTCTTTGTTCCCACTTGGGACGAGAGGCTTTGCCACAGAGGAGGCATTGTCTCCCAATTTCCAGGGCAGGACTTGGCTGAGAACTAGTGTTCTGTATGTCAAATTCCTCATGTCCCCACCCTCACCCCATGGACGGGAAATCTAAGGTCAAGCACCAAGTAGAACAAACTCTTGTCAGAAACAAGATGGCCCCAGGGCAAGATGGCGCTGGATCTTAAACCATCTCAGAATCTCCTGCTCACTCCACTGCACTTGGGGTGGGAAGAAAATCACTTACGATCCCTTCTGGCCAGTATATCCCCTCGCCAGAGATCTGTTTCTTGAAAATCCCTTCTCAGTTGTTGGCCTGCTCTGACCCTTTGTTTAGTTGGGAGATGCTGTTAGTCTGAATAGAGCACAAAGGGGTTTTCCAATTTGATGGCAGAGGAGAGAGCTAATTTTAATTGACATATGTCACATCAAGTTTGATTTTTGTTTTTATTGTCGTCTCCATTTGAAAATAAACCAGGAGCAATCCAAGTGACTTGTATTCTCTGGAGGCCATGTTGTAAAGCCCAGAGAGCCCCAGGCTTGGAATTCGTGCTTGCTTCTGCTACTACCAACTCCATGACCTTACCTTCCCCTTGAATAAAATGAGCAGGTTGGGTGAAGTTCAGTGGCTGCAGGCGGGCAAGTGTGTGGCCAGACCCTGACCCTAATGCATGTTTTGTGTGACCCCAACAGTGCTGTATTTTCTAATTGAACTTCAAGGCCTCTAAACTGGGCAAGCACCTGCTGATTTGTCGCAGGCCCCGCCCCTCGGGCCCGGTCAATTTCACACGTTTCTTATCTGCCTGGCATTTGACTCCACGGACACCGATGGGTGTTCTCTGAGTTTCCATCTGAAATAGACTGAGAGTTGAATTTCTTTGCAACCCCACGTCTTTCATGCCCCTGCCTGCCTTGCCGTTTGGGCCTTGGAGAAACTATTTTCTTTAGGAGGGGAGGGGGAATCCCATGTCTTTATGATAGGAAGAAAAAAAGCAAGCATGCAGTCACCCCGAGGCCAATAGGCCAACAGGTGAAAAGTAGCTTTCTTATGTTTTATTGTTAATATGCTAATGCTGCAAAGGGAGAGTTGATCATGGGATTCTCAGGCTTAAGGTGTCTAAAACTCTGCCTACAGCGTTCAGAGCCATGATTTTCAAAGTATGTTCCCTGAACCCACATCATCTGGGAACTGGTTACAAGTGCAGATTCTGGGACCCTGCCCCCAGACCCCCCTGAGTCCAAATCCCCAGGCATGGGGCCCAGAAGGCTATGTTCTGTCACCTGGAAAATGGAATGATACCGTAGGATACGGCATCATATAACATAATGATACCCTCAGAGGGTGATAGGAAATGAGGAAATAATCCAGCATTTGTCTGGTGCACTGCAGCGGTTCTGAAAGTGGAGAATCCTCAGGCTCCACTGCAGGCTTGGTTAACACAGCTTGCCGGACTCGACCCCAGACTCTGATTTGATTTGGGTCTGGCAAAGGGCCCTAAAATTTCTGTTTCCATTATGGTCCCAGGTGATGCTTATTTTGCCGGTCTGGGTCCACACTTGAGAACCAGGGTTCTAGGAAGAGCGTGTGAGGAGTCCTCAGGGAGGACTTGGGGCATGAAATGGGGTTAGGATTGCTATCCAGCCTAGACTGAGCTTCCCTGGTGGAGTGACCCTTGGGCAGAGACCTGAAGGGAAGGAGGAGAGAGCCATGTGACTGGACGGGGTTCCAGGCACGGGGACAGCCAGGAAGTGCAGGAATGAGGCCAGTGTAGCCAGAGTGATGTGAAGGAGGGGGTGAGTGGCAGATGATGAGGTCTGGGGGTGCGGCTGGGATGGAGATCACACGAGGTCTGGAGTAATTACGGAAGGCTTTGCATTGCTCTGAGTACAGTGGGAGGGTGACATGATGTGTGAAATTGTCCATCACCTGGAGCAATCATGATTATACACTGCTGCCTCTTCTGAATTAACTAAGTCCTTTGCCAAATAATTCAAGGTGAAAAAATGAATGATGGAATTAGAAAACCAAATCACCATTTTGTACCCCTAATGAAGTAAATGACATGGGCATTGATCATCAGAGGATGGCAAAACCAGTAGCAGGAATGTTAGTGGATGATTCCGGGACAGGAGGCTGAGATGCCTCCACTGGACTGGTTGATTGATCTTCACATCATTGGAAGCCGGTGCACCTCGTGGGGGAGGCGACAGGAAGTGCGGACCTACCCATGAACCCTTCTTCCCTAAACCATTGGACTTGAGTCCAACCAGATCCTTAGGTCTAGCTTCCAGTTCAGGTTATGAAGGAACCATGGGAAGGTAATCCCATAAAACCAGAACCCTTCTGGTTTCTTTACCAGGACAGTGTCATGGGGGAGAAGGAGACGGCAAGGAGCTTCTCTAGCTTGAAAGAAACCTAAGGGATGTGCAGCATATAGACCTGATTTTTTTTTTTAAAGATTTTATTTATTTATTTGTTAGAGAGAGAGAGAATGAGCACAGGCAGACAGAGGCTGAGCAAGGAGCCCGATGTGGGACTCGATCCCAGGATGCTGGGATCATGACCTGAGCCGAAGGCAGCCACTTAACCAACTAGACCTGATTTTTAAAAGTACAACCAGATGGAGACTTTTTTGAGGTAATTAAATAATTTGAATATGGACTGGATATGAAACAGCATTAAAGAATTATTGATTTTTTTAGATGACAGTATTGTGTTTACATAAGAAAATGTCCTTTTGATAAAGAGCCATCCATACATTAGTATGTAGAAGTAAAATGACTATATTTCAAGCATTTGATTTAAAATATTACAGGAAAGAGAGAAAAGAAGCAGAAGAACCAAGAGAAGCAAAACACTGATCATTTTTGGCCCTAGCAGGTAGTACATGAGGATTGAACACACTCTTCTCTCTTCTTTGCAAATATGCAAACTTGCAAAAGTTGGTGCTTTTTTTTTTTATTATTAATGTACACTTACAAGAGAAGATGGGAAGGTGAGAAAATAAGAAAAAAGGAAAGCCCTGTTTAGAAAGACTTAAATTACTAATAATTCTTCCTGAATTCGGGAAATGATTCCAAAGAGTGAAATGTATTCACTATTGCTACATGTTACAAGTAATGATACTATGAACTCACATTGTGATACATCCTATTTACCATAAACCCAGCCCCAAAGTTCTTGATCCCTTGCCAGTCTCATAAAATAATGACAATATAGGCAATGATGATGATGAGAAATAAATATTGGGTAATCTCTGCCCTCAGACATTTGTGGAGCTAAATGCGTGCTGCTGGAAGTCAGAGCTGGAACTAATTTAGGACTGTTCTTTTTGGCCGCACCTGCCGTTTCAGATCCCAAAGCCTGGGAGTCTTCCTTTGGCTCAAGTGCATAATCTAATAATGCAAACGGAATCAGTCAGTAAGTGTGATCTCGATCCGTAGTGTGGACAGAACTGGAGAAAATGAGGTTTGAGGATTGTTACTTCGGAACTGGCAACTGGAAAACCTGGACAGTAACTTTTGAAGTGTGTTCTTGACCCTAAAACCACGCACTCTGCATCTCTGGGCATTCACTGAGCTTGAAAAGGAGCTGTAGATCTGACCTGCAAGGATTACTGTGGACTTGAGACCATTCGGGCATTTGAAGTCATTTCTCTCCTTGGATTTTTCTTCTTATTAAATACCAGAAGACAACCAAAAAAAGCAGTATTAATTTAAATCCTTAAGCATGTCCTACTGAACATCAGTTGCTGGTTTTTAAACAGTGTTTCTGAACAGAAACATTAAGGAGCATTTAAATCCCCATTCCTCATTTTGAGGAATCGTAATGTTATTTTTTAAAAATGTAAATTAGTAGAAATAACTTATTTTTTGGAAAGGAAACAACTTTATGGTTCATGTTGGGTAACTGGGCTTTAGGGTTGACATGTCCCCAAATTTTGATTAGCCTGTGACTGTGTGGACCACGATGAGCTCACATGTAAGACTAGTTTCTGCGGATTTACCAACTGATCTCAGCCGCCATAACTCTAATCGATCCCACTGCAGGAATCTAAGAAAGGAAGAACATAGGTAAAGTGACTAATCTAGACAGGAAGATTGCATTATGCAGCTTTTCATCTGACGGACATCTGAGCCCCTGCTGTGTGCCAGGCACTGTCCTAGGCTCTGAGGAAGGCTGATAAGTGAAAGCGTAGAAGCCTTGGCCTCCATGGAGCTTAGATTCTGGCAGGAACAGAGTCCGTACCCACCAAGGGCTCTGTTTGAAGACAGCTCCTGCCTGAGGAGCGAGGAGGGGTGGGGGGGAGGGGGCTGGCTTCAACTCCCACCTCGGTCCTTCCTTAGCTCTGTGATCTTGGACGAGTCACTTAATTACTCTGAGCTTCAGGGTCCTCTTGTATAAAATGTGTATTAAAAACAACGCTTACATCATAGAGTTGCTGTGCAGATGAAGTGAGCTTCATGTGTGAAAAGTGCCTCCCAGAGCGCTTGACCCACAGTGCGTGGGAGTGGTGACTCAGGCCAGCAGTGGAGATGTTATAATAGGTTACTCATCTGGTCATTAATTCAGTATTTCTGCATTTGAGCTTTAAACGCCTATGTCCACATGTCTGGAAGACACTGGAATGTGATTCGTAAGAAATATCTCCGTGGCTGTGTTTTCTAATTTTCTCTTTCTCTAAATAGAGGGAACAGCCTTTCAGACTCTTCTGACCATTCCTTTATGTTGGCAGGTCCTAAATGAGGAGGAAAAGGGAGTTTTCCATGGGGAAGGGAAGATTCAGAGCTGTTCTGATAATAGCAACCTTTCACAGTCATACCCTTGAATGCTATTTGAGTCGACATGACTGGCAATTTCGGGCCCTCTTGCTATAATAAGGAATTCCACAATCACATGCCCAGAGGTCTGTTTTTCAGGATCCTGGGGGCCCTGCGGTCTCCGCCGAGGCCATAACTATTGAGTGGCACATTCACTCACAGGCCCAGCTGGGGGAGTGGCCGGAAGGAGGGCCAGTGCCCTGAGGAGGCAAGAGGCTCGCAGGTGTCAGGAGGCAGGAGGCCCGTGAGGGATCTGAAGAGAGTTCTCCTCCTTGGTGGGAAGGGAGTGAGGGGGCACCCACAGGGGCTCAGGAGCCACTGGGAGGGGCGTCCGGAGGCCTCCCGGTGGGCAGCAGCAACCGAGAGGCTGAGCCGGGGCAGGCTGGAGGGAGTCCGTGCCCGAATGAGGCAGGTGGTGTTGCCAACGCCGGTCTCCCATGGGAGGTGGGAGGATGCCCTAGAGAAAGCAGGCGCTCCTTCCAGGGGCTGCTTTTTTGTGTGTGCTGGGAGCTGTTTGACTGATAATAGAGGAGGGCTGCCAGAGGACCGGGAGAGTGGGCTCCCTGTGTAAGGACCGAGCGTTTGGGCAGGTGGCCTCTGAATGGCTTGCGTTCTTGCACGGGGCCCCGCCGGCCTCTCCGTGGGCTTCCCCATTGCATGGCGGCCCGTCAGCCCTGTGTTGCTGTGGGTCCCATTACCCAGGCATCCCAGGAATCACGTTTAATTTTGGTGCTTAAACACAGTGTTGGGGAGATGCTGTCCTTTCCTGAGTGGGTCTTGCCTCTCTCTGCCTAGAGTTGTGACGGCTTACCCTGTGTGGACAGGTGTCCTGGGTCCAGTCAGGGTGACCCGGGGCCGTGCAGCTGGGGAAGCTGTGAGGGCCGGCTGCTCCTGGGAAGTAGGATGTACAATCGAAGTGTGCCAAACCCGTTAGAAGGAGCATGTGCTTTTATTTTAATTTAAAGATTTTATTTATCTGAGAGAGCAAACGAGCATGAGTAGGGAGAAGAGGCAGAGGGAGAGGGAGAAGCAGGCTCCCTGCTGGGCAGGGAGCCCTATTCAGGGCTCGATCCCAGGACCCTGTGATCATGACCTGAGCTGAAGGCAGATGCTTAACCCACTGAGCCACCCAGGTGCCCTGGAGTGTGTTCTTTTATACACTTATAGGTCTATTTCTCCTCACTGCAGGCCTCTCTGCTTCTTTCCTTGGAATCTACTGTATGAATTAGTGAGGGAGGAAGAGGCAGGCCTGGGCATCAGCTTCATGGCTAGCATGAAGCTCTGCAAGGGGGACCTGAGAGGCAGGACGAGGGGGACAGCTGACGTCTCACAACCTCAGCTGGGCGAAGGCCCTTCCCACAAGAAACTCTTCTTTCCAGGTAGCCTTGTCAGCTTTCCCTGGCTCGCAGAGGCTGTTGAGAAATAAGAATCCTATCCTACGGGGCCTGTATGTCATACCACATGGTTTGGGTCCATTCTGACCAAGTTTTGCCTAAAACACAGGGTAGTTTAGGTCCCTTGTGGAAGAACTGAACTCACTGGAGTTTGTGTCTTAGCGACACGTGCACACACAGAGCCTTGCAGAAGTGGCTTGAGCTCTGTAAGGACAACAGCAAGCGCGAAGCCTTCCGCAGCAGCTAGATATGCTGTGTGGGTACAGTTATTATGTCCTTCACAGAGGACAGGACAGGAGGGTAAAGAGGGTAAGTAGCTTCACCCGGCCTAGAAGGGGCAGGGGAGGAATTTCATCCCACCATCCCCCATCCCTGGGCCTCAGCCGAGCTCCCAGTGTGGGGCACACTTCCTCGTTCTCTGGTGTCAATGCGGTCAGCCGACTCCATATATCCCTTCCCTGCTGGCCAGCTCGGATCCAGAAAAATCCCGCAGGCTCACATCAGAAGAGCTGGGAGCATTTAGCAATCCCAAGAAAATACAGACTTCAACAGCAGACACAGTTTTTGAAACAGATATTGTAAGAAAGAATACACCTGTGTTTTATTCACTTACATGTTCTAGAAGGATGGGACATGTCTTTTTAAGCCTGGTTCCAAAGTGGGTTTTTTTCTTTTTTCTTAAACAATCATAATTCCCAAATCCAGTGCACCATGAGGTAAGTGTGCTGGGGGAGCTGGGAAGGTGCGAAGAGGCTGTTTCCTGCCAGCAAATCCCTCAGAGGCCAACGCATGGATGAGCTCGTCTGAGGCCAGCGCATAGCTTTGTCTCTCACCTAGCGCTCCTTGCCTGGAATCTTCTCAACACACTGAGTGCCTCTGGTCCAACAGCACCACACACCCCCGAGGGGGCCTGAGCAGGAGGTCAGGTCTTTGTCCTGCTGACCACCGTACGCAGTACTGAGTGCGCAGATCCTTCAGGTCATTTCATTTCTAATTAAATTGTATCAGCAGTTTCTAAAGTTATTATTTGGTGTTGCGTAGCAGCTAACCTGTAGGCCTATTTTTTCTTTTTAGATTTTATGTATTTATTTATTTGAGAGAGGGAGTGAGAGAGAGCATGAGAGGGGAGAAGGTCAGAGGGAGAAGCAGACTCCCTGCAGAGCTGGGAGCCCGAGGCAAGACTCGATCCCAGGAGTCGGGGATCATGACCTGAGCTGAAGGCAGTGGCTTAACCAATTGAGCCACTGAGGCGCCCTAAACTGTAGGCTTTTAAATCCCATCAGGCTGAATGTGATGACACATTTATGCATGAATGAGAAGGCAGAACCTTTGGTTTCCACCAAAGGAGGCGATTGCATATGTTGAGGTTCTTGCTGGACGTCCGGGGGCGTTTTCTAGAAGAACTTCACTCTGTAGCTGTCACCTGACATCTAGGCTCTGCCTGTAGTGTCTCCCGATCAGTCAGGTTCCCCCAGAGGCGTCCTGGAACCAGCCCATGGGGTTCGTAGCAGCCACACTGGGGAGCTCCCAGTTCAGAGGTCCCAGGGGAGCTGGATTCGAGGGTTGGAGCCACCAGGACCCACCCTTGGGGCCCTGCACCCTTATAAACCATTTAGACCCCATGGCTGGTTTCAGCTACTTCTGCTCTGATGCCATCACTCTGAGTGGCAGTGTTTGAAGTTTGATGCACCTGCATACAAAGCCTCTTCATGGCTCTTGTGGGTTTGTGGAATGTCCAAGCTGGATAGGCCCTTAGCGAGATGTTTGTTCCCTTTGCAGATTGACCCTCAACTCCCTGGTGGGGAGGTGGTCAGCAGGACAAAGCATCTTCTCCCTGGCCTCTTGCTCCTGAAACAAAGATAAAAGCCATCGTGGTGTTTCCTTCTTAGTGTAGAATTGATGAAATCCTCTCTGAACTCTGAGGGTTAATTCTTAGGCCTTACTCCCACCCCCAACTCTAATAAAACTTTCCTCTGCCTGGCTCGTCTCTGATGGAGGGTGCCCACGCTGTGTGTCCTGGCCTGTCCCCAATGCCACTTTGTCAGCCAGTCCAGGGAACCCATCTAAGGGCCAACTATGTGCTTAACCAGGAGAGTAGAATGATGATGCCACCTTCACAGGCTTTGGCTCAGATGAGGCTGAGGAGGCAGGTTCAGGCTGGCCTGGAAGGGGAGACAGGGTACGTGATGTCCATCCATACTGGTTGACAGTGGGAAGGCCAGGTGGCCGGCTGGGGTCGCGGCTTCAGAGACAGGGCCTCATGGGGGACCCTGTGCAACTTCGTGTGAGCATAAGAAGCCTGACCTCTGTATCGAGGCTCACCTAGAGAAACAGAACCAAGAGGAGATACACAGGAAGAGATTTTCCTCAAGAAATAGACTTACACAGTCGTCGGAGCAGGTTACACAGATCAGAAACGCGGAGGGCAGGCTGGCAGGAAGGATGGGCCGGCACTCGGGCGCAGGGTGAAGCTGCCGTCCACAGGCGGGCCTCAGCTCTGTTTCATAAGGCCTTGCTACTGATTGAGCCAGGCTCGCCAAGATCATCTAGGATAATCGCTCTTACTTCAAGTCAACTGATTGTGGTCTTTAATAGCAATACCTAGATTACTGTTGATTGACTCCCTGAGAACCTAGCCTAGGCATGTTGACCCATCATGGTGACCCGCACACCCTCCTTCCATGGAGCAGCTGTGGGCTGGTTAATGCACCCCACACCGTGATGACCCAGTTCCCCTTGGGTCTTTGTTCTCCATCACCTGGAACGGCTCATCCGGCCAGCACGCTTCTTGTCCTCCAGGAAATTTGTAAGGATCTGAAAGCTTCTGAAAAACGAATCTCCCCAGAGTTATAGCCCCTGAAAAGATCTCCTGCCCCAACGCCAGGTTTCCAACAGACGTCACAGTGGGACCGGGCTGCCCGTGTACCCGGTGTACTCAGACTGCTGTGGCTGTCCCCCCACTCCCTTCTGCAGGCCCAGTGCCTCTGCCGAGGCATCATTCCATGCTGTTTGACTCTCGCAACATTCTGCAGTTCCTCTGCTTACTGTCAACGTCTATCAGGCTTGGAAGAGTAGCTTGTCAGCCTTCTCCATTAGGGCATTAAGGGAAAAATCATTTAAGAGTAGGGATTTCTGATGTGGTTTTCATGGATTCCCTTGGTTCTGTTTTTTTAATTGATGGACTGTTGCTAGGCCTGAGAGAATCTCCGAGAAAGAAAATATATGGAGAAGAAAGAGTGTAAAGTGTCATTGTATGTTCTCTTGTTCAGACTTTTTGAACAAAACTCATTCCTACCCTGAATCCATTCATTCATTCATTCATTTATATATATATTTTCTCACTTATATATATATATATATATTTTAAGATTTTATTTATTTATTTGTTAGAGAGAGAGAGAGAGTGAGCACAGGCAGACAGAGAGGCAGGCAGAGGCAGAGGGAGAAGCAGGCTCCCTGCCCAGCAAGGAGCCTGATGTGGGACTCGATCCCAGGACACTGGGATCATGAACTGAGCCGAAGGCAGCCGCCCAACCAACTGAGCCACCCAGGCGTCCCTTATATATTTTTTAAAGGAATCTCTACACCCAATGTGGAGCTCAAACTCACAACCCAGAGATGAAGGGTCACATGTTGTACAGGCTGAGCCAGCGGGCACCCCCTTCAGTCCTGAAATTCACCAGATCAGGTGAATAATAAAGAGGTCAAATGGGACCAAAGAATGACTTGGCGATAATTGTATCATTATATATGGTAATAATCCATAGTATTACTTCAAAAAGCCAACATATCACAGAGCAGCCACTCTGTGCTTATTTAATGTCCGCAATAGCCCATTTTACAGATGACAGAACTGAGGCACAGAACTCACAGATGACCAAACCAAGGTCACAACTTATAAGCACTAGGGACAGAGTCAACCACAGGCCATTTGGCACCAGAATCCAGGCTTTTCACATTTGAATCTACAATGCCTCATCTAAGATGGTGTGTGTGTGTGTGTGAGAGAGAGAGAGAGAGAGAGAGAGAGAGAGACTTAATTGTTTTACATACGGAAGGGGAGTAGTTGCTGCCTGTAAGTGAAAACCTGCTGAGATGACTTTAGGGCGGGCCTCCCACGAAAGTGGCTGTGAGGAGTGCTGTACAGAGCACGCCTCCCGGGCCGCCCCCAGTGCTACTGACCAGCCAGCTATACCGAGCTCTGGGCTATGCCGAGCTCTGGATGCCTGCCTGGGGGTGGCCTGTTCTCCGTGATACTCAGGTCCTGAGGAGGCAGTGCCTCTGGGGACACCGTTCCCTGCTGTGGCCAGGTTTCCCTGCCTTTCAAGGTTTTATTCATTTATTTGTCAGAGAGAGGAAGAGAGAGCACAAGCAGGGAGTGACAGGGAGAGGGAGAAGCAGACTCCCTGCTGAGCAAAGGGCCTGATGCAGGACTCCATCCCAGGCCCCTGGGATCATGACCCAAGCCTAAGGCAGACACTTAACCATCTGAGCCACCCAGGCATCCCTCCTGCCTTTCAAGATCAAGGCCAGTGGCCCTGGCCTCGTGGCTGTAGGCATCTCCAGGGTGTGTGAACCTCTCGACAAGTGCTCCTGTTTGCAGAGCCCAGGAGCAGGCCCTTTGTGGGCGGAAACCATCTACCTGCCATCCCTGTCCCCTGCTACCGGATGCCAGGACTCAAGGCTTTAATGCTCTCCTGTATTACTTCCTCTCTTCCACTTCAGGAAAACTGATTTCTCATTATCCAAAAGGAACATGTGATTAATATCAAGCCTAAAGCGCCTGTGGTTCTTTGATAATTGCTTTAAAAAAAAAAATCTTTTTAGCCACCTTCAGAACATAGTGGATTTCGGGCAGTTTGGAAGGAATTTCTGCTGAGTCCAGGCAGAAAGGTGCAAGCGTCATACCTGTGTCCTTCCATCAGATTGCTATATTTTTCCATCGCCCCAGCAGGAATGCTAAGATACATGGATCGGCTAGAGTGCTCATCCATTTTTCTACCTGGCGAAATAAAGTACGGTCTCTGCTAAGATTCCTTGCAAAAGCAGGAGTGGAGAGCTCAAGAAATGATGTTACTTATTCAGTTCTCAGATATTGTATCTGGGAGGCAAAAACGTTTCTTGCGCTATGGGTGGGGGTATCCACTGGTGGAAGTACCGTGAGCCTATGCCTTGCAACGAATCACCTGGGGATCTTGCTAAAATGCAGAAGCTGATTCTGGAGGTCCGAGTGGAGCCTGAGATCCTGCATCTCTAAGAAGCTCTCAGGTGATGCAGAAACTTTAGCACCTCACAAGAAATTAGAGAAGCCCTCAGCCCACCTGTGGGAGAGGGACTCGAGAACCCTGCGGGAGAGAGACTATGACAGTTAATCACTGTCATGTCGACAGGAACACTGACATATGTCGTGGGGGGGGGGCATGGTAAGAAGTCAGACAGCAGAATCATTTGCTCATCAAGGGATGACTTTCCTTTGGCCTCCACAAATCCACACCCTCATTGGGGAAGTTGCCTTGAGATCCTTTGTGCAACAATATGGAGCGTAGACTAGCATGTGGGATGAGACATCCTGCAGGGGCTCTGTAGTAAAACTGTGGTAGTTGTAGATGGTCTCAAACCTACACAGAATCAGAGAGAGAGGCAGGGAAGAGCAAATCCAGGCTGCGAGCCGTGCCCGCTGCACCTGCCAGCCCGCTGACATGAAGCCGTCGAGCTGTTTGAACAGCATCTCTCTGGCTCTGTTAAAGCTTACCTGGGTGGCCCAGGGCTACGCTTCCTCTTCTGAGACCAGCCTGAGCTGAGCCCCAAGCAGCAGACTCACCCTGGCTTGTGCCCATTGCTGGTCTCCCTGGCGACTCTACGGTTGTGCCTACTAAGTGGAAGCTAGCACCTGTGCTGGTTGGTCTTTTCTATAAAGACCCTGACCCGTTATTTTTAAGAGCAGAAATGCCAGATCTGTGAGTGAATAACCGTGGCCCACTAGGAAGTGATCATTTAAATGAACCCAGCCTGTGCTTATTGAAAGGAATGGTGTCGCAGTAAATAGCCAGGAGAGGGCTGCTTCATTCTGTTTTCTTAATTAAATGGCAAAATGACCTTTATAAGCTACAGGCAGCAAGGCTGGCTTTCTTTCCCACTGGCGCATCGCTGTGATGATCATCTGTGTGTTTGTGGCCATGTAGCAGTGAAAGTTCTGATGACTGTAGTATTCTTTCCCTGCAGTGGAGCTGGTGTGGAGATCGGCCGGCGTGGGGCTCTGCCCTTGTTAGGGCTGATTCTGTCCTTATGGCCAAGTGTAATGTGTCTGTGTTCCCCTCCAACCTGCTCCCTCCATACTGCCTTTCATACGAGACAACAGCAACCCATCGGCTGCCGTCACGATCTTCGGTCTCTGGAAACAGGCATAAAAAATATTCTCTCCCAAGGGTCTCTCTTCTTTTTTAGAAAGTCATTTCAACTCTACTTCTTTTATTTTCTTAAAGCAAGCTTTTGGGAGTACCACATGTTATAGAAGATAACTAGCAAGCAAACCGACGTGCCCCATAGTGGGGAAATGTCTCAAACTCAGCGTACGTTCTAGAGCGGAGGACCTTGATGGTCGGAATTCACATTCTGGGTCATTACTGGCTGGTGCTCGGGCATTACGGCTGAAGGTTTTGTGACCGTCTCAAGTCTTTTTTTACTCAAGGTCAAATTAAGAGCATAGATTCTTGCCGGCAAGGGGGACCATGGTGTCCCTCCTTCCAGGAGACATTTATGGAAGGCAGACAGCGGTGCTGTCTTGAAGCTCTGAAGATGAATCGGACTTGCCTCTGCCAGAGGAGCTGTTTCCAGGGGGGCACAGTCCTGGGGACAGAGAAAAGGTCGTACGACACCCCCTTGTCACAGTAGGCTGCAGAATTCCAGCAGAGAGGAGAAGCTTACTACATAGTCCAAATCTGCCTTATGGATTGTTTGGCGGGGGGGGGGGGGGGTGTTTTGTCTTGTTCAAATAGATTAACCATGATGCCACTTGGTCTGTCTTGGTTTCACAATGCAGAGAGATTGCCTGGAACTCACAGTTGCAAAGGAGCCCGGGAGTCGGGACTAGAAGGAGGGGGGGCGCAGGTGGCGGGAGTGAGCAGATGGATGTTCCGGGGGCTCTGTCCAGGGGTGGAGGGGTCCCCTAACACAGCATCGTCCAGGGAGGGAATGGCAGCAGGTGGGCTCGAGAGGGATCCTGCCCTCCAGCAAGCTCAGTAGCACCCCGATAGCAGACAAGGTGGGATTGTGCCATGCCCACACTACCCCACACACGAAGCAGCGTTTCCTGGTTCCTGGGCTTGGCGACTGTGAATTGCAATGTTCTTTTGCCGCTGACTCGCTCTGTGACCTTGAGCAACCATCTCTCTCTTCCCAGTTCAGGCCCCAGCTCATCCAGCTGTGAAAACAAGGGTCTCAACACTGACGTACAGCGCAGAGCTCTCACGGCCAGCAAATCTACAGTTCAGTTTTACAGTGCTTGGTTGTTTGAGAAGGTTCACCGACCCGGTGCCCCCGTGGCTCCTCCTCCGGGCAACGAGGCAGGGCGCTCATGTCTCTCTTGTCCCTTCTGTGTTCCAGGCATAGAGCTGTGCCCCCCTGGAAAACGGTTCATGATCACGATGGTGGCGAGCTTCGTGGCCATGGCGGGGCAGTTCCTCATGCCCGGGCTGGCCGCCCTGTGCCGGGACTGGCAGGTCCTCCAGGCCCTCATCATCTGTCCCTTCCTGCTCATGCTGCTCTATTGGTCGTGAGTATCTTCCCCTCGGGCTTCACCACCTGCTGTTTCTGCCAACACTTTCTGAAGGGTGCGCCCCCGGGGGAGGAGACGAGGGGCACAAATGGCTGGGGGCCTGCAGTCCCCCAGCTTCTGCTTCATTTCAGCTTGCAGTTCTTTTTGGTGAGGGCATTTTCCTCTTTTATAAAATCTCATCTTTTAAACCTGGTATCCTGGGAAATGTTGAAACACACACAAAAATGGGCAAGAGAGAGTGGAGTGAGTCCCTGAGTACACTTTCCCCAGCTCCGAGAACCTGCCCTCCATCAGTCTGGCGGGGAGGCCTGCTTGCTGGGGTATTTTGATAGGATTCTTATGGATAGATCTGCAAAGGGAGGATTCTTGTGTTGGGAGGGGGAACTGCAGAGACATTCACGGAGTGATTTAGGAAAGCCCCCTTATCTCTAGATTAGGGCTGGGCAGACACCAGAGTCCCTGGGCCAAATCTGGTCACCATCTGTTTTGGTAAAAAAAAAAAAAAATGTCATTGGAGCAAAGTCACGCCCACATGATTATACGTGTCATCTCGGGCTGTTTTCATGCCACAATGGCAGAGTTGAGGAGGGTACAACAGTCTCATTGGCCTGCCAAGCCCAATATTTACTCTCTGGTCCGTTCTGGGAAGTTGTCCACCCCTGCTCCTGACAAGTCCCCTAGGCCTTTGAGAACCATGTGTAACTTAAGCTATTGGCTGGCTGACTGCAGGGAAAAAACAACTGAACACACTAGGCTAGGAGGTATGACCTGGGCAGCTCGATTTTTTTCTTTAAACTCCCCAGAGGATTGATGCTTAGCCAAGGTTGAAAAACCCCACTCTTGGATGTTTAGAGGAAAAAAATGAATGTTGGGACTTTTTTTTTTTTTAATAAATTACTCTTTTTCTTTCTTTCCCTGCCCCTCCCCACCCCAACACTCCCTTCATGCGTGAATACGAGACCCTGTCGTGCAGAGAATACATGCATCACTGTGTTGCGCTTACTTGGTCACTAATGGAAACCCAGTTTCTGGCAAGAAGTTTGTGTCCCAGCTGTAAGTGTTCACTGGAGCAGAGAAGGCTCATTAATTGGGCTTCCTTTTCTGCAGTGCCAGGGACAGGAAGAAAGCCCCTACCTGTTAGCTTCCTGGTGCTGGAAGGGTAGGAGGTCCTCCAGCAGAGAAACCGCAGTGAGTGAGGGAACAGGTGCATTTTCCTCCAGAGCCCGGCTCTTGCTGACTGCATCAGAAGGACCTGGGCAGCAGCAGGGAGCTAGCAATAAGGGATGAAGAAAGGCCACCTGCTGGGGAGCCGTTCATCAGGCACAGCTGCCCAAACTGTGCACTGCTCCCCTGCTGGGCTCCTCCCCCCCCCACACTCCTTGCAGTCCTGCCTGCCAGCTGGGCCTGGACATCACCCCCGTCCCGCAGGAGCCATGAGTATTTCAGGACCTCCTGCTCCCTCCAGCAGGGTGTTAAGAAGCGAAGAATGATATTGTTTCCCAAAGCAGGATGGAGTGGGCAGGTCTTCCTTCTATCTTGTAGGCAAATCCTTCTTGTTCCTTCCCTTGCTGCACCTAGACCAGGGCCTTGCTTATTTTGGAATTCAAGGGCACTTATTTATTGAATAAATGCTGATACCATGTTCATGTTGCACACATTGCAAGCCCTGTACAAATAGTAGGCTACCCAGTCTTCATACTGCTTTACCCCACTGTACAGATGACAAAACTGAGGTCACTCAGCTGGCTCTGGAACCCAGGACACTCTGACCACATGCAGTGCTGTCTCCTGCCTTCCCTGAGCTTCTGTCTTGTCTCTGACCACTGGGGGCCCTGGCCCTGGGAGGGAGCACTGTTGCCCTAGAGGATATTCTGTGAGGTCTGGCATCCTCCCACCCACCTCCTCTCACTGCAGTGTCCAAGGGCCCCCGGGGCTGTCTGCTGGCCCCTTGGAGCTGGAGGCCTGGGGAGAGGATGGACACAGCCTCCTAGAGGCTCACACTCCTATAAGAGCGAGGCTTTGAGTCTCCGCCAGGTGTTGTCCCACCTGCCCCAGGTAGGAGGACACCTGGCAGGAAGCAACAGCAGGGAAGGCTTTGGAATAGGTCTGGGGGACTGACCTACATGGTAAAGGACTGGGGTTCCTGTTGATCTTACTGTATCTTTTACTTAAATTTAAAAAGCATATCAGGGTTTAGTGGCAGGTAAGACATTCATTTCTTTAAATAACACTAAGGAAAAAAAAATCTTTGAAATTCACAAATGTAAAAACAAAATTTTCTAGTGAAAAGGGCATCCAGGGTACTGTGACAAGTAAAACACACAAGCAGACCAGCAGATGGACGAAGGTTCCAAATCATTGATGCCATGTGGTCACAGCTCTGGCACCGCAGTCCGGGTTAGACCAGCGCTTCCCAAATATGGTATCTTGGCTGTAATCATCGTCATCATCATTTTGTATTTATATTATTCTCTAAGGCGCTTGGCACACGTCAGACCTCGTAAATGGGAGCTGCTTTACGGCGATGAGCCAGGGTGTAATGGGGGGCAGGTCCAAGAAATCGGCCTGCCACCCTGCACCTGCTATGGTAGGCAGGAAGCTCCTCACCCCCGCATGCTCTTTGTAGTTTGCTGGGATGCAGCAGGCCGCTGGGAAACTCCCAGGGCCCAGGCCAAGTAGAGCTTTCAAGCTGGAGTGGACACGGAGGCAGCGGGCAGGGCATCTGAACCAGAAAGAGGCCCAGGGAGCTTGAGTCTTACTACCCATCCCAAGGGCTGGAGCTAAGGCCCTAGGCCCTTTGTGCACCTATAACCGATCTCCTGGAATGAAGCCAGGATGCCGAACTGTCCTGTTCGAACAACAGTGTTCAGAAGTGTTGCCTGCCGCAGGGGCTCACCTCTGAAGCTGGCCGACGCCTCGGACCGGGGACAGACATGAGCCACGCACGTGTAAGACAGCGGAGCCGTGAGTCCTGCACCACCCGTGGCTGGTGTGCCCTGGACCCCAGCCGCTTGGTAAGGCTGAGAAACTGACCTCAGAACCCACGAAGCTCGTTGGACCCTCAGGCTCAAGAACAAAAGCTCCCGGGGAGAGTTGCTGGCCCAGGCACTCGGGACTCCCGTGGAAGAAAATGCTTGCCGAGGATGAACTCACAGAGCCCCTGGGACTCTATTCTGACAGGCTGAAGCTAACGGTTGAGAAATTTGCCTCTCAGGAACTCTAGGAAACAGAGCAATCTGAAAAAGAAGTTGATTCAAATAATTTAGTAAGGTAGTTACTACCACCTCGTGCCAAATGTCATCCCAGTTACTAAATAGTCCAGACACGGCACATGCATGGGAGCAAAACTCCCTCCTCCTTTGAAGCCTGCATTATGGTGGGCACAGAGGGGCGGGAGGAAGCCCAGAGACCATAAACCCATACTGGAGCAAATAATATTCTGGAGACATGACATAAAGCAGTGGTTGGGAAAGGCATCTCTCCAGGAGCGACATTCAGGCTGACACCTAAATACGGGATCAGAAAGAGGAAGTCACACAATGTCCTGGGTGGAAGGATAGGCAACCGGGAAGAGCAGGGCCAAAGCTGGCTTCCACGTGACTTCCGGACGAGGAAGCCCACCAGCGGGGCTGAGTGTCAAGGACAAGCTCAGACACACAGGCGGGTCAGACCACGTGAGGCCTTCAGCACGATGGGTCCACCTTTTTGTTTTTTCTTAAGATTGTATTTATTTGTCAGAGGGAGTACAAGCAGGGGGAGCAGCAGGCAGGGAGAAGCAAGCTCCCCACGGAGCAGGGACCCTGACATGGGACTCGATCCCAGGACTCTGATCGTGACCTAAGCCAAAGGCAGACGCTTAACCGACTGAGCCACCCAGGCGTCCTGTGATGGGTTTGTTCTAAAAGCCACGCAGACACATGGAGGTTTAAGCAGGGAAGGAATGTGCCCTGACAAGGTCTGGCTGTCTGCCTCTGGGGCTGGTGGGAGGGTGGCCGAGAGTGGGACCAAGGGAGACAGTGCCGTGCCTCCTGCTCTCCGCCCCGCAGTGGACGGGGTGATCACCTGGAGAGGCCTGAGGCGCAGGTGCGTTCAGGAGCGGCCCCAGTGAGAGGTGCTGGCGCGTCTGCTTTGGCCCATGAGGGCAGGAGAGCCACGGCCCGGGCTGCTTCCTGGGGTGGGAGGACACAGGGCTCCCTGTGGGATGGAAGCCCCACTAGAAACTGGAGCCTCAAGTCCTGTCCTGAGGGGAAAGCTCAGAGAGTAAATGAGGTGATGAGCTGTCGAGAGGAAAGGTCTGATCTTGAGTCCTGAGGGCATTGGAGGAGGCCCTGCAGAGGGCTGGGAGCCCTGAGTGAAACCCAGCCCATCTTGAAGTGTGGATTTAATAGTGTGGTGGTTGGGGGAGGCCAGTGGGTCGGGGGATGCCGGCCACCAAGAAGACAGTTCCCAAGAGCTGGGGGCACACCGCGTCCCGGGAGCCCCCAAGGAAAGCACCAGCTGGTCAGGAGGCGGAAGGAGAAGGAGGGAGAGGAACGAGTGCCGGAGCCTTCCCTACTGTTCTGGTCGGAAGAAAGGGGTGAGACAGGGTAAGCAGGCTTGGGCTTGGCTAGGGTGATTTCTGCAGGCTCAGTGACTCGGGGCCTGTCCCTGGTTGTCTGGCACCTGGCTCTGGGGTGGCTAGAGCAGGTGGGCAGTGGCTGGAGTGTGAGAGCCCACGGAGGAGGCGGCGGGGTTGCAGCCCTGATCGGTTGGTTTGTACTTGTTGGGCGCTCACGGGCGAGTTGTTGCTGTCGCTGAGAATTGGCTAATCTGGGGTGGGGGGCCGTCTTCCCTCCCAGAAGCACCAGAAAATACAGGAAATAAAAAGGCATGATGAATGCGCAGCCCTACAGCAGCTTCAGGGTTACAGAATGTTCTGGAGGGAAGGGAGACTGGGGCTGGAGACACCAGTCAGCAGAGGTATGATGTGCCGGGGGACCGGGTGGCGTTTGGCAGGGGCTGTGAGGAGTACAGGCAGGTCCCCGGCAGGACATGGTATGCCAGTGATCTGGGCCCCCGCAGGTGGGCCTCCATCAAAGAGGAGCATCCTTGCCCAAGCTGCCTGGGGGTGCTGCGCACTCCGGGTCCAGGCAGAACCAGCTGCTGTCCTGCAGGGGCTTCGGTGAAGGGAGAGCTTCGGAAGCTGAGCGGCCCAAGGAAACAAAAGGGTGTGCCCGCTGGGATGTGAGATGCTTCACAGAATCAAATCTAGGCACATTGTTAGGAACCCAGAACAGAAGGAGAGAGACTACTGTGAAGATTTCTCCAGGAATGAGAGTCCTGGCAGAGGTAGTGGGTGACTCCATTGTTGCTGCCAGTGCCCGAGGCTAAGAGCCCCACTGTCTTTGTCCCTCAGGACACCAGAGCCTAAGAGAAGTGCCTGCTCCGTTGCTTCCCTTGGACATGCACGATTGCTTAGGGAAGAGCAACAGAGCATCAGGGTCATCCAGAAGGAAGCCATACAGACCTATCCTTTCTCTAGAATAAGTGGGGAATTCTTCCAGGGTCACAGAAAACAAACGGGGCTGGTGGGGGGAGGGGAGGCACAGATTCAGGGTTCAAACCCAGACGAAGGGAGAGCCTAGGAGAACCTCTGCTTCCATGTCCCAAGTGGCGGGTGAGCCCAGAGTGTGGGAAGGGGTGGTTGGGAGGGCTGCTGCTTTCTAATTGCACAGTGTACAAAACTGTCCCTGCCAGCTAGCAACAGCCTGCCCCAGGACACACAGCTCGGTGACAGAGTGTCCTCCTCTGCCAGGAGCCCTGGGGCAGGGCACAGCCTGGGACAGTGCGTCTGGGGGTCCAGGTCCGCATCAGGTGAGAACGCCTTGGGAAACCACAGCTGGAAGATTGGGAAGATGACACACAGGGCAAGTGGCCCCAGGTTTTCTGGGTGAATCTGACTACGGGAGACTGAGCCAGAGTGAGAAAGCACCACGCAGTATCCGCCTGAAGTGTTGGCGGGGGACAGCATGACATAGCGATTGCGAGAGATGAAGATGTCCCTGCCGCTCTTCCAAAATGTTGATAAGTGACCCCACCGCACCTTCAAACATAAGCTAATGCCAAGTCCACATGATTACTCATAAAAACAAGCACGTGTGTATCAGCTTTGGACCCGGCGTGTGCCGGGGGACCGTGGTGGTGCCGACTTAGTAAGGTCCCCAGGGAGGGCTCCTATTGCCACGTGAGAACACCCACCCTTCCACAGGTGGCATTGGCTGATTGTGGGGGTGTCTCCATGAACACAGTGGACCCCTCAGCCAGGAGGAGAAACATCACTATGTTCACAGCCTGGGCCTCCTCTGTGGCAGAGGCCGTGGGACATACCCTGGTTTGAACGTGTCTCAACGTTTTAGGGACACTTTTCCTGGGATCCGCAGCAAACTTCTGCGTATAACCCTCCAGTAACCGTTAACCCTTGGAATTGGTCGGTGGGTCTATTCCTGGCTTTAGCTGGGGAAGCCAGGGCATCCAAGCGCTTCACGAAAACACTCAAAAGTGTGAGAAAGTCACTAAAAGCTGGCTGTCAAACGTCCGTGCTCCTCCTTGTGTGGTCCCTGGACCAGCGGCCTCATTACCACCTAGGAACGTGCCAGAAACACAAATTCTCAGGCTCCACCCGAGGCCTACTGCCTGGGCCCACATGTCTGGGCTGGGGCACAGGTCTGCCCCTGCCCCCTCCAGGGGATGCTGAGGGGTGCTCACATTCGAGAAGCAGGATGGGTCCGTCACAGAATAAAGGCCAGATGTCTTGCACATGGACTGAGTGCACCCCCAAAATAAAGATGGTGTCGAAGCATGAGGGAGATCTGAGTCAGCTGTGGAGGGGCCACACTTCTTGGAGGAAGCGGTTTCTCGGTTCTGCAGGGAAAGGAAACGGATACCATCCTTGAGGACGCGGGAGACAGTGTGCAAGGCCTGGCTGTCCAATGCAGTTCTGCTGCAGAGAACAAACTGGTCTTATCATCTCAAACAGCAGAAGTCATAGGTATTCCCAGAACAGATGAAAGAGGGAGGAAAAAAAAATCTGGGTCCCGGATCTAACAATTTTATCCGCACTATGAGAACATAAACCCAGACGCGTGTGTGTTTTGGAGTCTCGAGTTACAGCCTGTGCTGAAGGGTAATGGGAAGGACAGGTTTCTCCCCCCATCGCTGTCCTGTCCTCTGAGGAGGTTCAGCGGGGGGTATCCACCCTGAGTTTTTGCCTTCGCTGTGACCAGGTACAGTTTTCCTTTGCTCTCCTCCAAGACCCTTAGCCGCGCACCCAGTTAGGGAGGATTCTCATCCAGGACTCACCAAACGTGTATTTTGCCCCAGCTGCTTTGAGAAAGAACAGACAGGCTGGAAATGTGTGAAGATGGTGAATTATTAACCACACTTTGTTCAGCTGGAGTTTCATCCTGACGAGAGAAAAAGTGCTGTTGGCCATCAGCGTGATCATCAAAAGCATCTGGGAAGGCATAAGAAGGAGATAATAAACCACATGGGAAATAAGGAGGAAATTAGAGAAAGATCAAGCCACACAGCAGAGCACCGAGAATAAGGAATAGTATCAGTTCCCTGATGGAAAGGTACACCTGGAAACAGAGGAAACGAGAACACGCTATCATAAGGAACTCACAGGGTAGAGGAGGAAAGCAAAACTCTTAGGATAAAGGTATGTGCTAAAAGGGATTTTAATTTTTAAAAAAATTTCAAGAAAAGAGCCATTGTGAAACATTTAAATGGCCTCAGGTTTGATAAATATCCAGCATAAAAATGTAAATGGCCCTAAATGTCACTGGCTCTTTTCAAATATCATCAGAAATATTTTGGCCAGAATCATACTCATTTTTAACATTTCTGGAGGGTTTGCTCCGAGCCAGGCACTACCAAGCACCTTCAATAATTTGGCCCCTTGGGTCCTCCCGGTGAGCCTCTACAGGAGGTGTTAGGAAGGCCTGGAGTACAGATGGAGAAACTGAGGCACAGAGCTATTCAGTGACTTGCTTTGCGGCCCCAGAACTGGTACCTGGAGCCGAGGCGTGAAAGCCAGCAGGCAAAACCCAAAGCCAGAATGAGGACCAGTGGCCTCTCAGTCACGGCGCTAGCAGTGCCGCTGGACCCCCGGGGTAGGATCCAGCATGCCGGGCAGATGGGGAGAGCCCTGGCCCACCATGCATGGGGCACAGAGGGCGCTTCTCACCAGGGGGAGGGGGGTGTCTTGTCTTCTGGTTCCTCTTGTTATTTAGCATTTCCCTAACATGTACAGAAACATTTCTTAAAATCATTGGGCGATCAGTACCTTCCCTAATGGGGACTCCAAAACACTGTGAAGTGGAAGGATTAATTTTACTTCTTGTCATTGTGGAAATGATTTTTTAAACCCCTTAAAATTTTATATATATATATGTGTGTGTGTGTGTGTGTGTGTGCGCGCGCGCGCGCGTGCACATAGGTACATATGTATATTCATTCTAGCGATTCTCCTGCCCCCACACACTTGAGGGACACAATACCTTCTTTCATCAAAAGCCATTTTATTTCAGAAGCCAGTCAAAAGTCCCACATGCTGCAAACCCTATTACTTGTAAAGGAAGGCCGCCGGGCTCCCAGCACAGCAGGAGGAAAACTGAATTCAGTTATACCAACAGGGAAGTCACACCAGAAAATCTTTTCCTCAAAGAAAAGTAGAAGAGGTGAATCATAAAAACCATATAGTTTCTGGGAACTTGAAATTCTGCAGTAATTATTTTCACAGGTTGTCAGATCGTTAATTTGAGGACACTTCTGGGAAATCGAAAGCCGAAAAAGAAGTTTACCTCTTAGTAAACTTTTTACTTTTTACTTAGTAAAAAGAAGTTTACTCTTACTCAAATCCTGTTTGTCCACAAATTATCTAGATGGGGGAAGATTAGGTTCATCGTGACCAAGGCCAATGCATCAATAAAAATGGTCGCCCACATTTCAGTCCCAACAATGGAGTGAGCAATTAAAAGTGAGATCAAAACGTTCTCTGACTTGCTGTTTGGGGATTTGCTGATGGCATGGCATTTTAGGGAGCCCTCAGGCAAGAGGCTGCCCCATTTTTACCTTCTGAGTCTACAGAGATTATGCAAAATAATAGGAACCCCTGTGGCCCGCGAAACTGCTTCCAAGTCCGAGTGGAGGACGATCTGTGAACGTGGGAACATGGCCCTTCAGTTCCTCGTCCTCTGCTCTGAAGGCCAGCGTTACCAGCTCCTTGGCCCTCACTGTGCGCACACCCAGGACGGGCTCCCGCATTGCATCTCGCTGCGCTGTGGAAGCTGGAGGATCCTGGCGTCTCGAAACCAGGCAGCGCTCGGGGCCGATGTGTGCCAGCGCGTGCGCCGTGGGAGCGGTGGGGACGGGCTGCTGGCAGCCGGCAGAAGGCGGGCAGGTGGCGCTCCGGTGACTGGTGTCTAGGGATAACTGCTAAGCGCTTACCCGGCTGGCCGCTGGCGGGAGTCCACGTGGATGGAAACAGGAGTGAGGCCGCGGAGCCCGGCCCCATCAGCAGGGAGCTCTGGCAAGAGCGCATGTCTGGCGCCCTAAGAAGCGGGGATCCCGGACAGATGGGCCTGACCTGACTCCGTCCAGACCGTTTCTGTGGAGCTTGGGAGGGGTGAGCGTGCTCACGGCAATGGCAAGAAGCTGCTTTCCAGAGCCGGGTCCAAGGTCAGAGTGGAACCAGCAGGGCCCACGCTGATGGCAAGTCAAGGAATTTGTGGTCTCTGTGGGCTCCTTTATCATCACGATGGGAACCAGCAGGTCAGGAGAGGCTGACTCCGGGAGAAGGTGGACCGGACTCCCTGGACCACTGCTAAGACAGAGGTGCCCATAAAACTCCGGTTAGAGGCAGTGACAGCCTTGAGCCTGCCTGCCTGCTGCCCACTTCTCCCATCCTTCTTCAGCATCACATTTTTTTTTTATCAGTTGCAAAAATGCCTGCCAGATTCATTCCCCTGCAGCATGATTTTTTTAATGCCCTGGGAGCCTTATATTTTCTGCAGCCTGATAATTGCTTACCTGAATAAATTAATAAAAGGGATCAGGGAAAAGAGGATATAAAGGGAGAGAACGTGCAGAAAATTAACCCGGGTACTCTCAAGGCTACAGAACATTTTCAGGTGAATTCCAAGCATTCGTGTTTTGAATGTGAACTGAGGAACGTTTTAAATTTATCGCAATTGTAAAATATTCTGAGTTGCTTATTTAAAAGGCTAGTTCTAAAGACATTCTCGGCACTGACTTCATTCCACGGGGCAAAAACCTAAAGTAGCCTTAAAATATTTGTGGTGCGTGGCTATGATCGGCTTCTTTTATACCTTTCAGAAGAAGGCAACAGTCACCATTAGTCTCGTGAAATAAATCCACATAGAGAATGTTGGTGTTGGGTAAGGCATTGGTGACCCTGCCCTTTTCTACAGATGTGGGGAAACTGAGGCCCAGAGGGTTAAGTAGTCTGCCCAAGGTCACAAATCTAGTGTATAAACTGGGGCTCCAGTTAGGTGTGTACCGTTTTGGAAAACATCAGAGACACAAAGTTCTGAGTTTATGTGACAAATAAGCAGGATGCCCGTTTCATGATGAAGGAATTTTATATTCTATAAAGACATTTAGAAGAAGAGTTCATTCTCCTCCGGAAACCTTTGGGGCTTAACCATCCTAAAAGCCATTTTTATTTAATTTTATGGTATTCATCCCACCTCCCTGAATTACTAAGTTTAACTCAAATCATGAATTTGATTTTTTTTTTTTAGAAAGATCTAATTCGTATACACTTGCTATCTCCTGAACTGAGCCGACTTACCTTTATTCATATATATATATATATATATATATATATATACACACACACACACACACATACACACCAGACAGAACTAAAATTTTAAAAAATCCAAGTGAAAGCTTATCTGCAAGAACCAAGCCTATATTTTTCTAAGAGCTTTGGACCAGAAACTTAAAATATTCTCCCAACTTGTATTTCATTCAATTCTAGACTTTGATTTCGTTTCTTAAATTTTGAGACTCTTTTCAGAATTTCATAGCACTGTGATACTTGGTAATTACCTTGAAGTACTAACAGCTAGAATCGCCTCTTTAAATCAGGTGATGGTCTGAGTACATTCTGATATGCTCTTCACATAACACTCAGGGAAACTTCACTTCTAAAAACCTTCCATGACTCAACTCTCCCAACCTCACCTGTGTCCTTCCGTCGATGCTGGATGACCTGCTGGAGGGAAGCTCTTACCCTGTAAGGCATCTGTTAATTGACATGTTTTTCCTGCTGGCAGGCTGATCACACCCCATACACACTGATCCCATGAATGATGGACAGTGACAGCGTGAAGGCATCCCTGTCCACACCCGTGTCACTCTAAATTTAATACTTTAGAAAAACAACTTGAGGATAAAATTAATAGAGTATAAACTGTTACTCTTCCTTTCTATTTTTTTCTTTATGAATAAATATTCTAGGACAGGAATTTTAAAATTACAGACATGCTTTTTTTAATGCAGAGAATTGCCAAGTTGGTGTCTTATCTGAGCAGGTGCAATGAATTAGCAAGAAGACAGCTTAGATAGTATCCTGGCCTGTGACTGGTTCTCCAATTGGGTAGAAGGAATACTTGGTTTTATCTTTAAATGTCAAGGAAAAAAACAATGACTGCCTAGTATTAGGATAGGATCACAGTATTGAGTTTTAATTACTGATTCTACCCAGTGACTCTAGGTGTGAAGCAGATCCATGAATGGAAATCAGATGGGCTTAAGACTTAGCCAAATAACAGAAAAAGCAGGAATGAAGCCAAAGACAGGAAAGTGTCTGTGTGAATGTGTATCAGAAACAACACATTACTATTAAACCATAGAGTAGTGGTCTGAAAAGCTTGTAGCCAGTCAGGGAGTGCGCCAAGAGGAGAAACAAATAGGACTCTCCTTGTCTGAATGGCACGCAGACTAACAGCTTTGAAGAACAACCATCTAGTGGTAGCAATCAGGAGAACATGGGAAATTTATCAGCCTTGACATAGTAACAGCCTTTATGCGATACCACTGGGAAAATGGTTCCATGTAAATAAATTTTCCATATAACTCGTTAAGAGTCAGCACTTCAGTGTAGCAATTTGGTGGGCATCTTTCTAAAAGAGACTTCCCTGCTTTTTAAGGAATGCTATAAAGTAGTGTGACGTGGAGAAAATCATACGGATCTAGAGGCCTGAAGCCCAAGGTCCAGGTCTGACCCTGTCCCTGTCATCCCCCCACACGCACCCAAGGCATGGGAGGGGCTCAGCCCCTGTGCTTTGCCCCGAGGGGCTGGGTTGAGTCAGAGGCCTCGCTCTGACTCTGAAGTTCATTTTTACAACCTGGCCTTTTCTTGGTGGGTGATTAGAGGGTTTGCACTACGGCATCAGGCGCATTCCCGCAGTGTGAGCCTTCAGGGTGTGGGAGCTGTAGCACAGGGTCGAGGCTGGACCGTCTGTGCTTTCCCACGCTGGCAACTGTCCTGTCTTCCCCCAAGCCCATGGGCGCCCTCTTCTCCGCAAGGCCTCTCCCCATTCCTGTCTGCCCTGGGCTTTCAGACCTAGAGCACGGGTGTCTGAGTGGGAACCCCAGTCTGCCTTCGGGGGGATGGCCTCCAAAAGCTCCGTGTGACTGAGTCAGAGGCCCTTTTCACATGATTGCTGGGCCTTGACTTTTGGTGGAATAATGGAGGCCGCAGGATGAGTGACTTGTAGATTGGTGGCGTTATGATGTCACACGTACACGCTGGAAAGTGCCATTGCTCAGGTTGTTCGGAGGCTGGAACGGCTTGTGTCAGGCGACCCCAGCTCATGAGGAAGTTAGCATGGGTTTGATCCAGGACCTCAACATAGAAACCGCTGCATGCACGCTTGTGGGTGATGGTCTCTGGACCACCGGTGGGCAAACGTGCGCCAGTTGAAGGCAATTTTTGAGGGTGAAACCAGGCAATTTTTGAGGGTGGGGGACAGTGTGATACAGCAGAGAAGCACGGAGATATGTAAGTGTACAAGTGCCCAGAGTGTGATTGGAAGGACTCGACCCCCCTCCCCCAGGCAGGTGTTAGCCCCTAGAGGGGAGATGAGGGCCATGCAAGGGCACCAGGATTGGGGCAATGGGTCCAGGAGGGCTGCAATATTTTTTTTTTTAAGATTTTATTTATTGAGAGAGAGACAGAGGGCAGGGAGGGGCAGAGGGAGAGGGAGAGGGGGAAAGAATCTGAAGCGGACTCCACACTGAGCACAGAGCCTGATGCGGGGCGCGATCCCACGACTGTGAGATCACAGGCTGAGCCGAATCCAAGAGTCAGACACTTAACAGACGAAGTCACCCAGGCGCCCCTGTTTTGATTTTTAAGTAGTGAGTGGGTTTATCGGTGACTTTCTTAATGAAAACTTAACTTCATAGCCAAAGGCTTTGATCCGCCATCCCCAGCTGTCGCTCGGCGCAGAGGGTGGCTCGCCTCTGACTGTGGCGGGCGGCCGTCGGGTGAGCAGATGGAGCGCAGCAAGCACAGCCCGCCCCCGGCAGGCGCTGGGCAGGTGCCGGTCATCCACGCACAGCTCCGCCGTCACCTGCCCCAGGTTCTGAGGTGTCCACGCCCCATCACTCCTTCAGCTAGTCAGCCTCAGATTCTCGAAGCTTCCACAGCGAAGGGGGAGCGGTGCCCGAAGACTCAGAATGCTGACATCCGTTCGGGGTGGTCCTGCCTCCGGAGAGGTCAGGCCGGTGCCCGTGTCTTTGCCAAGTGAGTGAAACAGTAAGGTTTTTGGATTTTGGAACTGCTGGGACTCTGGAATTATGACTACGGGATCATGGACCTTCTAACCATTCCGAACACAGTTTGGAGATGGCCTCAGCACAATCCGTCGTCTGCCTCAGGGCAAGAGGCCCGTGCACCTGTGATCCTCAGCAGAGGAGAGACAGGCGTCTGCCTGGCATGGCCCCTTCTCCACCCTCACTTGGCTCCGTGCTCGCTTGCCGGGTGGGGTTTAGGACCAGAGCAGCTGGAGTGCAGTTTGGCCCACATCCTTCTGGCAGAAGCCCTGGGGTTCATGGAACCACCTGGCTTGGAGCAATCCCAGCCTCAACCTCTCTCTAGTTGTGGGTTCAAATCCAGCTCTGCCGCTGGAGAGCTGTGTCCTCTGGGCCAGGTACTTGTACTTCCTTTGCCTCAGCTTCCCCACCTGCACACATAACGAGCTTGAAAGAATTAAATCCTCCTAGCTTTCGAAACTTCCTGCTCGGCTCTTGCAGGCTGAAGCGAGCCACTGGCCCCGTGGCGCTTCCTCTTCCCGGAGCCACAGCCGCAGGCCACTGCAAAGCTACCTCTCAGAGAAGCCTCTCTGGCCTTCATGCCTGGTTACCTGCCCTGGTCACAGAAGTCACCCCCGAGGTCACTTTCTTACCAGCTGCAGACGCAGCCACCGGCTGCCTACTGTGCTCTTTTCTTTTTTGTTGAAAACGATCAATTTCTCTGAGGTTCTGCTACAATCCTCCTAGGTCCTGGGCTGTAGGCCGGCTTTTTAATTTGCATGGTGCTACTCCATTATGTACTTGGCAGGAGAGAGATCGCTAAGCTTATGTAATGTGGCCACGCTGCACATTATCTGAACAAGAAAGCCATCTCTGGGCCTTCTCTGAGGCCGGTAGTCCAGCGAGTGCTTTATGGCTCTCTTGTAAATGTAAGTAAGTGGTGGGCATCATAAAACTTCATCCCGCCTGGGTGCAGTTAAGCTCTGCTAATTAACAGCTCTGGCATCTAGACAATGTACTCGAACTTTCTGAGCCTGATTGTTCTCATCTGTACAATGGGGGTAATATCACGACCTGTCACAAGCCAGAAAATATTCAAGACGTGGGAAGCATGCACAAGAGGGCTCAATGGTTGTAAATCCAGTTCTGGGGAAGGTGGTTCGAGATGCTCTTGGCCATCGGAAGTGGGACTGGCTAATGGGAGTCAGCCCTTATTCTTGTGTCCAAATCTTCTGGGAGAGCACCCTGTCGTCAGTGCAGTTCCTTCTGGTCGGGTGGCTGCAGCTGATTAGACGCCTGGAGCTCGGGAGCCTCCACCACCTGGGCCCTGCCTCTCTCCCTCTTCTCCTCTCTTCTCAGCTCACACCCAGCATCCCTGTTCTACCTGCTTGCAGCCCCGCAGACACATGCTGCTTCATGGCCCTGTGCCTCTTCTCAGGGTCCTGTTCCCAAACACGGCCCACAGTGTGCACCTGCTCATCTCCCGAGAAGCCCAAGCATACCGCCACCCTAGTCTCCCCAGCATCCCTTCTTACAATGGCCTACTCTAGTTCTTGGCCCCAGTGTGTCCCATACTGTAACAGACTTCTCTCTAGATCGCTTGTAAATCATGTGAGTTTTCTTCCTTTAGTTGTCTGCCTATTTACATATAGAGATTCCCTCCAATGCTGGAGGACTCTTAGCTTGAGGTCAGCGATGTGGCCATGTGGGATACCTCAACACATATTGGATAAAAATTATTTGGGGATAGAATGTCTGAGCTCCAGAAGAGGCCCGCACCCACTTCTTAAACCCGAAGATCATGGCGTGCCTTTGCAAATGGTGCTGTCCTTGAACCCTCTTCTACAAGCTTTGCAGTTCTCAAAGATCCTCTAGGAAGAGACTTGCTCGTTGTCATTTCTCATAAGGACTGTTTATTTTTCCTTATCGATTTTTAGTTATCCAAAGTCTGGTGTCTTGAGGCACGATTTGGGGGTGACAGAAATGAGCGATAGAGGGTGACAGGGCCATCATGAGTAGGGCAATGTCTCTGAGACCTGCGAGCCCATGTGCCCCTACACCACACAGGACCCTGGTCTTCATCTGTGGCTCTGAAACCTGGGAGGAGGAGCCTCTTCTCCTGAAGGACTGGGGCTCTGTGGGTCCTGGAAGGATTTAATGCCTAGACTGATGGGATTTTGGTGACCAAACATTGGCTTTTTCTACAAAGTGCAGGGCTTTCCCTTGAAGACAAAGTGATACCAACTAGACATCACTTTGTAGTTCCCTGGAACTGTCACTCACCTCCCATTTGAGGGCTCAGAACTGTTCACAGAGTATGTCACGACAGTTGTCCCCACCTAGCCCCATTCTGTCGGCAAAGCTTCGGGGTAAACAGAGGAAGAGGACCTCAGCTTGCTGGGGGACATGAAAACCCGTGTTCTGATGGATGATGTTCCTTGCTTGTTTACTTGCTCTGTGCCAGCAGCGCTGGGCACCTGGGGATCCTGGCACCCCAGGGGTGGAGGTGAGCCGCACTTCTCCTAGCTTCTACCTCCCCAGCTTTGGGCCCTGTTCTTCGTGCATCACGCTCCTTTATGGTCTTGACTTTCAAATTCAGTTCCCTGCTGTGGAGTTTGGTCCATAAACATTTGATGTAAATTATGGTAAATTACTTTTAAAAGGACCCCAAACTTTCTCCTGCTGTAGACCGTATTTTACACTTCAGAGACCACCTGCAAAACATCTTGTGCTATCAGAGGACTATACAAGCTGGTTTTCTGAGATGCCTTTTAAGAAGATTCTCCCCAAGTGGCTAAGTGTATTGGACCACCTGTGATAGTGCCCGGCCGAGGAAGGTGACAGCTATGCTCTGGTGTTGGCAATGGGGCCCCCTGCCAAAGGGCACCCCGAAGTCCAGGCGGCTCTCGGGTCCCGTATTGAGGCCACAGCCCTGCGGAGCCTCCCTGGGCTCAGTAGTCAAGGGCCGTGGCAGGTAGCCTGCCACGGTGGGGGCTGTCCTATGAGGCATCTGGAAATTGGGGATCCTTCTGGGCTGGCCTGAGTCTGCCTATCCAGCCTCCCCAGCGTTGTTTATAGAAACACCTCCAACCCACCCTGGAGTGTCCTGCCATCGCCCAACAGTGTGAGGAGCACACACACCAGTGCGGCTGCTCCGAATGGCCGCTGCCAGGAGGGCTCCACCCACATCAGGACCTAAAATCTGCAATCAGAGGAGCAGCGGAACCCACCTCTCAGTGCTCAGTAACTTGATCAGACCACCTAGAGAAAGTACAACACAGAAAATGAGCTCGATTTCATAGTTGTGTGTGGGATCCTGCATGAGCAAATGGAAGACTTACAGTAGGGCTTCTGGAATACTCTAATTAGAGGCTCTCCAGATCCTGCAGGGCTGCTAGGGCTAGCTGTAGCCAACATCAGTTATGATACTGTGTAACTGACGCGGTGATCACTAGAGCCCAGGCTGGATGGAACAACTTGTGCTTCCCTCCCTGTTAGGGGTGCTCCCTCGCCTCTTGGAAAGTTCGGAGGGAACATGACCACACCTGTTCCTGCACGAGCTGTCGGGGGTGCTCAGGCACTTGACGGTTGAGGGGTTAACCAGAGACCTCGCCGGTCTGCAAAGTCTAGAATGTTGATTAATATTGGCCAGAAAAAGTGGGCTGACCCCCTGCTCTTCTTTGATCAACTTGTAAATACTGTCATAAAAGTAAGCTGACAAAATGCACTGAGAGTAAAACCTGGTGGTTTTTTCGTTTTGGGTTTTTTTTTTTTAAACTGGGACTCCTCACAAGGTCTCGTCCTAACACAAACAAGGACTTTGTTGCTAATAGAACTTGGGACCTGCTGTGTTCTTTGGTCTCATCTCAGAGAGAATGCAGTTAGCAGGAAGATGAAAATAATTCTATCAGCAAGTCCTGTGAAAGCCTTCAGACGTTTGAAAACTGAAGGTAACTGTCTGGTTGCTCATGTTGGACATTTTTTTTAAACTTAATCCTTCTACTAATATTTGGTCTTTGTGACAAAGTAGAACAGAAGCGGCCCTTCAACAAACTGCTTAAACCTGCTGTAGAAATCACAGTTAGGGACAAGTTTACACTGATTTCTTGACACAATGGGTAGGATTGTTGTTCCTATCTGCCACATTTTGAAAATCATTGTTTTTATACTTTCTCAAAAAAATTTAGACCCCTTCACCTGTCTAACTCAGCTCATGACAGCCCTGAGCAGTCACTGGCCTCCACTTCCCATGGGTGGAAACTGAATGCTACCATCTCTGAAGCTTCCTGGCCTAGGACAGTGGCTGTGTTTTTTTGGTTTTTGGTTTTTTTGTAATGATTTTATTTATTTGCTTGTCAGAGAGAGAGAGCACAAGAAGGGGGAGTGGCAGACAGAGGGAGAAGCAGGCTCCCCCACCAGCAAGGAGCCCGATGCGAGGCTCGATGCCAGGGCCCAGGGATCATGACCTGAGCTGAAGGCAGACACTTAACAAACTGAGCCACCCAGGCGCCCCGAGGCTGTGTTTTTTTGATGCCCTACAAAACCAAAGACCTTTACCCATTTCCCTTTGTGTCTTTGAAGGGTCTTCCCCGAGTCCCTGCGGTGGCTAATGGCTACCCAGCAGTTTGAGGCCGCCAAGAAGCTCATCCTGCACTTCACGCAGAAGAACTGCATGAACCCCGAGAGTGACATCAAAGGTGTGATGCCCGGTGAGTCGTGCTCACTTCGCCCCACAACCCCACCCCAATCAGGAGAGGTGCCCCCAGTCCCAGAAGAAGAGTCCCCACGCACGGTCTTACCAAGCAGCTGCCTTCGCCGTTGAAGTTTCCATCCCGGTTGGTCTGCAGCTGGACCGGGAATGTGACAGGAATTAAACTGTCCGCCTTCTAGGTGGTGGATTCAAGTGTAACGCGCTGCGTTGCCCCACCTAGCCTGTCCAGACCCAGACATGAGGCACGAGCCTAATGCATACCCCGTCATCTGGGAATATTTGGGAAGGGTCCAGCCTGAGTCTGGTCCACAGCCGTGCCTGCCAGCCAGCTTTATACACCCGCAGAGCCCCGGCATGGACCGCACTGGTCCACACTGCCTCTGTCTTCCCAGGGAGGACCTTCAGGGACGCCACTGTCTGTTTCTGTCCTGACCTCTTTGTTGGGCTTCTAAAGAAGTAGGACAGTGAAGTCTTTCTGTAGAGTAGTTCAGATCCATTTTATTAATTTTTGTTTAGATTTTTATTTACATTCAAGTTAGTTAACATACTATGTATTTCTCGTTTCGGGGGCCAGAGCCATCGAACGTGTGTGTATCAGGAAGCTAGATCGGGGCTTTCAGGCTGGGGATCTGTCAGTATCACCAGGAAGTTGTTAAAATCCATGTTCCCGGTGCCCTCCCTTGTACTCAGAGATTCTGCTCCAGCAGATTTGGAGTAAGTTCTAAGAAACTGCACCACTAATAAGGACTGGAAGAGGTTCTGCTGGACACGCCCTTCGAAAGTCCCAGGAAAGCCAACCCCAGGCTCTGACCCATGGCAACAACCCGACAGTACTGTTGTTATAAATTTCCCAGGACAGTACTCTGTGGGCCCTGCCCAGGAGAGACTATGTGCATGCCCCCGGCCCCCCCACCATAATCTGGAATTCTGTCCAGCAGATATTTACTAAAGGCCCACGGTGTACCAGGCACTGTTCTAGAACAGAAGGAAACCAGCAAAGCCTTGTCTCTTCCATGCAGCTTACAGGCAAGCAGGGGAAGGCATACAGGGAACAATGGAATGTACGGTCCATCAGGAGAGATGCATGCTGTCAGAAAAATCCAGGGCAGAGAGACAGAGGGTGGTGGTGAGGGCTCACAGACGCTTGGGGGAGCCGGGCTCCAAGGACAGAGGTGAACAGAGACCTAACTGAGGTAGGAGAATAAATGTGTCATAGCTCCATTCACAACGGGGAAGGAACACAGCAGGGAAATCTGAATCGCGCTAGCCAGGAAGGGCTTCTGGAATCATCTATTCCGTGGTTCCTAGACAGGCTTTCCAGCAGACTGCTGATTCAGACCTAGGGTTCATGGTCAATACAAGTCCCCAGATGCTGCTGCTTGACCAGGATGGCATTCGCGTCTTGGCCTGGACCCCGACTTGGGAGATGGGGACAGCAAGGCTGAGCTGCCCCCACCTGTGGGGCTGGCATGGTCTGCCTGGCACTCCAGCACAGGCTGAAGGCCGCAGGAAGCCTGGAGCCCTGGCTTTACTGGAATAAAGAAGCCCATGAGCCAGGTCTGCTTTTCACGAAGAATACTGAGTGCCGATGCTGTGCAGAGGGGCACCTGGGGTTCCTTTTTATCCAGTGACAATGAGAATAGGATGATATTCACATGCTGCTTGTATGTTAGTCACTTTCCCAAGTGATTTGCAAATCCCAACTTAATATTTAATACTAAGTGCTTTATATGTATTAACTTAGAATACTTCACAACAGCCCTACGAGAGAGGTACTGTAATTATCCGGAATCGCGGATGAGGAGACTGAGGCACAGAGAGGTGAACTGTCTAGGTGAAGGTCACACAGCTAGTAAGTAGTTGAGCTGGGACTTGAACCCCAGAAGTCCAGCAGAAGCAGCTCTACTCTGCTGCTCTTCGAGAGGAGGGGGAGCTCACAGACAGAGACACCACTGTCCCCGGAGAGAAAAACGAGCATTGAATTAATTTCCCCTTTGGGGACCATTGTTTGCTCATTTTAGAGTGTCCACGCCATCTTCCCAAACTTCTCCCAGCCCCGTTCATTAGCTGGTTAATGCTCTTAAGTCCTACAATATAATCTGTTTCTGGCGTTTCCCTAATGGAATCACCGCATTCCATTTCTTTCTGGTTAAAATACTGTCTGGGAAAAGCTTGTTTTCTCAATTCTAATTATACTGCTTCATTTTCCTCCTATTTTTGGAAAGTGGTAGGGAATCTTTTTTCCTTTCTTTGCTTCTGAGTTTTGCGGCGGTCCCTGCAGAAGGCTGACACATGGGACGTTGCCCACCTCAGGAGGGTGGTCATGGCCCTCACTGCTGGGGACACACGATTCCCATCTGCCTCAGACCTCTGCTCACTCCCCTCTGTTGATGCCAGTGCTGGGGGGCAGGCAGGTGTCCGTTTCATCGGATTGGCCACTTCCAACTTTTGGAGGCTGCTTTCCTCTGCTTGGAATCTTCTTCCCAACACCTCATCTTATCCACCTACCAATCCCTGTCCCTTACCTGGCCTACTGCCTTGTCTCCCTCTCGCTGCCCCTCCCCTCACACCGCCTGCTCAGAAATCCCTCAGTAGCCTCCCAGGGCTAGATCTCCGTGCCCTTCAGTGAAGCCGCTCCGGGACCCTGTCTCACCTCTACTTGCCTCTCAAAGACTCTGCAGCCTGCATTAGGCTCTCAGAGCGCACCTAAGGCCTCCCCTCTGCAGGGCCGTCCCCACCCCGGGTCTTCCTGGGAGACACACTGTGCCTGCATTTGCTTCTTGCCAGAGCCTTGGTGAGGTCAGTCATCACATCACCCATGTTTGACAAATGGGGCTGTGGGACCCAGACAGGCTAAGTGTTGGGGAGCACTGCCACCTGCTGCCGATGTCCCTCCATGTGGAAGGAACAAGCCCCGTGCAGGGAGCGGGTGTCCTCTGTCCTCAGGCATCAGGCCCTCTCTGGGCAGCGCCCCTGAAGAAGCCCGCCAGGCCCAGCATTGCTGGGATGGGAGATGGCGAGTCCCCACATCAGGCCCCCGAGGGGCTTCACTCAGCCCTTTTCCGTGATTGAGCTTGGATTCTGCCCTCTCCTGCCCCGCCTCGTCTGGTCGGTCTGGTCAGAAACTGAGGTGAGAAGCAGATCTGTGCATCCAGCCACCACTGTGTCCCCAGGAGCCCCAGCACTAGCAAGTGAGGACACGGAGGCTGGCCCGGGCCGGCTGACTCGGGCGCCCTGCGGCTAACCCCACTAGCTGCCGACTCCTCCTCCTCCGGGCTTCAGGCCAGCAGCGGCCGCGTGCCATGACAGGCAAGTACAGAGGTCAGCACTGCCGGGTCACTTGTCAAAATGTGGGGTAGATTTTAAAGAGGGAGCTATCTGAGGTGACTTTGATAAGATCCCTGGAGGCGTTCTCCGCTGCTTGCTCCCGAAGCCCTGATCCTAACGGCCAGGCGCCGGCATCTCTAAAGCCCTACCTGGGGGGGGGAGGGCAGCACGGGAGAGACAGCAGGTGCCTTCTTGGCTCCTGAGCTTGGGCTCCGCCTGGGCTCTGGGACTCAGAGCTGCTGCCTTGGAGCCTGTAGGGCCTGCTTTTTGTAATGGTTCCGGTAGCCAAGGGGCTGCCAGTCCTCCTCGTGCTCCTCCTCCTCCTGCTGCTCCTCCTGCTACTGCTGCTCCTTCTCCTGCTACTGCTCCTCCCCTTCTTCCTCCTCCTTCTGCTCCTCCCGATACTGCTGCTTCTCCTCCTGCTGCTGCTCTTCCTGCTCCTCCTCCTGCTACTGCTGCTTCTCCTCGTCGTGCTCCTCCTCCTCCTCCTGCGGCTGCTCCTCCTCCTGTACCTCCTGCTCCTCCTAGTGCTCCTCTTACATCCTCCTCCTCCTCCTGCTCCTCCTCCTCCTGCTACTGCTGCTTCTCCTCGTCCTGCTCTTCCTCCTCCTGCTACTGTTGCTCCTCCTCCAGCTCCTCCTCTTTCTCCTGCTTCTCCACCTCCTCCTGCTACAGTTGCTTCTCTTCCTCCTGCTCATGCTCCTCTTCCTTCTTCCCCCTTCTCTTTTTCCATTTCCATGACTGATGTTTTTCTAGTGTCAGCAGGAACGTGTTAGCAGTGTACGCAAGTATAAGAGCAAAGCCAGTTGATCTCACACCGCCTCCAAACAAATGCAGATATCATCTCTGTGTTTTCCCTGCATCTCCGAGGCTTGAGTGACCTGCCACTGTCTTCTCCTTGCTCTGTGCTGTCCTGGAGAATCAGGGTTTGGCCCCTCACCTGGATCTCTTCAGTCGGTTGAGGTCATGACTGCTGTGTGTCTGCAGGGACACGTCTCCTTCTGCAGCTGCTGGGGGGGGGGGGGGGCGGCCAGAACCGCCTGGGCCAGCCAAAGCACCGGCCAGAAAGGGTACCTGCTCACCAGGTCTATGCGGGGCTGCACCCACTTCCTTTGTTTGGTCCTTGTAACGGTGCTCCAAGACAGGGCGCTGTCTCACTTACCAGCTGAGAAACAGAGGCACTGAGCAGCTTTCCCAAGCACACTCAACAAAAACAATGAACACTGGGATCCTGCCAGGTCTGTCAGACCCCCTGCTGCATCGCAGGTGAGGCTGTGACCTAACAGGTCCAGCTGAAATGTGCCGGGGGTGGGGGGGGACAGGGCATGACAAGGGGTCGGAGAGCTTGGGAAGAGATCGAGGGAGAGGAAATGCTTCTAACAGTCCCATCCTTGGTGCCTCAGAGTCTGACCAACTCGCATCCCCTGTGTACTCCTGTACAGCCACGTCCAAGGACTCGAGGACATCCCAGCTTTCGGTCTGATGACCAGAGAGATGGAAAAAGTCCTCTGATGGTTCTTACAACTCTGAGCTGGGGGATTTTGTCCCAGAGACACAGACTTCATGCTGAGGAAGTTTTATGTTGTTAATAGGCCGGTGATGTGTGTAACAGAAACAACATATCAGTAGCCCCAGACAGGTTAATTTCATTCTGTTTAGAATAATGCCGTTACCTCTGTAGATTATGGTCAGTTCTGTAGACCTTGGGCTCTCTAGTTTAATGTTATTTTATTTTTTTTTTTTGAAGGTTTTATTTATTTATTTAACAGACAGAGATCACACAAGTAGGCAGAGAGGCAGGCAGAGCAGGGAGGAGAGAAGCAGGCTCCCCGCCGAGCAGAGAGCCCGATGCGGGACTCGATCCCAGGACCCTGGGATCATGACCTGAGCCGAAGGCAGCGGCTTAACCCACTGAGCCACCCAGGCGCCCCTAGTTTAATGTTATTTTAAAAAAATAAGCAACAACAACAAGACCCACCACTCAGGTCAGTCGCAGTTGCTGTGGCTTATTTAAACATCTGTTTCAGACAATAATATATTAGCCATTAGGTGTGGGCCACATTACAAAAGAAAAAAATTTAACTTATATGAACATTCTAACAGCTGTTTTCTTCTTGGGTGATTTCAGTGGTGAACAGGTGTGGCTACTGTAGTTGATTCCTAATGAGTTTGATTTTTTTTTAAGACTTTATTTATTTGAGAGAGAGCATGAGCCGGGGTGATGGGGGAGAGGGAGAAGCAGAGAGAGAGAGAGAAGCAGACTCACCACCGAGCAGGAAGCCCTCCATGGGGCTCGATCCCAGCACCCGGGGATCATGACCTGAGCTGAAGGCAGATGGTTAATCAACTGAGCCAGACAGGTGCGCCCCTCCTGCCCCCTGTCCCCTGCTGATAAGTTTTATAACAGTGAAGATATTCAGACCATTGGATCAGACTTTATCTATTAACCATACTACTTCTACGTTCTTTTTTTTTTTTAAAGATTTTATTTATTTATTTGACAGAGATCACAAGTAGGCGGAGAGACAGGCAGAGAGAGAGGGAAGCAGGCTCCCCGCTGAGCAGAGAGCCCGATGCGGGGCTCGATCCCAGGACCTTGGGATCATGACCTGAGCCGAAGGCAGAGGCTTAACCCACTGAGCCATCCAGGCGCCCCTACTTCCACATTCTTTAAAAGTTTTGTAGTATTTTAACCAAGGGGAAAGAATGTTTGTAAATCAAATTAGCCTATGTTTGCAGACAGGAAAATAAAGGTTCAGAAGACCTCGGGAGCTAGGGGGAAGCCATGGATAGACAGCTGAAGTGCTAGGTATTCTGGCTTGTGCATAGACCTCAATTTTGCATCTAAATAGGGGAAGGAAGAAAGTTCTGGAAACTCAGGTGGCATGGCATCCCTCAGACATCAAAAGACTTTTCCTTCTCCCTTCAATGCCCCAGCTGATGACACTGATCCCCCTCCAAAAAAAGAAAAAAACTTGTTAAATAAGTAACTACTAAACCCTCATGGTTAAGCTACATATTTTCCTTCTAAACTAATAAGGTCTGTGTCCCTTTGGCCATGGGATGGCAGGAAGGAGGTACAAGAGGAGAGTTGAAGTGGGGATGTCCAGGGGTGGGAATGGCCCTAAGGAATACCAGAGAGCCCTTCAGTAGCTCGGTCCCCTTCACACATGCTGCGCTAGGGTCTCTCCTCAGGTAGTTCTCTTTCTTCCAAGCTTGGAAGCCTTCCTCAGTAGACTGGGCCTTCCCCCCATACTGCTTCTTTTCGGTTGGTTGGTTTGGTTTTCTTAGTCAACTTATTTTGGAATATTTTTAGGTTTACAGAAAAGTCGCAAACCTAGTACAAAATTTCTGAATCCCCTGCACTCCGTGTCCCCCATTGTTAACGTATTACCACAGGACCTTTGTCTCACTTGAGAAACTGCCACTGGTATGGCACAGCTAACCGACCCCAGCCTTTCCCTGGATGTCACCAGTCTCTCCACTAATGACTTCCTGTCCCAGGATCCCATCCAGGATCGCACTTCGTAGTGACGCCTCCCCAGCCTCCTCTGGTCTGTGCCTTATTTCTCGTGGCCTTGACAGTCTTGAGGAGCACCGGCCACCCAACAGTCCCCTTTCCTTTTTGAGCTCATGAGTAGAGAATGACTCCCTGAGGACCTGCAGGGAGGAGCCGTGGAGGCTGAATGTGGGACATTTCTACTCCCAGAAATGCAGGGAGACCCTGAAGGCTGGGGCATTTCCTTGTTTTGACCTTCCCTGTGAAACTGCCATGTCAACACCCAGGCTTCTGCAAACCACTTAACCTGGGAATGTGGCGTCAGAGTCCATTGGAGTCCGTTCAGAACGGCTTTCAGAGCTAGTCTGAGCCTCACAGAAACTCTTTTTCATAACCTTGGAGTTGGTCACATCACTGAGCAAAACATTGTCTGTCTCGCTCAGGTTGCAAAGAACTTTGTTCACTAAGATGTACACATACACATGTGTGCATACGCTTATGTCTGCCCTTCTGTGCACATGTGTTCACTCCCGTGTGTAGTTCTCTTTCAGAGATCGCTGCCCACGAAGTTAGGGAGCATAGGAGCGTGAGCTTCTCCTGGCCTCTGAGCAGCAGGTGAGGCAGACAGATCAGACCCTAGACGGGAAGGAACCGCTTATTTTCACATGGCCAGAACCTGATCAGTGCCTCCGTAACCTAGAACGTCACTGAGTTTTGAGCTCAAGCAGAGAGGAGTGAGTCTGCCCTGATGGCTTATTTGTGCGGATCCTGCCTCTCTGGTGAGAAAGGTTTTACAGGGGCAAGGGACACAGACGGTGTGCCGTGGCTCCCTTCCAGCCCCACGAGGAAATTTGAACTGCAAAGCTTGTGTCTCTGTGGACACATTTTCTAACCTGAGGGCCAGACCCTATCTCCTGGCTTAAAGAAAAAAAAATTGTTTCCCTTGTCATGATGCCCACATCTGGGAACGTGCGTGAGGTCGCCTGTCCGGGGTCCTGCCGAGAGGTCACAGGCTCTCTTTCCCTGCAGAGCTGGAGAAGGAGCTTTCCCGGAGGCCCAAGAAGGTCTGCATCGTGAAAGTGGTGGGAACCCGGAACCTGTGGAAAAACATCGTGGTCCTGTGTGTGAACTCGTGAGTCGCAAGAGGGACACAGAAAGGGGGGATGTCAGGGAGAGGCTGGGAAGGAGAGGGGCTGGAGGAGAGGACAGTGGGACCTTCCTCCTCCCACAGCTGGATCCTGAATTACAGCCACGAGGGGGCCTTTGGCCAGCCCAAAGAGCTTTGCTCTTTACCAAGAGGGCCTGGGTTGAGCCCCAGTATCAGTGTTACCAAGAAGGTCGTTCTCATTTTGACCCACAGCTTAATAGCCCCACCCTTCCCTGACCACACAAGGTGGCCTTCACTCAAGGTCAGAGGTCACCTAAGGTGCAGTGGGGTGTTAACCCCCATTTGGTGTTAGAGGCTATGGTGGTGGGGGGCAGTTTCACACTCAGCTGTGAAAGGCCTCAGGACTGCTGTCCAGGAAGGACGCCCCCGGTCAAGGCTCTGGTCCAGCCGTCCCCACAGCTATTTCTATCAAAGCAGCGCCATTTAATCGGTTCGCGATACTGAGGTTCCTACTTACACCCTTGTCCTACACCTGGGGGGACAGAGGCCCTAGGCACACAGTGGGCCAGAGCTGGAGCCCTGATGCCTCAGCCTCCCCACTCACAGCCAGCTCTGGACCCGGCCACCGTGCCACTGCCCAGTCTCAGACAGACACTAGCTAGTTAGGCTAATGGGACCATTAAAAATGGAATGACTTCTCCAACTTTTAGTTCAGTGGGGGGAAAAAACACAAATTGTGACATAAAGGAGATGGCAAGTTTCCATTTTAATGCTTCTTCTTTGGGGGAAGGGGGATGCCTCTTCCTGACCTTGTTCCCTGCTGTGGTCAGAAGACTGCCTTCCTACCAGAACAAAAGGGTAGATTTCCCTGAGACCTCGGTAGGCTGAGCAGCAGAGACAGTCATCTGGGATCCCCAGAGAGGAACCGAATCTCACCAGTTGCTCGATGATAAAGGGACGGCACCAGCGGGCCCTCTGTGGAGGATTTCCCAGGTGGAAATGAGTTCACTTGGCAAGCGGCAGCCTCCTCCGGCCGGACCAGGGGTCCGTTGCCGTTGACCTTGACGCATCCTCATGGTGTGATAAAAGCACTTTGATTTCCCCAAAGCACGGAAGAGGGGTTGGGAGAGAAGGAAATGTTTAGCTCTGGGGTGGCTGCCGAAGACTGACATCACCACTGAGCTCTCACGGCTGCCCCCGTGGGGCGCGTGGGCCTACAGCCTCCCGCGGCGGTGGGGGTGCGGGACCCCGGTGCGCTCAGAATCCCGTTTCCTAGACTGGACTTCCGCCTCCGGCGATCGGGACACACATGTCCCAGCAGGTGTATATGATTATCTGGGGGAAGGAAAGAAAGAGGCTTGACCTGGGGCAAAGGAAGGGAAAGAGTGTAAGTTAAGGATGGACACAGAGTCTCCAAGACCAGATGTCTTCACCTGGCCTGACTTCCTACAACTTTCCCCGGGCATGTCTGTCTGCAGCAGCAGGAGTGGGTTAAGTGGGTAGTTCTCTGGATGCGTCCCCAAGTTCACAGAACCCTGAGTGCTGAAGGAAGAGCCCGAGGCCCAGATTGGCAGGATGTCTTTGACGTTGTCACCCGTCTGCTCAGTAGACTGGTGCAGCTGCTTACCCTCCATAGGCCTTTCTGCCCATCTGTGAAATGGATCTGGCAGGAGCTCCTAGGTGCCCACATGGGATGAAGTGAGTTGAAGCATGGGGAGTACTTTGTCATGATGGATTTGTTGGCTCGTGTTTGACCTGAAGGTCTTGCTGCTCGGGTGGCCCCGCTCTTCTGCTAAAAGAAAGGTGAAGGAGAGCGAGCCCCCCACCCCCATGAGGGGCCTGCTCTGGTCACGTCTCTGAAGTCCCTCTGCCTTGCACCCGGTCGTGCACTCGCTCGTGGCGAGCGCATGTTTTCCGGGACATGCTGAGTTGCCACTCTGTTTCCTGGTCACTGAGCCTTCCTGCCTTCGTCCGCCGGCCCACTGCCCCTCGGCTGTGCGTCTCCCCACAGGCTGACAGGCTACGGGATCCATCACTGCTTTGCCCGGAGCATGATGGGCCACGAGGTGAAGGTGCCGCTCCTGGAGAATTTCTATGCCGACTACTACACCGTGGCCAGCATCGCCCTGGCGTCCTGCCTGGCCATGTGCTTGGTGGTCAGGCTCCTGGGGCGCAGGGGCGGGCTGCTGCTCTTCATGATCCTCACCGCCCTGGCCTCGCTTCTGCAGCTTGGGCTCCTCAACCGTGAGTGGGTCAGGGGAGTGGATGGGCCGGCGGGGGGGGGGGGGGGGGGGGGGGGGGGGCGGGGGGGGAGGGGAGCTGGCCTGTGACCAAAGCGTATTGGACAGAGCTGGGTGAGACTGGAGGGAAGTTTTCTGTGACCTGAGCTATTGTTCCAGAATCAACAGCTTGAGGAAAGTGCCTTGGGAAGGACTGGAATGGCCATGGTGACTGCCCTCAGTTGAGTGCCCTGTGCTTCCCTCACCCCCCCGCCCTGGGGCTGGAACTGGGAGCCTTCCTGGCTACAGGTCACCCCTGTCTGGGAGGCCCGCAGAGTCCTGATGGACCCTGACTTCACAGAGGGCCAGGCTGCATCTTTGTCATAGGTCACGTGAGAAGAAGAACAATGCACTCTTTCAGGGACATCAGGGGGCCATTTGACACCCTTGAATTGGAATACTGCTTTTCAGCAGCTCCTCCCAAGTTTATCAGCTTGTCTTTGGGCCAGAGAATTCCTCAGTAAGTGCTAAAAATAACTCACAGAAAAACTAGGGAATCCATGCGGCATACTTAACACGGCTCCTCGTGCATGGAAATAGCACCAGGCATCCCTCTGACCGGCCCGGAGCGAGACCCCGAAGAGCCGGGCGGCTGAGCCTTCTCTCACCAGGCACGAGGCCACCGATCGCTTCCCTCCTACACAAGGAGAGCCCACCTGAGGGCCGGGACTTGGCTCAAGGCCTGTCCAGGTGCAGCACAGACCAGAGCTGCTGACAAAACAGAAAGCCTTCTCGTGCTCTGAGGCAGTCAGTGTCCAGAATGGAAGAAAACGAAAAAATTGCAAAACTTTCTCAATCTTATTATGCAAACTGGATTAAAGAATAGCTCCTTTCAGCCTCAGGAGCAGTTTCCCTAATCTGGTCACGTTCTGTGCATTCTGCCTCCTGCTGGGAGACAGGTCTTATTTTCAGCTGTGACAAATAAGGAAACAGAGAAGTGGTGTCTGTCCCCTGGTGGGGGCCGCCCAAGCTGCCCTTCCAGGGAGCCCTGTGCAAGCTCCTGAGCCTTGGGTGCAGGGAGGAGCAGCCCCTTGGGGGTGCCACAGGGGCCTTCCTTGTCCCTGGGCTGGAAAGCTCCAGGAACTAGGTGCGCAGGAGAAGCCATGAGCCGCAGGGCTCAGAGCCCACAGAAATGCCGCCTGACAGCTCTGCCCCCGCGGTCCTTGCTGCTCCCTGCAGCACAGACCAGCAATGACTCGGGAAGAATTGTTCACAATGAAATTAATCCTTCAGCTGGAGGTCTAGAGGAGCTGCTAGGGTCTCTGTTCTGAAGAGTTCCATTTCCCCCCACATCTAGAGGCCAGGCCGTGTCCAGGAGCTCTGTCGCCGGCAGGTCTCTGCATCCTTCTAACAACTGGCCCCCAGCAGGTGTTGGGGCCTGGCAGGGGGCCAACCCAGGCTGGAAGGGAGGTCATGGAGAAGCCAGTCACATGGAAAAGCACAGTAGCGGCTTCACACCTAACAGGCTTTCTTTCCCCCCTCTTTATGCACTGTCTTCACCCGCATCCGCATGGGGGCCATCATTTCCGGGGCCACAGTGATTGGGAAGTACAGCCAGCATCCAGACTCAGGTGAGTCCCTAGGCCCGCGCCGTGCACTGGATTGCTTTTTATTGCACCCCAACAGGCCTTTTCGTCAAGACTCACAGACTGTGCTTTCCCCCCTGTCTCTCTCTCTTACCCTTCAAGAGTTGCAGCTGAAGTTGGCCGTAGGTTGGACACTATAAGCATACATTTGTATACTCTACTCCCTCTTGCCTCTAGAAAGAGCACCTCCTTTCTCTGTCTATGCCTGGCTTGCACGCATGGCCTCGCCTCTCCCCCCCCCCACCCCCGCCCCACCCCCGCCCTGGCCTCGGCAGTCAGTCAGCCCGGGGCCCTGCTGCAGCCAGTCTTGGGGACGGTGCCTGGGCGACATGAGAAACCCCCAGGGAGTGCCAGACGCCCTGCTGACGGTGCTGCCAGGGGAAGCTGCTGTCCCCCTTTGTCCATCACAGCAGCTGGCTGCTCTCGGCCACAGGGATGGCAGAGCTGCTGGTCGTACGTGCCTGGCCTGCCCTGAGCCCGTGCTGCCGGGACTGTCTGCTCTGAGGTCCCCTGCATTCAGGATATGCCTTGCAGGGAACTGGGCTGTGCCCCAAATGTACGACCCCAACCGCATGCCCGTGCTCTGTGCTAGACGCTGCCTGGGTGTGCGGTCAGACTCTGGTGCCATTTTCAGGGTGCTCGGATGGGTTGAGCACTGTCCCTCCAGGCCATAAATGCTTCTGTTGGGTTATTGGAGTTTTTGTTCCCTTCAGTCCAACCTGGCATGCCCTGTCCTGTGCTTTGGATGGGTCAAAACTGAGGCCAGGGTAGTCAGGGCTCTCTGGAGGCAGAAGCCTTGTTCCTCCAAAGGCTGGGATAGAAGGGACATTGCTAGAGTCCCGGGGAGACCGCCAGCCTCATCTCTGCCAGGCACGGCTTGTGGCCTCTGGAATCTGGAATCCGTGTGAGCTCCAGCATTCCCGGCCCACAGGCAATCACAGGAACCCCCAACAAAGTCTTCTACCAAGAGGGGCTGACCCGTTACACCTAGAAGTGCTCCTCGGTCTCCAGAGGGATCTGAGTGCCCCATGCTGCACCCCGAACTGGGGAAGGGGGAAGGGGAAGACCCTTCGTGTGGGCCTAGACCCTCCCCCGTCCCCTGTCCCGCTGCTGTCTCTGCACCGCCCCACCACCACCTGCCTTGCCAGCCTCCTTTTCCCTTCCCTTCTGCCCGCCCCCCCTCACTGTCTCCCTCTGATTCTCCTTCAGGTATGAGTGATAGTGTCAAGGACAAATTCTCCATCACGTTTTCCATCGTGGGCATGTTCGCCTCCCACGCGGTGGGAAGCCTCAGTGTATTCTTCTGTGCCGAGATCACCCCCACGGTAATCAGGTAGGTCACGGGAGGGGCCCCACCTGCACCTTCTCCCTAGGACTCAGGAGAGGGCTGGGTGTGGAGCGAGGCTCCTGTGGAATGAACCTGCATCAGTTGTGTCCTGCCCTGGCCTCCGGACCAGGGTGCAGCATGCGTGCGGGCATGTCCGGCCTTCAGCTGGAGAGCTTTGCCTTGACTCTGAGGCAACCGAGAGTCAGCTGAGAGCTTGACCCTGGGCTCCGTCCAGGCAAGGAGCCAGAGGAGCAGGGAGCAGGGACCTTTTCAGGGTGCAGGAAGCCCTGTACGGTTCCCTCTGAAAGGGGGTGTTACCTGGGGCTTAACTACTCTTGTGTTAGTTCACGGAGTAAGGTCTGATCCTTTCTTGGTGCTAGTCCCAGATAGTGGTACCTGGCTGGTACCCACCCTTTGATGTTATTAAGATTATGGCATAATAAAAGGGTTTGCCTTCAGTTAAAAGGGCATCACTTAACTACGGAATCATGTCATTTTCCTGGTAATTACTGTTTGTGACTTACAGAAGGGCTCCTTGTGATTGACATCACACTGAACTTGGCATGGGAATATCATTAGCATTGCTAACACGCATGCTTTTCGAACATATAAACTGTGAATAAATTAGGCAGTTATTCAGCTGTGGAAGAAAACCCAGAAGTCAGCATGACGACACCCGTCCACCCTGACTTTCCCACGCGGGCAGACAAGAGAGGCCAGTACAGGTGAAGGCAGGACTCGTGCAGACTAATTATTTTAGACCCTCGGGTGCTGGGAAGGGCTCTGGGCAAAGGCAGGTAGGTTCATGGACTTTCTTCCCACATTTTCAGGAGTCATGCTGACAAGAGAAATTTCACATGACCTCATTTTGCTTCATTCTCCCAGATTTTTACAATGCGCGCCAAGTCTGAAGGCTACTCGGTGCCTGTGGAATAAGATGCCAAGGGATGGTATATGTGAGAAAAAAAGCAATTAAATGCCAAGTAATTCACCCTATACCGACCCTCTCCTAAGCCAAAGTGAAGAAAAAAGCCTGAAGCTTATTTCATGCTGGAGGCTGCAAAATATCTCAAGCAGACAGCATCTCCGTGTCTTTTCTTTACCTAGTTAAAATTTCCTTCCTTGACCAAAGAATCCAGCAAAGAGTGTTCTTTCATTAAAGCAGAAGTCAGGGTCGGGTCTCTGGCTTTCCTGCTGGTCTCCCCACAGATTGGCATTATTGTGGACCTTTCTCTGGGGGCGGCCACCCCTTAACTGTGCTGGTGGTGGAACTCATTAGTCATTGTTAGATTTTGCTTAACAAGCTAAACGGAAGGAAATACACTATCCTCTTCCTCTTTGATGCAGACCTGCCAAGATCATTTGGGGGTAGAAATTCAACAAATACATTCTTCGATTTGGCTTGCCAAGATGACACACTAGAAAAAATATTTGACCTTTGGTGCTGTTTTTGTACTCGGAGAGGGATGAAAGGAAATCGAGTCCAACGGGGGTCTCCGGCCAGGAGGGAAGGGGTCCTGGAGTCACTCCTGCACCCCTCCCCTTCAGCGCCCTGGCTCTTTCTTGCAGACACAGTTCCTGCAGAGTCCCCAGGACAGAAACTGACCCTCCTCCTCTCCCCCTACTTCACACAGCTGAATCCCAGATAAATGAGGGTGAGCGGCTTGGGGTGTGCGAGCTTTCTCTTTTACTCACTGAAGTGTAACTGACATATAATACTCCATGAGCTTCATTTTTCTTAATACGAAATGAACCTCTCTCTACAAGACTGTTATTGAAAACATCACTCCTGACCCAGAACCAGTAGCCCAGAGGAAGATGCCTGGATTCACTAACGAGGAGCAAATAGGAGGATAAGAATTTTTTCATACAGAGGCTCGTGGAAATCCATTGTCCAGGAATGATACACTCACAAGGGTCTGATGAATGTGTTCATTGTGTTCCGAGATCCCATCCAGACTTTCTGTTGCAGAGAAGTGCTTCCCTCCCACTCAGGCCTGGTCTGGATGGTGTCACTGGCAACATGCCCTCCCTCAGTTCGCTTCCTGAGGCTTCAGGACTCGGGTGCCTCTGCAGGCAGATGGGGAGGACCCTGTGTCTGCAGCAGCTCTGCCCTTGGGCTTAGTTAGAAGTGGCCCCGGGCCTGGTTGATCTAGAAGCAGTGGGTGTTTTTTTGGTGCAGGACCATCTTTTCTCTGCAGTGCCCATGAGGACTTCACCTACCTCCTCACCCTTCAGCAAAGTTCAGAGAGGAGGCAGGTGCCAGTGATCACAAGCCCGTTTCATTGCCGGCAGCTCCACACAGGCTCCCTCCGAGCCCCTAGGCCTTGGCTATTAATGCTCTGGCCTGTCTGAGGTCAGCTGCTCCTTCCTGATATCTTCTGCTTCCTGTCCTTTGTGCTGTCCTACTCCTTTCTCTAGAAACTTCTTTCTTGGAATTTGCCTTCTCTGAGAACTTCCTCCCTGTTCATGCCTCGGGACTAAGAACCTGGGCCCTGCTGTCCTCACATCTAAAGGTGCCTCAGGAACAGGCACCAAGGACAAAGATGGCCTGTGTGATGGGACATGTGGAGTCTATTTAACTTTTTTAAAGATTCGTGTCTTAAATATATATATTATATACTTACATACATAATACACACACACACACAACAGATGCTAAGATTAGGGAGCCACAGCACGCAGGCTTGGCGTTCCACAGCAGGACAAAAAACAAACATAACATAGAGAACGTGGCCTCGAACCTCAGATTTGGATTGGGCGTGAGAGCAGGTGGCGCTGTGTGTGACCACAGAGGTCACTTTCCTCTGTGTGGCCTTAGGCAAGTCCTTCAGCCAGACTTCATCTCTTTGCCCTAACATGAAACAAGTGATGACTGACGGCCTTGTTACATACAAGGTAGTGATGCTGAGGGAAGAAGGAGTCTGTAGAGAGGATCCAGCCTCAGTGATGACAATGGATATTATTAATTATTCCTACCCGAGTATTTCTGGCAGTTATATTATTTCTGCAAAACTGGCACAAATATTTGTTAATCCTTGACTTCACAGAAATAGGAGTCAAGACGAATTAAGGAAAACGGAAGAGGAAGTGAGAAATGGGAGGTTTGTTCTGTTAAACACAAGATGCTCGGTATTCCCATGTTTAAAGGAATGATTTGAAGATTCTGGAATTCTTAATTTAAGCTTACTACTTCTAATAGTAAGTCTGTCTGTGTATCGGCTTTTATATCCTTAATTTAGGTATTATTACTAGTGGAATAAAGATATCCGGTGGATATTAAAATTTTCTGTGCTCTACTGCACAGGGAGGCAAAATTTGCCGCTGGGTTCTTTTATCTTTAAATTGAGCCTGCTGCCCTCTCTGATATTTACACGTGGGTACATGCTGCCCTCTAGTGACAGTCTAAAGAAAAGCAGGGCATGCACAGAGTCTGCATTTTAGGGGAAGAAAGGAAGGTGAGCACTTGAGAGCCAAGCACGAAGTAAGGACTCCATTCTCTAAACCTCTAAATCTCTGAAAGAGATTTCAAAAAGACAACACAAAGCCAAGAATGGTATACCAAATTCTTTCAAAGGTGTTCCTAACCTTACTGAATAATTTCAAGGTATCCTTGACAGAAAACCAAGCAGAAAATTGCTTTTGTGAAAAAATACATAAAGCAATATTGCATATTATATATGCACATGTACGCAGACTGCGTTTTATTTATACACATACACATACGCAGATACGTGAGCTGTCTAATCCTACCATAAATATATTTGACATGAATTATTTTTTTTTAAGATTTTATTTATTTATTTAACAGACAGAGATCACAAGTAGGCAGAGAGGCAGGCGGGGGGGGGAGGGAAGCAGACTCCCCACTGAGCAGAGAGCCCGACGCGGGGCTCGATCCCAGGACCCTGAGATCATGACCTGAGCCGAAGGCAGAGGCTTAACCCATTGAGCCACCCAGGCACCCCTGACATGAATTATTAATATATTATTTTGGCGTTATGATGCGAGACTTTGTCCCATGCTGACTTCTGCCGCCTTGACGGCGACTGTTTGCACCCTTCCCCTTGGGTCCATGGAGCCTCCCATCCTGTACGTTAACTCACGTGTGGACTTCATATGCACTGAGCAAGGTTAGTCTCCCTCTGCTTGTCAGTGCCGTCCACACATAGTGACAGGAAGGTCCCATGGAAATCCAGAAGGTCGCAGAGAAAAGGATGTCTTACTGGTAGTAAGGGCCCCAAGGGAACACGTCCATTATCCCTGACATCCGTCTGTCCCTTGCAACATCTTGTGGCTCCTCGAGTGGCCAGAATGACCAAAAAGACAAAGCGGCTATTTTAGGTGTCCGTATTCTTGGTTCCCATCCCATCACTCTTCCTGATGGTCACCTATTTTTAACCCACCCCATTCATTCGGGTGAGCTGACCTTCCTACCTAGGAAGCCAGCATAATCCATAAGCATCCAATATTTATTAAGCATAAATAATATGTGCTGGTTGATATTCTAGAAAATAATCCTTGCCCTTGACAAGCTCGTGGACTAAATAAGGATGGTAGGCATATGAAGAAATACTAACAGAAAGATGCAGTGTCTTCAGAAGGTGGTGTGGGACTGTCTGCCTGGGAAGGGAGCTGTATCTGGGGGATCCCCCCCCCAAAACATTGCTATTCCTTACTTGTGTTCCCTTGATGGCTCAGCAGCACAACGGTGTGGCTACTCTACAGCCCTTCCCATCTCTCCCTTGGCGAAAGGCTTTCTAACACATAGGACCAGTGACACATCCCAGTCTGGGTGAGAGGTGGCTGTCTTTCCTTCCATACCTAAGGCTAGGAAATTTCATCTCTCGTTGTGTGTGCTGGTTACCTATTGCTGTATAACAAATTATCCCAAAACTTCGTGGCTTAAAAGAACACCAGCTTGTCTCACAGTGTCTGTGAGCAGGAGTTGGCAAAGCCTAGCCAGGCCTTCTAGGCTGCAGTCAGCCAGGGTAGCATCGGGCTTCAAGCCCATTCAGGAGTCGGTCTTCATGTGTTCGTGCTGCCAGAACGCCACAGACTGGGTGGCTTATAAACGACAGTAATTTGTTTCTGGAGGCTGCAAGTCCAAGATCAAGGCATCCACAGATTTGGTGTTTGGTCGGTCTGCTTCCTGGTTTATCAATGGCCATCCTTCCTCTATCCCTCTGGGATTCCGTGTCCTCACGTGGTGGAAGAGTGAGGGAGCTCTCGGGGGTGCCTTTTCTAAGGCATTTATCACCTCCCAAACCAGACCCAATCACCTCCCGAAGTTCCCGGCCTCCTGACACCACCACACTGAAGATTAGGGGCTCAAGATAGGAACTGGCGTGGGTGGGGGGGACAGACATTCCCACCAGAGCACAGGGTTCGGTTCCTCACTATTGGACTGAGAGCATCAGTTCCCTGCTGGCTGGAGGTCACCCTAGTTCCCTGCCACCTGGAACGTAACAGCATCACAGCTTGCTTCATCAAAGCCAGCATGAGAATCTGCTCTAAGTCAGTCTTTTCATAACCTAATCATGGAAGGGACATCTCATTACCTTTGCCATTTTTTATTGGTGAAAAGCAAATTACTACGTCCAGCTCACACTCAAGATACAAAGGTATGAACGCTTGGAGGTGTGACTCATTGGGGCTGTTTGAGGAATCAGCTGGTCCCTGCCCCCAAAAGCCTCTTCAGTCTGTGAGGGACCCACAGACACAAGCACAAGAAGCAGGCAGGGGTGGCGAGGGGCTGCAGGGAGCACACTGGAGGGAGAGGGGCCCCCTTGAGGGATGTGTGTATGTGAAGAAGCAGTGGGAGGGAGCGAGGCTTCGTTCTGAAGGGACAGTGCGCAGGAGCAGGGGTCCCTGGAAAGAGGGGGGGGGGGTTGGTGAGAAGCAGCTTCAGGAGGCATCAGGTGCAGGGTGTAGATGGGGAGGCCCAGGGAAAGAGGAAGAGGAAGGACCAGTGCGGTGCCAGCAGGCTCTGCCCACCTTTGGGTCTCCTTCATCTCTGGAGGTTCTGGACCCATCTTCTCGTCAGCCTCCCAGTGCTTGAACTTGCTCAGCCCCAGGCCCGCCGTCACTCCCTAGCACTCATCGGAGGAACCAGCAACTCCCCAACCAACCCACCTATCTCCCTGTCCTCCCTTCACCTGCACTTGGTCACTTGTTCAATATTAATGCGGCAAAAAAGACATTAAAAATACAGCGAGATTTCTGCCTTGAGAGGCCAACAGAGAAGGGAGAAGGGAGAATTTGCTTAGACAACTGGGAATGACAACCGGCATGTACTTGGGAATGCCTGGCCCAGCCTTAGGGACACCAGCACCCCATCTCTGTTGATGTGCCCTTCCTGTCCCTGTGTCAGATCCTCCCTGAGACTCATGTAAGGTGAGCCTGCTTGGTGCTGGAGGCAAGATTCGAACCCAGGCCCACTGGCTCCCGACATGTGCTCTTAACCAGCGTACTCCAGCCCAAGGAGCAGGGAGCGTCTGGTAGCCGCTCTGGCCTGTGCATGTGGGTTGCTGCGCTGGGCGGCAGATGCTGCCCGGCTTGACCCCACTGAGCCTCCAGGGCAGGAACCATGCTAGGCCTGGGGACCGCCAGGAAGGGCCTCCGCTCCCTCCTCAGCAGCATGTGAGGAAACTTGCCCCCGGGGGAATCTGGCCGACCTGAGCAGAGCAGAGAGGCCACAGCCTCCTCACAGAGAGAGTGAGGGAGAGAGCCAGGGAGCTCGGGGACTGGTCAGGCAGGTGCAGGGGCCAGGGCTCAGCTAGAGGCGGGAGCCCTCGAAGGACTCTGAAAAAGGGAGGGGTATGATCCACTCCACATTCTAGAAGAGTCACTTTGTCAGCAGCAAGGAGAGCGCCCCAGGGAATAGGAAGATGCTCGACACGCCAGTTAGGGGAGTGTGACCCAGACAGGCCGAACTGGAAGCCATAGGGCTTGGGTGCAGCTGGACAGAGGAGGCCGAGACAGGGAAGAGTCTGGCCACTTCCAGGCTCTGGCTTTGTCCTGAGGTCAGTGTGTGTGAGGAAGCCCCTCCCGTGAGCAGAGGTACAAGGCCTTTTCTTATTTTCTTATTTGGGGCTGAGAGAAGGGAAAGAGAGCAGTGTCTTTCATAGTTGTTACGAACCGTGACAAATGAGGAAGGGAGAACCCCCCCCCAACATTGTCCCTAGCATGCACGTGTGATTGCCATTCTTGTGTTCCATTCTTTTTTTTTTTTTTTTTAAGATTTTATTTATTTATTTGTCAGAGAGAGAGAGAGAGAGAGAGAGAGCGAGAGCAAGCACAGGCAGACAGAGAGGCAGGCAGAGGCAGAGGGAGAAGCAGGCTCCCTGCCGAGCAAGGAGCCCGATGTGGGACTTGATCCCAGGACGCTGGGATCATGACCTGAGCCGAAGGCAGCCGCTTAACCAACTGAGCCACCCAGGCGTCCCTTGTGTTCCATTCTTTGAGAAAAGTGTTTCTTTTCTGTGCTCCTTCATGTCTTGACCATCAAACTGATTCATCCACTTTACAGTGGCCCTTAGGGACAGCTAGCAACCTGGGGAGCCCCAGGAGTCCCCCCTTGTTCCTGTCACTCATGTGGATCTAGGACCAGCCAGCCAGAGGGCCTACTGTAGACAGCAGGGACTGTCAGTTCACTGGTGACAGCAAGGCCCTGGGAAGACCCCAGGAAGAGGGAGCCCACTGCTGAGCCAAGCAGAGCAGAACCCCTGCCCCAGCCTGGTCAGCAGGGGGGACAGAGGGGAGACCTGGGTGGCCGTCCCACACTGGAAGCTTTGGGGGTTTGTGTTAAGACACCCCAGTCCCCACAGATAGAACAGTGTTGGGTTGGTTTTTGTTTTTGTTTTTTTAAAGATGTACTGCAGTATAATTTACATCCCATATAATGCATGCATTTTAAACATACAAGTCAATAATCTTTGGCGCCATCATCCCCATAAATCCAGATATCGAACATTTCCATCACCTCAGAGAGTTCCCTCCTGGCCCTTGGCAGTCCTCCCTGTCCCCGCTCACAGGCCCAGGCAATCAGTAATCTGCTTTTAGTCTGTAGATCTGTCCCCCACCCCACCACCCCAGCCACGTTTTCAAGATTTTGTATAAATGGAGTCTACAGTCACATAACATTTTTGAAATTCGTCCACGCTGTGGCAGGTGTCAGTGCTACCCTCTTAACTGTGGGGTACTGCTCCGTTGTCTGGGATGTGCCACAGTTTATCTCACCAGGTGGCAGACGCCGGGATTCTTTCGAATTTGAGGCTATTATGAATAATTCTGCAGCGGATATTCAGTTCTAAGTTTCTGTGGACTCTAGGTTTCCTAGGTCTCATGAGAGTGGAGTTTTTTCATTTAACTCTTTCAGAAACTGACAAGTGCTTCCACGGCTGCTGTCCCCCTTTCCCTTCCTAGTGGTGGTGGTTGGGGGTCTCATTCTCTGTGCAGCCTCACGAACACTTGTCATTCTGGTTTGTTTTAAGATTTTATTTTTTTATTTGAAAGAGCACAAGCAAGGAGAGTAGCAGGAAAGGGAGAAGCAGGATCCCTGCTGAGCAGAGAGCCCAATGTGGGGCTGGATCCCAGGACCTTGGGATCATGACCTGAGCTGAAGGCAGATGCTTCACCAACTGAGCCCCCCAGGCACCCCCCCATTCTGCCTTTTTGATCGTTGCTGTCCTGGTGGGTGTGAGGCCGTATCTCATTGTGGTTGGGGCATGCATCTAATGGCCAGGGATACTGTACATCTGCTTGGGTGCTTTGAATGTTTTATACTTTGCATAGTGTCTTTGAAGAAATTTCTATTCAAATCCCTGGCCCATTATTTAAATTGGTTGACAGTTCTTTATATATTCTGGATACAGATCATTTCTCAGACATCCTCAGTAACCATGTTCTCCCAGTCTGTTTTTTCTCTTTCCATTTTCTTGAGAAATAAAAAAAAACTTCTGCACTTTAGGAGGACAGAAGTTTTTTTTTTTATTTTGAGGAGGTCCTGCTGATCATTTTCTCTTCTAGATCCTGCTTTTGGTGTCATATGTATAAGAAATCTACCTCACCTAAGATCACAATTTCCCCTTGTATTTTCTTCCTAAAAGTGTTACAGGTTTAGCGCTTACATTCAAATCAGTAACCCCTTCTGAGTTCATGTTCATGTACCATGTTACATAAAGGCCCAGCTGCTTTCTCTTGCGCCTGGATAACCAGCTGTCCCAACCACTTGTTGAAAGACTCTGTTTTCCCCCCCATTGAATTTGCCTCTGTCAAAAGTCAGTTGACCATGAATATGAGAGTTTGACCACGAGTATGACCATGAATCTGAGAGTTTATTTCTGAACTCTCAGTTAGTTGTTCCACTGATCTATCGATACACCAAGACCACACTATTAATATAGCTTTATACGAAGTTCTGAAATTGGGACAATAAGCCCTTGAATTTCGCTAAGTTTCAAAATTGTTTTGGCTGTTCTGGGTCTTTTGCATTCCCATGTAAGTCTTGGGATCAGATTATCATTTCTGATCATCTGGAAATTTGATAGGGATTGTGTTGAATCTATACATTCCATCTAAGATGGAAGAATTGCCATCTTAATGGTACTGGGTCTTCCAATCCATGAACATGGACTGTCTCTTCATTTATTTTATATTTCGGATTTTCTCTCTCAAGAATGATTTAGTTTTTAGTATGCATGTCCTGCATTTTTCTTTTTTGAGATTTTATTTCTTTGAGAGAGAGCGAGCATGTGCATGTGTGAGTGCAGGGAGGAGGAGAGGGATAAGCAAACTCTGTGCCGAGCACGAGCCCAATGTGGGCTCGATTCCATGACCCTGAGATCACAGTCTGAGCCAAAATCAAGAGTCAGATGCTTAATTGACTGAGCCACTCAGGTGCCCCAAGTCTTGCCTTTTTTTTTTTTTTTTACTTATTTCTAGGTATCTTCTTGTTCTTTTAATATGATAAATGGAATTTTCTTAATTTCATTTTCACCTTATTTGTTGCTAGTGTGTAGACATATAGTTGACTTTTGTCTGTTGATCTGGTGTCTCATGCCCTTGTAGGTCAGTTTTTTGATGAGGTAGAGCCACCCGTAGTGCCAACCAAGAGAATTAGAGGCTCCTTGAGAGCCTGCCGCAGGCTCCAAGAATTCTCCAAGAATAAAGGTCTCCTTGCTAAAGGGTGGGGCACAACTCTTAAGCAACTCCAGTGGAAGGTCTTCTTTAAACTGACCAAGATCCACATCCCCACACCCTCTGCCCACTGGTGTGTGTCCCACACTCTGACGGGAAGCAGATATCTCCACTCCCCCTTCCTTGAGACTAGCCAGCCCTCCCTGGCCTGTGCATTGCATGACTTCCTGTCACGTGGACACCACAGTCCACTTTTCTGCTGTCCAGCACCGCACTGCTTCCCAGAGACCACCAGACGCTTCTCCCCCCAAATACGCTTTTATGTCAAAGGAGAGAAGTTCGAGCGATGATGGACTTTTTTTTTTTAGATTTTATTTCTTTATTTGACAGACAAAGATCACAAGTAGGCAGAGAAGCAGGCAGAGAGAGGAGGAAGCAGGTTCCCTGCTGAGCAGAGAGCCCGATGTGGGGCTCAATCCCAGGACCCTGGGATCATGACCCAAGCCGAAGGCAGAGGCTTTAACCCACTGAGCCACCCAGGCACCCCGATGATGGACTTTTTAAATGTTGCATATCTCCTAATCTCTTTGGGACTCTGGTAGGTTCCCCCAAACGGCAGGGGAGCAGAGATAAATGGCACATGCTCTAGGCTCCCACTCAGTCACAGCACGTGGCCTCTGGCACGGTAGCTCAGAGAGGGGACCACTTCCACTGGTGGTATGCAGAATGATTTTAGGAAATACACGCGACACAACAGTGAGTAAGAACTCACAGTGAGAAAAAGTACCATCTTTTAAAGTATCTTCCGGTCTCTCTAGTTCTGGCTGGAGAAGATCTCTGTGAACGCTGGCAGGTCTGTCACATCCTCTTTAACCCGTTAATCCACCTCCTGCCTGCCCACTGACCTGTTTCTAAATGAAGAGCAAACTTTGGGAAATAGTACAGTTTACTAATACTGTGTCATTGCATATTATTTATGGTGAGTGCTTTTCCATTTACAGTAGTATTGTAACACTGCCTTTCGAAATTAAGTAAAAAATGTTGAGCTGGCGAGAGACGATGTTAACTAGAAGTGGTACAAAGATAGCCAAGGTGAAGGTGGTCTGGGATATCCTACAGGTGGCATGCGCTGCGGCTGGGGGGCGGGGGGGACCTGCCCGAGCCAGGCCCCAGTTGGCCCCATGGTCCCACTCACGTGGCCCCACTCTGGAAGGCCCCGTGCCCCCCGGCAGCGGGCTTGGACCACGGCCGTTAACCACATGGGCCTGTGCTCTCCCCATAGGTGCGGCGGGCTGGGGCTGGTGCTGGCCAGCGCGGGCTTTGGCATGCTGACGGCGCCCATCATTGACCTGCACAACCAGAAAGGCTACTTCCTGCACCACATAATTTTTGCCTGCTGCACGCTCATCTGTATCATCTGCATCCTCCTGCTGCCTGAGAGCAGGAACCAGAACCTGCCCGAGAACATCTCCAATGGGGAGCACTACACTCGGCAGCCGCTCCTGCCCCACAAGAAGGGGGAACAGCCCCTCCTGCTTACCAACGCTGAGCTCAAGGACTACTCCGGCCTCCACGATGCGGCCACTGCAGGGGACGGGCTGCCTGAGAATGCCACAGCCAACGGCATGAAGTCCATGTAGCTCTGGGCACGGCCTTCCCCATAGGGGCACCGTGGGCACCGGGGACTTAGGGGCTCTTTGGGCACAGGTTTACAGACCAGGGACCAAACACGTGGCTGGGGGCAGGAAAATCCGGTTCTGCTGCTGCCGCCGTGGATCCCAAGGCCGCCAACTGGTGTGGGTAAATTCTGTCTTTCCAGAACTTTAAGGATCATGTATGTGAGGAAGCAAACTCTTTGAAAATAACCCTTCAGACTTTCTTTTCTGCCATGAAATGTTTGTATTTATTTTGGTCATTTTTACGAGAAGCACTTTATTCCCTTTCCTCTAACTGATCTCGAAACAGAACCACCTCCTTCGGAAGAGGGACACGGTTGCCAAGGAGGACGCTGCAAGTAGCCAGTGCAGCGGCCCTGGCGGTCCCACCATGCTCGCCCAGCACCCCACTGCGGAGCCAGGGGTCACTCACTCTGGGCCCACGCCCCGCAAGGCCGCCTGCCTGCGTGTGGACAGACTGACCTGCCATGGAGCGGCTCCACGACTGCATTGTAGACAGTGAAATGTAAATGAGTAGGCTTTTGCTAGAGAGTCTGTGTATGGTTTTTAAAGGGTTTGTGTGTGTGTGTGTTTATGAGGTAAGAGCTTCTGTTCCATGTGCTGGGGGAAAGCGGCTCCCAAATATCATTAAAACCAGCTTAGTCTTTCCTTCGAGATCATCCTTTTGTACTTGACGCTGGAAGCTCCTTGGGGGAAAGTGTAAACATTTCACCAGAAATCCTAAGTAATGAGTGGTACTAAGGCCACGGTTGGTCGACGTGGGTTCGCCTGGCCGAGCTCACGACAAGCAAAGGTATGGAGAGGTGAGGCGCGGTAATGTCAGTAATACTCCTTCCTGGGTTTAGCTCCAGCAGGAAAGTCCCCTCTGTCACACTCGGCTTCCTCGCCAGCACAATCTGAACATGAGGCTACTTTCTGAACTGAAAACCAATAGGAAACTGAGACCACTGAGGCAAGCCCACAGGAGCGAGGGGGGCCCTCCAGGACACGGCCCGTCACCCACATCTCGAGCACACGCCGCGTAGAAATCACCAGCCTGGATGACTGTCAGCTCTCACTGACTTCACACTGACAGGCTGCAAAGCCTGTGGGAGCCGCTCCCCCACGCAGCCCTGCCTTTGCCTGCTTCTTGCTTCCTGTCACTTCTGTCAGCACGGAGTGGGGCTCCGGGCGAGGAGTGGGACTCTCACAGGTGAGTCCACCCGGCCTCCAGCCTCTCCAAGCATCAAGACCAGTTGAGAGAAAGCAATAACTCACCAAAGTTCAACACCCACCCTGCCCCCAACAGCCAAGGGTTTTCTTTGTGTTCCTCATTGCATCCCAGACAGTGAAAGCTTCGTCCTGCCTTTCCAGATCAGACTTTCTGCGCCTATCCGAGGGGTGCGTCACGGGAGACTTGGAGGGCCTCCTCGAGGACACCCGGGGGCCACGAACAAACAAGCTTCATTGGTGCAGGCAGGCGCTGCCTTGTAGCAACACAGGCACCCGATTTTTTGGACAGCCTGGTTTCTTTCTAGAATTGTCCACCTCCGCACTTTGTGACACGTGTCTTTGCCGTGAGCTGTGTTCTTCCCGGGAAATTGTGGTCTTGAGTCTGTGCAGCAGTTAGGTGACTTCCAACGGACAGCTGCTAGAACTCAAAAAAGGGCCGGGAAAGAGGTTGACGAACTTCCCTTTCTCCCGGTCCAGCTTTCCAACTGGTCTGTTCGCAGTCCACCCACCACCCTCCTCCAAAACTGCTAGACCCCAGTACGAGCCCGCTGACGGGATGAAAACAGTGTGAGGAGGTGAGCAAACTTGCAAACATGTGCGATTCCAGGGAGTAAACTGCATTATCTGTTTCATCACTGGTGCCTGGGAACAAAGGCCGCCTGGCAGTCTCTCCCCAGCTCACCCGCACCTCCCTCCATCTCTTTTAAGTCACTTTCATTCCATGTTTCAATGTTAGTCTGCATTCACCTTAATTTGAGATCTTTCTTTACATCCCTGCAGCCTTCATGTGCCAAACTTGTGGGAATACCGGTTGCCTTTATCAGAGTACTTACTACAGAGCCACCGTGCGGCAAGACCCAGTAGGCACAGGCCACTGGGTGGGTGGGAAAGTGGGAAGGAGCCTGCGTGGCCCCCGGGGCTGCACCTGGCCAGGTATATGTCTGCATCCCTTACCCCAGGGCCAGGACAGCCCACTTGCGGTCCTCCAGGACTTGGGCGTGTTCGCTCGCCGTCTGCATGGACCTTCTGTGAGAACCATCCCAAAGCTGTCGAGTGCCGTCAGTCATCTCTAGCCAGGGAGGCAGAGGTGAGGCACAGCACACAGAAAGTCCCGTTCCTCGGTCTCTGATCCCCATGTGACGAGACAACTGTAAAGACCAGTCCAGACGAGACAGCAGTCAACACTGTCACTTCAGTGATCCGGACAAGAGAAGCTGGCTATGAGGGCTGGGCTCTAGCACATGTGAACATGGCTGACTCACCAACAATCAGCAATGTCTCAACAAAGAGGTCCCACAACTGTTCTCTCCCAGCAGCCACAGGCTTAGGCTGAGCTCCTGTTCTCTTGCTGGTTTGGCTTCGGGATACCTGAAGCTCTTAAGGAACGAACACCTTTATGAGATGTAGACGAAGCAGGAAAGGTTCCGTGTGGGCTGAGCTCGGGGCGATCCCATACCAAGTGAGCAAGGCAGCAGGGGCCCCCCAGAATCTGAGCCGTTTGCACCGGCCCTGCTCGGCACGGGAGGGGGCTGCAGCCACCAGCTCCCTGGCGCAGGTCAGTAATGCATGGACTCCTCAGTCCTATTTCCTTTGTGCTTAGTGAGGAAACACTTCTCAGGCACCTGCTACTTCAAGTCCGCCTTCCCCACCACCTCTACCCCCCAGCTGCCCGGGGAGATATCCCAAGGTACGTGCTCCAGCTTCCTCCTCCGCCACCCACTCCTGCACCCTGCTGTCCTATCAGGGAGCTGTGACCCCCTTCCAATAAAAGTTATGCACAAATGTGAACACCTGAGACAGGGCTGGATATTTCTTCATTTTGTTCTCTTCCAGAAGTCAGCAGTAACACCACGTACCTGAAACGTTAGCGCCCCAGACAAATGAGCGCTTTATTTTCTCAAAGAGTAAAATCACATGCAACGAGGGGAAGGGAGCTGGTAGGTTTGTTTGGCCACAGAAGAGAAAGAGAGCAAAACTAAACCTCATAAAGGAAGTAACTGCACTCAAACATGACCACTTCCTAGAGCCAAACAAGAAATGACTGAAGTGCCATTAAATGACCCGTGTGACCATCGCATCGCCCAGCCCCTAAGTGGCACGCGGGTGCACAGCACGTGCTGGGGGAGCCCACACTTCAACTTTTAAAGAACACCTCATTTCAATGTATCGTGTGTTTTGGAAAAGCAGTACAGTGTGTTATGTGTAGTGGAGAATACTTCCCTCCTTCTGTCCTCTCGGCAACCCCCACATCTGAGGTTTCTGTGTAAGAACCGTGTTACTGTACGTGTCGACCGGGGTTCCTCTGGAGGTGCTCATTCATAGCACAAGCCTAAACTGAGTTCTGAACTGTCGTTCAAAGCTAAACGTCTGCATGATGTCACATCCGTTGTACCTTTGGGGAAAATTTGTATGTAAATGTACAGAAATAAAAAATGTTGCCCCATTAACAAACTTCCACTGGAATGTCTTCCCTACCTCATCTGACGGTATCCAATGAAGGGCATTTCACAACCATTGACTACAAGTAATAAAAACTCTACCTGTTTATGCAGCTCTCACTGTCCCTACTTAAGCGCCTCTGTAAACCGAGTCTTTGCTCTCACCCCGAGGGGACAGCGGGCGGCCTCTCACCTCGCTTGCAGGGTCCTAATCTTAAAGGCAGGCAGAGGCAGAGACCGGATTGCACACAAACTGTTCCCTTACTGATGTTCTCAGACCCACCTGAGAAGCAAGGGCCATCAGCAAACTGAAGAGTTCTTTTCTCGTGTGTACTGATGTCCTGCTAACCCATGGCCTGATGGTTCCTAGAGAGGTCAAGAGAGGACTCTCTTACACTGTGATTCTGTGAGGAAGTTCTGATAACCCAAAACTCTCTTCTTTAATGTAGTATTTTTTAACAAGAAAACACTATTTCTTTAATAAAGTATTTATACCAAACTCTTCTCTCCATAGCCCTGATTTTGTGTTACTTACTCTTCCTAAGAGAGATGCCCACTGTGCTTCCAAACTATGATTGTGGTGGCCGCGGCCTTGGAGATCAGCACAGGAAGTCTGTAAAGGAGGCAAGCGTCTTGAACCTCAGACCTTCTCCTCTCAAGTGCCCTTATGTCTTGGCCAAAGTGTAACCACCCCGGGCTGCCTACAGGCTCCATACAAGACTTTTGCCACTGCATGAAACCTGTTACAGGGCCCTAAACAATCCACCACCAGATGGGCCTGGAAGATTAGAAAGTTCTTTGCCAGTGGTCCTCAACCTCGCCTGTACTGGGCAGCACATGGGGAGCTTTTCAAATCTGCCAAAGCCTGGGGCCCAGGCCCTCTGAGTCTCTGGGGAAGGGCCAGGCATAGGCAATCTATGAAGCCCACCCCCAGGGATTCAAAAGTGAAGCCCGAGTTTGGAGCCCCTGGCCCATGACATACTGGCTTCTGGAGAGGAGTGTGAAAGAAAATGTGTAGCATGTGGAACTACAGATTGGAACCCACTACAAGTGGCAGGTAGAAGAAGGCTAAGGTAACCAAAGCAGGTGCTTGGGACTTTGGAGAAAAGAAAGACAATGAGAGTAAAATGAGCAAGGAGGAGTTAAAGCACTTGGACTCGTAACAATGAAGTAGAGAAAGACCATAACTGACACTGGATTGCCATGCCGCTTACTCCATCTGTGAAGCATGTATATGTATATGTGTATATATATAACAGTAATAACCTAATAAAAATAACCCAGCAAGGCAGAGATTATTCCCAATTTACAGGTGAGGAAACAGAGAAGGTAGAGACTTCACCAAGTCCATAAATCCAGTGAGCAGTGTGGAGCAGGGCTCGAACCCAGGCCCAAGGGAGAACACAGCAGGAACAGAGGTGAACAGCCGTGCCAGGGAAGGGCTCAGCTGGAATGGGATGGGAAGAAGATAACCTGACACGTATTTTATAAAGGCTTAGTACCTTACTTCTAATCGGGAGTGTACACAGCAGGATCATGACTAATTTACCCCTTTCCTACATTATCAAATTAGGCCTCTGCAGTCCCAACAAAATCCCATTTTAACCCGTTCCCTATTACTGAGTGGACGGACGGACACACACACACACACACACACACACACACACACACTTGCCTGGCATTTTGCTCTTCTCCTTCCCCAGGCTGATGGATTGCAGCTTTCTGGCCCACACTCTGGTGAGCAGAAGGAAAGTTATATTAAGATTTAAAAACAAAATGTAAACACATTAACCTAATGACAAACAGTGAAATTCAATCCCTTTATTTCAATGTATATTGTACGTAAGTTACAAATCCTCACTTCTGCCACTCTGCTAGAACTTTTCCGGAAAAGCCTCCATTTCTTCCTTGATCCTGTTTTCTACCAGTAATGCGAAGTTACTGTCTGTGTTTTGAAGGTTATAGCTGACAAACACCTGTTTCTTGGTCTTCCTGGCTAAAAAGACAAAACACATCGGCACAGAAGTGACTGAAATGCCTGGAGGTCGTGTGTGCGTCACACGTCCCTGACAGTGGAACCGTGCCTGGGGAAAGAGAATGGGGCCACGGGGGGAGAAGAAGGTTCTGGTGTTTAATGCTCCTCACCGGCAGCGGCTGCAAATGCAGACCAGAGTCACGCAGACCCCCTCCCACTGTCCGCAGCACTGGTTCTGCGCGCACGGCCCCAGTCAGCTACAGCACCTGGAACTTGGAAACGCGAATTCCCGGGCCCCACCCCAGACCAGCTGAGCCAGAGAGGCAGCGGGCAGAGCCAGAGATGCACAAGCCCTCAGGAGACCCATGCCCTAAGAGTGGAATACTGCTGTTCTACCTAAGAAGTTGGCTTGCTTTGTTTTTTGGGTTTTTTTTTTTTACTTTTTTAAAATAGAGATAAAAGTAATTAAAATATTTAAGTTCTCCTTCAGTACTACCCTCTCTACCAACTCCACTCCCTTCCCAGAGATAATCCTACATGTCTGTACATTCCCATTTAGATAACACACACACATATGTGTCTATGCGTGTGCACACAAACATGATTTTCAATTTGATGTTGGAGACGCGTGTTAGCCCCTCTCTACAGAACCAGTAATAGCTGAAGTGCACTGCTCCACTGCAAAAATCAAGCCCAGTCACATGTCCAGAATCATAACACATATCGGGCAGGAAGCCTGAAACCAGTTCAATACTGACCATGCCAGTGCTGGGGCCTCCCCCCTCGGTCTCCCCACACAGGGCCAGTGCGAACGCCCACTGCCCACAGACATCAGATGACCATGCCAGCCCTGTCATATGCTGAGGTGAGGAGAGGGGAGGCAGCACAGCCAAGTCACAGCCCGCTCAGTCTACTGTCCAGTGGCAGGAAATTCCTTGTCCCCAGGGAGAGGCCACTCTGATTCCAATCACTCTACTTGCTAATACAGAATCTTCAAGGAGCAAAACCAGGCCTGCCTGCACCGTCCACCCAGCAGACCCAGCTCTGCCCTCCAGGTCGCACTGAGTAAGGGCATGCACACCAAGGCCTTCCAGTGCTTCTGGGGTTACTCTGAACCCACTAGGTCTCTTTTCCTACTTCCTATCATCCCCCATGTAAGATACTGTTTCAGGACACCTCTCTTCCTCTTACCCCTCGAGACTAAAGTGATGCATTTTCAACTGCATCTCAACCTAAGCTCGAGAGGACCAGCACAGGACAGGGCGGCGCTGGACAGCTCCTTTATGATCCCAGCACCCATCCATCCCCAATCCCTTTGGCACTGCCAGCAGCCACATCACACCACTGACTTTTCCAGCCTTTTCCATGTGCTTGTCCTTGCTGAGGAATAGCTAAGGGCTGCCAGGTTTTGCTGATACAGGCAAGAGACAAACCTTCATTAATAGCTGAGTTTAATAAGTTAGTGAAGACATATTTTTTGTCTAGGTTCTGTTTCAATTTGTACAGATTATAATCAACAGATGTAAGCCACACAAGAAAAATATTAATAAAAAAATCATTTGCACAAAACAAAACAAAAAAAAATACAAAGAACAAAACAAAAAAATACAAACTAGTTTGGTGCATACAAAGTGCTAGTAGGCTTCCATTGCAAGGACACCCGTGAGCCCATCTCACTTTATTGGCATGAACAATTTATTCGTGGCACAGCAAACAAGCTCCCACCAGCCTTCTCTAGCAAAATCTGTCTCCCGCCCACGGCGATCCCCCGTTTCCCAGCTCTATAAACATGAGCACGCCTGTGCCTCCCCTTGACCAGGTAGGGTGTGGCACAGTATGTCAGCCCTTCAACACTGGCCAATGAGTAGGAGCAAAGGGGCATCTCGTCTTCAACTTCCTTTCACGTGGCTCAGAAAACAACAGATAACAACATCAACATAGGAATTGATAATACCTGGGACTCTGGGGGAAGGCTAAGCAGGAATTCCCTGTATCTTTGCTGCAGATTTTCTGTAAATTTGCAACGACTTCCTAATAAGGTTACCTAAGTAACTTGCTCATTGGCTGACTAGCGCACACTAATTACCAGCCAGGTTTCTCTAACTCCAGCCTAGAGAAACAGGACAGCGGGTGCTCCTGTAACACCACAGCTGCCCACGATGTCTGCACCCCCCGCATGCAGGGAACTCCGAGCGGCAGGTCTAGAACGACCCACCCTCACCTGGGCCACCACGCCCCTGTCTCCCTCCACTGTGCAACCACGTGGTCACACGGGGGCTGCCTGGAGTGACTGGCATAGAAATGCCCACCGGGCAGGGGTCAGGTGACAGAACGGTCAGCACCACTCAACTACCCACTCCCCAACACCAGGGGGATTAAAAAAATCCTCCTCTGCCTCCACCTCCAGCGCCTGGCACGTCCAGGGCACCTATGGGGAGCACTGGCGCACACAAAGACGGAGGATGAGACAGACGCTGCCCCGCCATCCCATGTCCCCGGGCGCCCTGCACACTGACAGGAGCAGGACCCAGCCGTCCTCACCTGAACCACTCAGTTATTCTCAGCAAGCATGTGTCCGAGGCGTGAGAGAGGGTGGAGCCTTCAACCTCCCTCTCTTGCTTATCACCGTCTCAGCCGCACTCAGGCCAGGCCCGTCTCCCCTCTCACCAGCTCTGCACGACACGGCCCAAAGAGTGAAGGCCAGCCCCCCCTGCGCAGTGCTAGCACCCCACTCCACAGGCTCGGCTGCATCACCAGGAGGCAACCCCGAGCCCCTGCCTGAGAACTACTGCAGGCATCACTCTCACTCTCCTCCTGTGAGGACGTAATGCGCTTACAGGAGAGAACTAAGCCACCCTGTCACCCACCGGCCTGGAGCACAGCCAAGGCAGGACATGGGAGCCCCTCAGGAACATGCTGGCCAACACAGTGGTCAGGGACATGAGCACAGACAAGCCCTCCTTAAAGAAGACCCAACATCAAAGCCTGTGCTTCTCTCTCCGTATGAGGTTGCTTTCCTTCTAAAGGGCCCGGCCTCGTGGTTCCACGGAACAGCGAGCTACCCATCCCGCTGCTGCAGCCCCCACCCCGGGTACCTACCTAAGCGCTGTGCAAGGCCAGTGGAGGCAGTGTCAGAAGTGTCTCCGAGGAGGGAGGTGGACACGGGGATGGAATCCTAAAAGGAAAACAAAAAACACAAGGCTGCTTTCCCATTGGCCAATCTTCTGTGGCAGCAGATTCTTCCTGAGGGTGGCAGTGGCAGGTTCTGGGACACATTTCCCGAGAGAAGGAAGCTCTGGCATCTGTGTGGACAGTCAGGCAGGCTGACCCTCTGCTGCATGAGTCAGACAGCGGGGACAGACGAACAGCAGTCACGAAAGCTGGCATCACTTGCTGACAGCAAGTTCTGAGACGTATTTTACATAAAAGGCTTATTTTAGTGTTGGAAACTCTAAAGCATGCTGCAGGGCCACATTACAACCAAGAGGGAAGCAAACAAGATCATTAAGGGCACAACAGGAAGAAGGCTAATCACAGAGGCTGGGCGCCAAGTGCCTCTGGGTCCCTCTCACCCCCAAGTTAGCCATCAGCCCAGAGGGCAGGATGACTATCTCCTCCTCTGGGCCTGTAAGAGAACACACAGCTCCATTCCCCTGGAGGGGTCCAGCCTCTGCCAGGTGAACAAGGGCCCTATGACTTTGCAGAAGGGCACCAGCCAGAAGTGTCCAAATAAGGAAAATAGGAATAGAATATGTTTGACCAATCCTCATTTCAGATAAGCAGTAAAACTAAAGAAATAAATGCAACCCTTCTGAAATATAGAAGAAATATGACCTCCAATTACTATGGAAGTAATCTTCCTTAATTAAAATTCCTAGCTTCAAAGAAAAAAAACTCACTAGCCTAAAATATGGTCAAAATTACTTTTATAACATACTAGCCTTCTAAAAGAAACAGCACTCAGTAAAGTACAGAGCACTCAGAATAGAGTCAAGAATTTTTTTTGCCTTTCACTTTTTAAAATTAATTTATCTTTTTAATTTAAATTTTAGTTAACATTCAGAGCAATATTTGTTTCAGCAGAATTCAGTGATTCATCATTTACATACAACACCCAGTGCTCACCACAACACATGCCTTCCTTAATGCCCTTCACCCATCTAGCCCATCCCCCACCGACCTCCCTCCAGCAACCCTGTTTGTTCTCTGTCATTAAAGAGTCTTTTATGGTTTGTTTCCTTTCTCCTTTACTCCCCCTTCCATAATGTATGTTCATCTGTTTTCTTTCATAAATTCCACCTATGCATGAGATTATATATTTATCTTTCTCTGACTGACTTATTTCACTTAGCATGATACTCTCTAGTTCCACCCAGGTCATTGCAAATGCAAGATTTCATTCTTTTTGGTGGCTGAGTAATATTCCATTGTATGTACCACATCTTCTTTATGGATGAGTATGTCCACTCATCCGTCAATGGACATTTGGGTTCTCCAGAGTTTGCTATTGTTGATAATGCTGCAATAAACATCAGGGGGCATATACTCCTTCGAATCTATGTTGCTAGTAGTACCTCTAGTAGTACAATTGCTGGGTAGCTCGATTTTCAACTTTTTGAGAACCTCCATATTGTTCTCTACAGTAGCTGCACATGTTTCCATTCCCACTAGCAGTGTAAGAGGGTTCCCCTTTCTACACATCCTCACCAACACCTGTTGTTTCTTGTCTTCTTAATTTTAGCCATTCTGACAGGTGTGAGGTGGTATCTCATCATGGTTTGGATTTGTATTTCCCTGATAAGTGACCTTGAGTATCTTTTCATGTGTCTCTTAGCCATCTGGACATCTTCTTTGGAAAAATGTCTATCTGTGTATTTTGCCTATTTCTTAACTGGATTACTTGTTTTTTGGGGTGTTGAGTTTAATAAATTCCTTATAGATTTTGGATACTAACTCTTTATCAGATATATCATTTGCAAATATCTTCTCCCATTCCATAAACTGCCTTTTAGTTTTGATTGTTTCTTTTGCAGTGCAGAAGCTTTGTATCTTGATGAAGTCCCAAAAGTTCATTTTCGCTTTTGTTTCACCTGCCTCCAGCAATGTTTCTAGTAAGAAGTTGTTATGGCGAAGGTCAAAGAGGTTGCTGCCTGTGTTCTCCTCTAGGATGTTGATGGGTTCCTATCTCGCATTTAGGTCTTTCATCCATTTTGAATTCATTTTGTGTATGGTGTGAGAAAGTGGTCTGCTTCCACTCTTCTGTGTGCTGCTGTCCAGTTTTCCTTATACCATTTGTTAAAGCGACTGTCTGGGTTCTCTATTCTGTCACATTGATCTATGTGACTGTTTTTGTCCCAATACCATACTGTCTTGATGATTACAGCTTTAAAATAGAGCTTGAAGTCTGGAATTGTGATGTCTCCAGTTTATTTTTCTTTTTCAGTATTGCTTTGGCTATTTGAGGTCTTTTGTGGTTCCATACAAATTTTAGGAATGCTTATTCTAGCTGTGAAAAATGCTGGTGGTATTTTGATAGGGACTGCATTACTGTGTAGAACCCTTTGGGTAGCATAGATATCTTAATAATGTTTGTTCTTATAATCCATGAGCATGGAATACTTTTCCATTTCTTTGTGTCCTCTTCAATTTCTTTCATTAAGTGTTCTACAGTTTCCAGAGTACAGATCTTTTACCTCCTTAGCTAGGTTTGTTCATAGGTATCTCATTGGTTTTAGTGCAATTGCAAATGGGATCGATTCCCTGAATTCTTTTGCTGCTGCTTCATCATTGGTGTTTAGAAATTCAACAGATTTCTCCACAGTCATTTTATATCCTACAACTTTGCTGAATTCATGTATCAGTTCTACCGATTTTTTGGTGGAGTCTTTCACATTTTCTACATAGAGTATCATGTCATCTGCAAATAGGCAAAGTTTGACTTCTTCCTTGCCAGTATGGATGCCTTTAATTTCTTTTTGTTGTCTGACTGCTGAGGCTAAGACTTCCAGTACTATGTTAAACAGTAATGGTGTGTGCAGCCATCCTTGTCTTGTGCTGACCATAGAGAAAGGCTCTCAATTTTTCCCCTTTGAGGATGATACTAGCTGTGGGTCCTTTGCATATGGCCTTTATAATGTTAAGGTATGTTCCATCTATCCCTACTTTGTTGAGGGTTTTTATCAAGAACGGATGCTGTATTTTGTCAAATGCTTCTTCTGCATCTACTGACAGAATCTTGTCCTTTGACAGGTTCTTATCCTTTCTTTTATTAATGTGGTTGATCTACAAATATTGAACCACCCCTAGAGCCCAAGAATAAATCCCACTTGATCATGGTGAATAATTCTTTTAATGTACTGCTGAATTCAATTTGCTATTATTTTGTCGAGAATTTCTGCATCCGTGCTCATCAAGAATATTGGCCTGTAATTCTTATTAGTGGGGTTTGTCTGGTTTTGGAGTAATGCTGGCTTGGTAGAATGAGTTCAGACGTTTCCCTTCCATTTCTATTTTTTTGGAACAATCTGAAGAACAGGTATTACTCTTCTTTAAATGTTTAGTAAAATTCCCCTGGGAAGCCACCTGGCCCAGGACTTTTGTTTGCTGGAAGATTTTTTATTATTGATTCCATTACTTTGCTGGTTGTGGGGCTGTTCAGATTTTCTATTTCTTTCTGTTTTAGTTTTGATAGTCTGTAAGTTTCTAGGAAATTGTCCATTTCTTTCAGATTGCCCAATTCATTGGCATATAATTTTTCATAGTATTCTCTCATAACCATTTGTATTTCCATGGTGTTGGTTGTGATCTCTCCTCTTTCGTTTGTGATCTAATCTCTTTGGGTCCCTTCTTCTCTTTTTTGATAAATCCAGCTAGGGGTTTATCAATTTTATTAATTCCTTCAAAGAACCAGCTCTTAGTTTTGTTAATCTGTTCTACTGGGGGATTTTTTGTTTCTATATCATTTATTTCTGCTCTAATCTTTATTATTTCCCTTCTTCTGCCGGTTTTAGGCTTTATTTGCCGTTCCTTTTCTAGGTATTTCAGGTGTAAGATTAAGTTGTGTACTTAAGACTTTTCTTGAGGTAGCCCCGTATTGCCATATACTCCCCTTTCAGGACTGCCTTTGCTACATCCCAAAGGTTCTGGACTGTCATGTTTTGATTTTAATTTGCTTTCATGTTTTTTTTATTTCGTCTTTAATTTCCTTGTTAACCCATTCATTCTTTAGTAGGATGCTCTTTAGACTCCATGTATTTGGGATCTTTCCAAATTTTTTCTTGTAGCCAACTTCAAGTTTCATAGAGTTGTGTGGTCTGAAGATATACATGGTATAATCTCGATCTTTTTGTACTTGCTGAGGGCTGATTTGTGACCCCATATGTGATCTATTCTGGAGAATGTTCCATGTGCACTCAAAAAAAAAAAAAATGTCTATTCTGCTGCATTAGGATGAAATGTTCTGGATATATCCTTTAAGTCCATCTGGTCCAGTGTGTAACTCAAAACCACTGTTTCCATGTTAATTTCCTGCTTAGATGATCTGTCCACTGCTGTGACTAGGGTGTTAAAGTCCCCTTCTATTATATATTCAATGAATTTATGTTTATTATTAACTGATTTGTATATCTGGCACTCCCAAGTTGGGGGCATAAATATTTACAACTGTCAGATCTTCTTGATGAATAGACCCTTAATTATGATACAATGCCCTCTTTATCTCTTGTTATAGTCTTTGTTCTAAAATCTAGTTTTTCTAATATAAGTATAGCTACCATGGCTTTCTTTTGACGTCCATTAGCATGACAGATGGTTCTCCATCCTCTCACTTTCAATCTGCAGGTGTCTTTAGGTCTAAAATGAGTGTCTTGTAGGCAACAAACAGATGGATCTCGTTATTTGTTTTTTTTTAATCCATTTTCATACCCTATGTCTTGATTGGAGCATCTAGTCCATTTACATTCAGAGTGATTACTCAAAGATATGAATTTAGTGCCATTGTGTTACCTGCAGAGCTGGTGTTTCTGGTGATGTTCTCTGGTCCTTTCTAGTCTTTATTGCTTTTGGTCTTTTTTCCTCCACTTAAAGAGTCCCCTTTAAAATTTCTTGCAGGGCTGGTTAAGTGGTCACGAACTTCTTTAGTTTTTGTTTGTATAGGAAACTATATCCTATTCTGAAAGACAGCTTTGACAGATAAAGAATTCTTGGCTGCACATTTTTTTCCCCATTCAGCACAGTGAAGATCTCCTACCACTCTCTTCTGGCCTGCCAAGATTCTGCGGACAGATATGCTGTGAATCTGATGTTTTCCTTTTTAAGTTAAGGGCTTTTTTTCCCCTTGCTGCTTTCAGGATTCTTTCCTTGTCTTATATTTTGTGAGTTTGACTATGATATGCCTTGTTGATGGGTTGGCTTTTGTTGAATTTAATGGGAGATCCCTGTGCTTCTCAGATTTTGATGTCTGTGTTCTCCCCCAGTTTAGGGAATTTTAGCTATAATTTGTTCGAATAAACCTTCTACCTCTTTTTCTCTCCATCTTCTGGGACTCCCATGATACAAACATTATTATGCTTTAATAAGTCACTGACTTCCCTAAGTCTATCTTCATGATCCATTACCTTTGTTTCCCTCTTCTTTTCAGTTTCATTATTTTCCATAATTTGATCTTCTATATCACTAAATTTGCTCCTCTACTTTGTCCATCCTCATTTTTATGGCTTCCACTTAGGATTGCATCTTTGTTATATCATTTTTAATTTTGGCCTGACTAGATTTTAGTTCTTTTATCTCTGCAATAAGGGATTCTCTTGTGTCTTTTATGCATTTTTCAAGCCCAGTTAGTATCTTTATGATGACTGTTTTAAATTCTAGCTCAGACATCTTACTTATATCTACATTTATTAAATCCCTGGTTGTGAGTTCTACTTCTTTTTCTTTCTTCTGGGGTGAATTTTTGCACCTTGTCATTTTGTCCAGAAAAGAAAAGAAGACAGAAAAAACAAATAAAAGAACAAAAAACAAAGAAGAAGTACCCAAAAAGAAAAGTAGATCTTGGGTGTGTTTTGGTCTGCTTGTTAAAAGAATCTAGATTCAAAAATTTATGAAAACAAAAAAATAAAAAATATATTAAAATACATATAAGTTAAAAAATAACAAAAAAGGAACAGAAAAAAAGAAAATAAAATAAATGAATAATAAAAAAAAAGAATAAAAGAAAAAAGGAAGCTAGATCCTATTTCCCCTAGAGCTGAAGCTTTGCAGTACTCTATGATTAGTAGACTTGGTACCAGCCAGTTGTTTGTGCTGGTCTTCTGGGGGTAGAGGCCTGCTGGGCTGATTCTCAGGTGGCTTGCCTAGTGGAAATGGGGCACCTGGACACAAGAGAGCAAGGCAGCGTAAGGGAACCAGCCTCCACTAGGTGGTGCATTTTGCTCCCTGAAGGCTTTCCTTCAGGGCAGGATAAATATGGTGGTGACCCATACACTAGCCCTGAAGCTGAAAGTTCACACCCCCACTCTTCACTGAGCCCTCATGGAAGAGCAATCAATCACCCCTCATGTTTCCGGTTTCCATCAGAACCCAGCATTCACCCTGCCTGTATCCAGGCTTTTTTATCTCAGGCACATGACTTAATTTCAAAACTCTAAATTTTAGGGACTCCCACAGCTTGGACACACACTGTTCCTCTGGGGGAGGGTCTCCCCCCGCTTTTGCCACCTGCCACCCGTCCCAGAAAAGCAGTCTCACCACCGCACAGCAGTTCGCAGTTTATAGCAAAACAGCAGGAAGCTGGAACCAAGACCTGCTGCTCTCAGCTAACAACCCCACTCCTCTGCCGGGAAACAGCACAGCACCTTGGCACCACCCATTCTTCCTGCAACCCAGGGAATCCTCAGACTACCCTGTCACTCCTGGCATTCTGCCCTGCTTCACCACCTGAGCACCTTTTAGCCAGAGACATGCCCCACAGTAGTGGACTTCTAAAAGTTCAGATTTTAAGCTCTGCTGGTTAAATACTTTGTGGTAACCTCCGTAAGCAGGCTCCCTCCCTGCCTCTGTACCCACAGTTATATTTTCCGAAGTCAACTCTCCACACCTCCTACCTTCCAAAAGGTGATCATTCTTCTACTCGTAGACTTGCAGTTTTTGCTCTCTCAGACCTCAGACTGATTTCTTGGGCGTTCAGAATGATGTAATAACTAGCTGTATTCAAGGAACAAGACAAGCCCCTATTCCTCCACCACCTTACCTCCTCCCTGCCAGAAGGCAAGATTTTTAGAGGAACAAGCTTGTGCCACCAGAGGCTCTGGGGTGGGCACCCCTCCCCCAACACTATCCAGGTAGAGACCAGCAAAATGAATAAACACCTACTATGTGCCAGATACTGTGAGCAGGGCACAGATCAAAGACTGCTCCTTGTCTCCTAGTGGTTCAAAGTCACTTCAAAAGGAGAAAGAACTTGTTCAGGTCTATAAGAGATGATCAAAAAATACAGGATAAGAATGAAAGCATTTACTGCAAGCTTTTTTGTTGAAAAAGATAACAAAACATGAACTCAATTAATGAATTTGCTGTTTACGAGTTTTAAGTTCAATATTCAGCTGTATGCTAATAATATTTACAGTTAAACTTTTAGAGACAGAAAATCTACCTTAAGGTGATCGTTTCCCACCAAAAACAAGACTAAAAACCACATATTGTTACCCTTAGTACTTCATTATTTCCAAAAATCATACTCTGCCCAGCTGATCTCCCAGGCACACACATGCTTAGACAGCGTTACTGTGGCTGGAGCACCACTGTCCACTCCAAGCAGGCCCAACACGTCCTACATCATCTGAGCACATAGGGCCCTATATCATCCTTGTTCTAAAGCCCATCAGTGCTGCAAAGAGACCACGTGACACAAGACAGGCCAGCTGGAGAAGCAGCAGAGTAATATGGTTTTGTTCTATATGGTCTTGTCTTACATGTGGGGGTCGAGGGGGAAGGAGGAGGGGGAGACATCAGAAACCCTTTGGTGCCACCCTCCATGCATAGGCCAGAAACCTTTTTCTAGGAAGGGCCAGAGGATATATCGCTTGGTTTTTATGGACTACTAGGTCCGGTTTTAACCGTTCAACTCGGCCAACAAATTACAAAAGCTGTGACAGACATTACTGAATGGATGGGCAGAACTAGGTTCCAACAAGACTTGGTTACAAAAGTAGAAGGCAGGTCAGCCCTAAGCCAGGTTTGCCAAGCCCTGTTCCACAGGACTCTTGTGTCTCCTGCTTTAAGCTATGGTCTACACTTCTAACTGGAGAGTGCTGCTCTGGTGCTAGAAGACAATGTATAAGTATACAATGTGGCCAGTGAGTAGGACTGCATTTCTGACAGGTCCGGTAACTGAAAGTGGTTCCTTTTCCTTTTCCTACCTGATCTTGGTGGAGTGTGCGCTTCCAGCTGTGAAAATATACCCTACCAGGAGCTATGATGACCAAATGGTCAGACTGCCAAAGCGCGCCAAAGCAGCCCATGGGAGGAATCTTGAAACTGATTCAAGGAAGCAATGCCTGGTCTTACCAATGAGCAGTCCCGAGACCCATGTTACCCCCAGGCTTACCCACTGTGTACACTACAGTCAAAGGACTAAGAAATAAAGAAGGTGAGGCAGCTTCAGGGCACCACAAGCTCCAACACACAGCCCCACCCATAACCCCGTGCCCGTGCAGGCCCTTTACTTCTCCTCCAATGAAAGAAGGAACTACCACCTGCTCAAAGGCCCAACTGCCAGTACCCACCAGAAAAGAAATAAAAGAAAACCCGCCCAGGAAAGGAACAGCAAGAAGTGAAAGGGCAGAAGAGGGATACTGTGTGAAGACATCCAGAAGTCCCATTCAGAGGCTGTCTCCTTCCCGAAGCCTTGCCCAGGTCCTGCCTGATGGCTCACTCCTCTACTACCCCAAGGTTCCCTTAGAGATTACAGTGTTCATTGCCTGCCAGGCCGCAGGTTACTGGTAGCTGTCCCTAGCAAACCTGGAGTTCCCTGACTGGGGCCTCATTCATTTATTCATTCAACAACATTTAATGAGCCACTTGTCAGGCACTAAGGTTACAAAGACTCATAAAACAGGGGCACCTGGGTGGCTCAGTGGGTTAAGCCTCTGCCTTTGGCTCAGGTCGTGGTCAGGGTCCTGGAATCGAGCCCCGTATTGGGCTCTCTGCTCAGCAGGGACCCTGCTTCCTCCTCTCTCTGCCTGCCTCTCTGCCTACTTGTGATCTGTCAAATAAATAAAATCTTTAAAAAAAATAAAAAACAGACCTCACCACCACCACCACCACAGATACTGACAATAAATTACAGGAGTGTGGGGACACACTGCTAAAGCAGCCATGAAGCCTGTGAACTGGCAGGGAGGAGGGCGGGAGCAGGGGAGACCTACCAGGTAACAGAGCCTACTGGGTTACTGTAAAGTCTTTGAACTGTGCTCTGAGGGTATCTCTTGAAAGGTCTGGAGCAGAGGAACGACAATATCTGATTCCTCTCTGTTGCCCTGTAGAGAACTGGCCATAAGGCAGTGTTGTAGGCTGAATCATATCCTCCAAAAAGATAAGTGGACATCCTAACCCCTAGCACCTGTGAATGTAACTTTTTTTTTAAGATTTTATTTATTTATTTATTTGACAGAGATCACAAGTAGGCAGAGAGGCAGGCAGAGAGAGAGGAAAGGAAGCAGGCTCCCCGCTGAGCAGAGAGCCTGATGCGGGGCTCGATCCCAGGACCCTGAGATCATGACCTGAGCCGAAGGCAGAGGCTTTAGCCCACTGAGCCACCCAGGCGCCCCTGAATGTAACCTTTTTTAATGATTAGAAATAGAGTCTCTGCAGATGAAGTCACACTGGAATGGGTGGTCTCTTAATTTATTATGACTGATGTCTTTACAAGAAAAGACACAGAGAAATAGACACACAAAAAAGAAGGCCAGTGACACTGCTAGCTGAGACTTGAGTGATGAAGCTGCAAGCCAAGGACTGCCATCAACACCAGAAGATGGGAGACGCATGGAAAGACTTTTCCCTCAGAGCCTCCTGAAGGACCAGACCTGCTGACACCTTGCTTTCAGACTTCTGGCCTTCTGAATTGTGAGAGAATAAATCTTAGTTGGTTCAAGCACTTTGCCACAGCAGCACTAAGAAATTAATCCAGGCAGCAAAGGGGGAATCCAACAAGGAGCCAAGGAGATGCTGCAGGGTTGGCCCAGCGTGGCAGGCCTGAAAGGAGGTGATGGGTGTGCAGAGGCCCCTTTGAGGCAACCAATTTGAACAATGGAAACCTGAGCACATAAAAGGGCCCACAGTGACCTCCAACCCTTTGGCTGAATACAAAGAGGCCCATTAGGGGACCCACCTAAGCCCTAGCTAACCAACGGGTTACTTATACCCCAAAACACGTACCAAGAAAGGAGAAACATTTCATATGTTCCCATACCTCCTCACCTTCTCCCTAAACTACAGTTCCCCAACACCAAATCCTGGCAGACAGTCTCTCCCTTGCTGTGCTTCCCACTGCTCCCTTGAGGTGCATTCAACCACCTCTTTCTCCTTTGTTCTGCCTGGAGCCAATTCTTTCATTGACCCTACCAACTGCCTCCACCAGAAGGGGTCGCCCCACAGGCTGGTTGGATTCCCCCCAAGTTTTGATGGACCTCAGTGCCTACAGACTCACTGACACTCCCATGAGGGGAGTGGAAGAGAGAGTAATCAAGGTTGGAATGGAGTTTCCACAACAGAGATGGGCAAGCTATGAAAGGTCTGCGGGAGGGGCACCTGGGTGACTCAGTGGGTTAAGCCGCTGCCTTCAGCTCAGGTCATGGTCTCAGGGTCCTGGGATCGAGCCCCGCATCATCGGGCTCTCTGCTCAGCGGGGAGCCTGCTTCCCCCTCTCTCTCGCTCTCTGCCTGCCTCTCTGCCTACTTGTGGTCTCTCTATCTGTGAAATAAATAAATAAAAATCTTGGGGAAAAAAAAAGAAGGTCTGCGGGAAGAGGTTAGGAGTTGGGTCTTAAATAGATCTAGTGTGAGATGCCTATTAGACTCTCAGGACAACACAGGAGTTCGAAATTCAGGAAAGGGGTCTGTACTAGAAACAAAGAAAATTCGGTGTGGTCAATATAGGGAAGGCATAAAAACGGAAGAGATGAATGGATAACCCCAGGGCGCGTGTGTGACCTGAGAGCAGAGGTCCCGCGATGAAGCCCCCGTGAACACTCCCAACTACTGAGAACCGCTAAAAGAGCCAGCAATAGGAAGCCCGCCTGAAAGGCAGAGGAGAGGGGTGGAGAGGCGGGGCTCTCCTGGGGGCCCACGCGCCGGCCTAGCGCACCCAGTTCTTCTCCGGTGGTGCAGGTCCAGACCGGACCCTGGTTCTCTGAGACACCACAGTTAGAGTTCCGGGGAGCCCCTAGTCCCCCTGGGCCCAGGAGAGACCTGAGGGCCACACCCGCGCATCTTGAGGGCCGGAACCCCCTCTGGTACCCCACTTGCGCTGGGACCCTCGGTTACCCTCCGCCCCCGCCCCCGCCCCCACACCAGCCCGCCCCCCCCCACTCCGGCTCGGCCTCCCCCGCCGCGTCCCCCGTCCTCTCCCCCCAGTCCCAGCCCCGGCCCTCTGCAGGACCTCCGGACTGCGTCCGGGCCCCTCACCGCCCTCTCCCTCGCCCCGGCCCCGACGGGCACTCACGTAGCGGTTGCACATGGCCACAGCGAGGTTGCGGAGGTGCGGCGTGGCTCCCACCCACAGGAACAGCGAGTCTGTCAGCCGCATGACATGGAAATGGACGAGCTGCTCCCACAGCCTCGCGCTGAAGTTGTGCAAGGAGACCTCCCCGCCCGCGGCGGCCGGCGGCCCCTCCATGCCGCCCCGCACGCCCGGCCGCGCTAGCGCCTGGAATCCGGCTGCGCTGCCGTCGCAGCCCGGTCAGACCCAAGCAAGCGAGCGCCGAGAGGCCGAGCGCGCGCCTTCACTTTCGGTCTCGGGAGGCCGACCAGGCGGGCCCAGGGAGGAGGAGGGGCTAGCCCGGGACAGGGGCGGGGCGGGGGCGGGGCGGGGGTGGGGCGGGGGGGCGGGGCCAGGAGGGGGCGGGACCGGGATGCTAGCCCTCGGAAAGAAGGCTGAACACAGAGTGCGCGGTTCCCTCCCCACCTCTCCCAGCGGTGGGGTTCTCTGAAAACCTGTGGTCATCAGCTGCAAGGGCAGGGCCTACCTCATGGAGGGGAAGGACGGAGGTGACCCCAGGGTGTCCAGGACGCCGGGCGGAACTCGCCCTCGCTTGTTCCCTCTCTCCTTGATACTTGATAAATCGCATTCTTGTGTTGGAGCTAGCTGCAACGTCTTCCCAGGGACTGAACGCTGCTAGCCTTTGAGAAAGGCGGCGATTTTGGAAGAAAGCCTCCAAAAATTGTGACCGCTAAAGTTGGCAGGAGGCACTCTTGGACTCAGACCCCCTGAGGTTTGCAGTCTCATACAAGCCTGGGCCTTGAGCTGACTCAACCTTCCTGAGACTCTGTCTCCTAGTGGACAAAACGGAAATAAGAATAGTAAGAAAGGAGTAGGAAAAGTGGAAAGGAGTGGGCGCCAGTATGTGGGAAGCAGGTTAATGGTGGCCATTATAAGCCCTGCCAAGGGTCCCTTTAATCTGAGTCACTTTGGGACACTACAGAGTTGAAATAAGGAAGCCTTCGATATAAGAGAGAATGTCTGAGGTAAAAAGCAAGCAGGATCCATTTTGTCAGGTTCTGTTACAACAGACCTTTGGGTTTTATGTCAGAACCACCACAGTCCTACCTTTTAAATCTCTACTAGGTCTCAGACAAAACTTAAATGTGAAAGGTTAAGTATTTTAACAGGTTTGTTCTATTTGCTAATTATCAATGATTCAATACAATAGTTAACTTTCAGGTCAATATTTTTTCTTTCTTCAATATCTTTTTCTTCTAAGTCCATCCCCCTTGGCCGTTGCTGCCGGCGCCGCACCTCAGGTCAATATTTTTAACAGCTTTATTCAGGTATAATTGACATACAATAACTACACACTACAAATGTATAAATTGAAGTTCTGACACATGTATAACCCATGAAACCATGACTACAATCTAGATAGTGAACATGTTCATCACCCCAGAGGTGTCCTCAATCCCCTTTATAACCCTTGCTGCTCCCCCTGCAACCACTAATATGCATCTTTGTCACTTCATATTCGTTTGGATTTTCTAGAGTTTTAGATTAATTACATCATAGAGTATGTACAATTTTTTTGTCTGCCTTTCACCCATCACAGTTACTTTGAGATCCGTCCATTGTTATGTATATCAGTAGTTCACTCCTTTGCAATGAGCACTGGGTGTTATATGCAAATAATGACTCATGGAACACTACATAAAAAACTAATGAAGTCCTGTATGGTGACTAGCATAATAAAAAATAAGATAAAATAAAATAAGATAAAACAAAATAGTTTACTCCTTTTTATTGAGGAGCAGTATTCCATCATATGGCCACACCATTATTGTTTATTCCTTCACATCTTGAGGTTCATTTGAGCTGTTTCCAGTTTGGGGCTCTTCCACTACAGCTGCTACCCATATGCTTTCATCTCTAGTAGATAAACACCTAAGAGTAGAATCGCTGCATCATATGACTGTTGTATGTGTAATTTCTTTTTTTTTTTTTAGATATTATGTATGTACGTATGTATGTATGTATTTGAGAGAGAGAGAGAAGCAGAGGGAGAAGGACAAGCAGACTCTGCAATTAGTGGGGAGCCTAACATAAGGCTCGATCCCAGGACCCTGAGATCATGATCTGAGCCAAAATTAAGAGTCAGGTACTTAACCAACTGAGCTAACCAGGTGCCCCTGTAACTTTTAAAGAACCTGATGAACTGTTTTCCATAGTAATTATACCACTGTGCATTCCTACCAGTGTATGGAGTTCTGGGTCTTCCCCATGCCCATCAAACAGCAAAGACCATGTCAACTACTTGATATGGTCAAGCTTGTTCATTTCAGCTTGTGGTGTATAGTAGTATCTTATTGTGGTTTTAATTTGCATTTCCTTATTTATTTATATATTATATATTATATTATATATAAATATCTATATTTATATATTCTAAGTGGTGTATAGTGGTATCTTATTGTGGTTTAATTTGCATTTCCTTATTTACTAGGGAATCTCAGTTCATATTTCATGCCATACACAAAAATAAACTCAAAATGGTTTATAGACCTAAACATAAAACCTAAAACTATAAAAGTTCTAGAAGAAAACATAGGAGAAAACCTTTGTGATCTTTAATTAGACAAAGATTTGATAAAAGAGCAAGATCCGTAAAAGAACAAATTGATAAATGGGACCAATGGAGCAGATGATCTCTCCACATCTCAACTCTAACACCCTCAGCATGCTTTATCCCCTAGCAAGCAAACAAATTTTAAAGCAGAATGTGTATTTAAAGAATCCAGAAGAACTGTCTGGAGAAACTGAGGCAACTAGTCAAGAGCATATTGCCTCGGGGCGCCTGGGTGGCTCAGTGGGTTAAGCCTCTGCCTTCGGCTCAGGTCATGACCCCAGGGTCCTGGGATCCAGCCCCACATCGGGCTCTCTGCTCAGCAGGAAGCCTGCTTCCCCCTCTCTCTTTCTCTGCCTGCATCTCTGCCTACTTGTGATCTCTGTCTGTCAAATAAATAAATAAAATCCTTAAAAAAAAAAAAAAAGAACATATTGCCTCACTGTCCTCTTCCACATTCACCCAGCACAGGTTGAAGCAAACTCCTCTCTGCTCCTAGCTGGGCACTGAGCACTGCTGGGAAAACCACCTGACCAGCAGGCAAGGGTCACCATCAGGCATGGCCCCAACATCAGCCGCCTCCCCCAATACGATCCTGCACTCCCTTAGACTACCTCCTCTCTCATTTACTCTCAGGACTATTCTCCTCAAGCCCTAACCCTCATTTACTCTCAAGACTATTCTCCTACCCTATCCAAGCTCAAGTTCACCAGATGAAGTGCTTCTAATTGTACAAAGAAAATAGAGATTAACTGGCTTGATTTCCCCAATACATTATTCTCTCTACTCAAACCCTTATCTTCATCTGACCCTATTCTTACCAACTTCTCCTCCCCCCATTACCATGAGTTTCCCCTCCTCTTGTCAAAAGTTAATCTATCCACCTGTGCTCTGACCCTATCCTTCTCCACATTCTCAAGAGCTCCACTCTGTCAACTTTGGTGGCTTCTGCAAAGACTCTGTGATGGGCTCTGAGATGTGCCACCTAGATTCCACCTTCAAGAAAGGACTTGTCCCAGCTGCTGGAAATACTGTAAGCAGACAGTCGTCCACTGTTACCTCCTTTGGCGTCTACACACCCTTCCCTGGACAGCTCACATCCAGTGACTGATGGAGGCAGCCGCACAGAGGCCAGGCCATTTCAGCCCAATGCAGCACAACTGTGATGGGCCATTTTTGCTCCAGAGTTCCATAGATTCAACTAAGGCTGACTGCAAGAGTTGATTCACCCTACACCGTCAGAAGAAACTGTGGATGGACAATAAGGAGGCTGAGTGCAGTCACCTCAATAAAATCTTATGATCCCTTGCTCAGTTTCTGGACCCAGAACCCAATAACTAAAGACATGGTCATGTCCCCTGCAAAACCATATTAAGTATACACAGTATGACCATCCAGACTCTCCTCAAAGAGACCAAGTTACCTGAGTTACTTGAGACCAAGTTACCTGAATCATTTACTCAGGTAACACTATCCTAGGGAAATGGAAGACCTGAACATCTCAAGAGTCAGAGCAGGACTTGAGATATGGAGATCTGAAGTGTCATCATGGTCCTTCTGATAAAATGGGGGCATACAGGAACTGGACAATACACAGAGTTCTGGCTAAGGGTCCATTTGGTCTTCAGACCCATCTAGGATCATTTGCCCAGTCCCTGAATATAGAACTAGGATAGGCATACTTGGAAGTTGGCACAATCCCCAAGTGGGTCCTTGGCCTGTGGGGTAAGACCTCTCATAGTGGAGAAAGCTCTGTGGAAGTCTAGGAAACTGCCCCTTCCCCAGCCAAGCAACACTGCATTGAGGGAAGGATGTTGGAAATCAGTGCCACCCTTAAGGATCCAAAGGAAGCAGTGCTGGTGGTCTTCATCATATCTCTACTTTCCCACTGGATCCTGGAAGATGATAATAGACTATAATGAACTCAACCAAGAAGCAGTCCCAATTGCAGCTGATGCGATATCTTTGATAGAGCAGTATAATAAGGCCACAGGAACATGGCCAACAATCCGGGATATGCATTCCTTTCTATTCCAATCAGAAAAGAGGAGCAGAAACAGTCTGCATTTCCATGGGATGGACAACATTCACATAGAGTTTTGCCCAGGACCATGTTCTCTCTCCACCTTCGGTCAGAACATCATGAAGAGTTCTAGACCATCCAGACATCCCACAGAATATCATCCTGATGTGCCACAGCTCTTATCACCTCCGTTTCACCAATGCAGTGTCTTTAGTTCACACCTCTGGCTGTATGGGGGAGCCCATACAGAAATGGCAACGAATGAGGTAAGAGCCCAAGCTGGGTTTCCAGATGGGTCTGTGTAAGGGTGCAAGCAACACCAGATAGAGTTGTGCTATAGTCTTTCTCTGGCAGGCCACCTGGTCAGCTGCGTTGTGTGGGCACAGCAGGAGCCCAAGGTTAGGGTGCACATAGACTCATGGGTGGAGGGACAGGCATTGGTGAGCTGATCGGGAAACTCTGGGGAGAAAGATTTCGACAGAGGACAGGACAGGGAGGTCTGGGGGAAGAGGCATGTGGGTAGAGTGTCCATGAAGTGTGAAGATCATGATCTCTGTCATCCATGAATAAAAGAGTCATGGTAGCCGAAGTGGAGCCAACAGCATAGAATTCCACTCACAAGCTGTTCTTGCTGCTGCTGTCACCAAACATCCTACCTACCAACAGAGGCTCAGGCTCAGGCTGTCATGGCACCAGGCGTCAGGAGGACTTACCACTATCCTGCAAGCTGGTGATGCGGGGCTCTTTCTACCCAGAAGGGCCAGCAATTGGTGCAGATGGAATAGAACCCCGTTCCAGGTGTCGGCTTGCCCTCTCTGTCCGCAGAGCCGTGGTGCCATTACCTGAGCTCTCACGGAGCTCACAATCTGCCAGCATGGCCTTGCACAGAACGTCACGTGAGACAGCCAAAAAGGTGGGAGAGTGGGCCCAGAGCTGTGGGAGCCACTGGCCACATCACACCATCTGTGCCACCCACGAGCTGTCCACTGAAGACCAAAATGCTCAGAGATGGTAATTTTGGAGGTTGAAGAACCATCCCCCAAAACCCTTAATGGAGCTAGAAGCAAAGGGCTATATATGGTGCTGTGTTCCCAGCAGGAAGACCGCCTAAGTCAGGGATCCAAGAGTGGAAGCAGGAGCAGCCCCTCTTATCATCACTCCCCCAGTCGGGACAGGTGATGGTGCTTCCCAATACTGTACTACAGACTGCAGCCGTAATAGCCCGGCTTCACAAAAGGAGAACTCTTCCTCCAGGGGACACAGCAAGGGTTCTGCTCCGTAATTATCTATGGCAGCCACGAGGCACTTTGGGCTCCTTGTTTCCCGACCCCAGCAACTCACAAAGAGGAGCCACCATCCTGGCAGGGGAATGCCACCCTCATCATAAGGGAGAGATAGGGCTGTTGTCACCAGGTCGGGGTAGGGAGGAAAATGAGCAATGCTCAGGTGATCTACTTGGGTGCCATGTGGTAGGCCCTTGCTTGATTGTGACACGAATGGACCCACCTGTAACTCTGGCCTAAGGGCAGATCCTCCTTCCAAGGAAGAATGGTTGCCCGGTTGCTGGGACCACAGGGCCTTCAACAGTCAACCCCTTTGGGGATAACCCCTGCTACTGAGAGCTGCCTTGTCCCCAAGGTCTTTTCCTGGGCTGGAAGTTGGGGGCAGGAGGGCTCTCTGATGGAGGCAAGGGAAGAAAGATGCAGCCACTTTGGCCCAATGCAGTCAATGCTGACAGCCATGTGACTCCAGAGCTCCCCGTGGGGTCACCGGAGGCTTTTCCTTCTCCCTCTGCCCACTCCTACTTCCTCTCACTCCCGGCATGGGTGTCGATTCCAAGGGTATTCTCTAATAAAATATGCAGACTAAACTTTCTGAAATTGCTTTCTGGTGAAGCCAGCCTGGAACAGGCTCCCTGTAAGCCTGTTCTCCTCTCCCCTTATGCATTTCCTGGGCAACATCCACGGCCATGGGTTTGCTTGTCACCTAATCTCAAAAGTACACAGGTACGGCCATCGTTGATTTTCCCAGAGGCGCACACAGACCCAACTGTCTGGGGCCGTCATTTCTTAACTGTCCCCCACAGCACCTGGCCCTCCGCACGAACACACCTAATTTCGCCATCTCTTCCCACCCCTCCCTCCTGCCCCCACCCCAGCCCCTTCCTTCCTGTGTTCCCTCCGTTGATGAATGTTCCCCCACTCCCTTGGGTCCCCAGCCTGCACCTGAAGAATCTTCTGTCTTACCGCAGACAGGGCTGTCCCCGGTTCGCGCACAGGCCTCGCACACAGCCTCCCCGCCCGCGCTGGGGCCCGGGCACGCCTTGCCCTTCCTTCTCTCCCCTGAACCGCGGTCCTGGCATTCTGGCTGGCTCTCCTGCTTCCACCAGGGGGCCCTTCTCGCTGTGGCTGGAGAGATCTCGCGAAAGAATAAACCGGGGGTCGCGTTTTTTCCTCTAACGAAAACTTTCCGTAGGGACGTCTAGCCTCTTTCGAGGCCCCTGGCCCAGCTGCCAGGCTGCGTCAGGTCCGTCCCTTCCCCGCCTGCTGCTTTCCGCTCTGGCGGGAGATGCGGAACTCCACAAGGCGTCCAGACCCCAGCACCTCTGCTTGCCCCGTGCACCCACGTCGTCACTGCCCCGCCGTTGCACCTGCTGGAGAAACCCCGCCTCCGAGTTAGCCCCGTAGCATCCCTGCGGGAGGCCTTCCCTGCTTCTCCCGGCCCCTCATCTTTACCTCCCACGGGGCACTCATTTTCTGGGTTGGCCTGTTTGCCTGCTCCCCGGCCTTCTCAGGAAGCTCCTTGGGGGCCGCGACGGGGTCTCCCAGCTTCAGTGCCCCGAGCAGCACGGGCCTGCACCCACCAGGCACCGAACCAATATAACTAGGTAGTTGAGGGAGTAAATGAATACTTGCGAGAAGGATAAATAAGGGCCTCCTTGGGAGAGGGGGGTGGGGGGGCGGGGGCGGCTGGGGCTGTACGCCTGCCTCCACCACTAATTAGCTCCATGCCTCTCTTCTAGGTCTCTGTTACCTTAGCTGTAAACTGAGACGATTGGCTTAGAGGCTCTCTGAGGCGCCTTCCAGAGCTAATGCCCTCTGAAGAAGATCAGATAAGAAGGCACAATGGTAACGAGACCCCCGCGTGCGGCAGCCCCTGAGCAGGAGGGTGCAATCCTCCGGAGAACCACTAGGTGGCAGGTGGGAAGGAAGCGGGCAGGCTGCGGTGTAGCTTTGGGAAAGCAAGGCTCTACTCCGCAATTCAGGAACCCTGGCGGGGGCAGGCTTTTCTCCAGGCTCTGCAATCTTAGAATGCTCGGATGAAACAGCAGCGGGTCCTGTTTCTCAGCGAGGCCGCAGCCCACACGTGCAAAAGGACTCAGCAGCACACTGCAAAAGGGGCCAGCCTCCCCAGGCTAACTGCTTGAAAAGAGGGCAAGAGGGGCATTGGTGCTTTGATTCACCCCTCTCCTCTTTCTGCCACCGGTCTGGGTGGTGAGACTTTGTCTGGCATGAATTTCGGTAGGAACCAAGAATTACAGGATTATTTAGATGATAGATAAGAAAACTGTTCTGTGGGGAGGATACTGGTTACCTCCCTTCCAGGTGAAGAAAGGTGAGGCTTGGAAGACAATGCATGCCATCTGAAGCTAGAGCAGCCCTGGGCCTGCTCACAGTGCAATCAATGAGTCATAAGAACATCCAGGATGTTTTCAGCATCACAGGACTCTCTCTGGAGATCCTTGGGCATTTAATCCAAAGCCAAACCTAAACTCTCTCACATGCTGTGATTGGTGATATGGTGCTTGGTTTCATAATAAGGCTAGGTTATGCTATAGTGACATTTTAATCCTGCAAGGGCATTGGCACTGGGGGGTAGGAGGTAAGGTAGGAAGACTCTGCTCCATATAGTGCTTCAGGGACCTAGACCATACCTCGGGTCACAACAGCAGAAGAGGGATCTGCATTCTTGGGTCAGGCCTCTTGATGCTCTGACCTAGAAGTGACACCACAAATCTTCTTGCGGCCAATAGCCAGAAACTGCCACCTGTTGCTGCCTCCCTGCGGCAGGAGGGAGGGGTTGTGTGCAAAATGTGAGAAGCCGACGGAACATTTGACGAGCACCAAATGTCCCTGCTTTAGAGGCCACTTTTAGGCAATAGGCTCTAGCAATGAAAACTTGAGCAAGGCCAAAGGACCCACAGTGGCTACCGAGATGACACAAATGGGCTCATTGAGTGACCCACCTTGAAATGGCCAGAGTCCCTAACTGACCAATGGGCTACTTATGACCAGGCACAGTTCCACCCCATAACTATAGCCCCCCCCCCCACCAGCCACTTCCTGGCGGACTGTTTCTCCTTTGCCGTCCTGCCTGCTGCTCCCTTGCAGTATATTCAAAAAACTTCTATCTCCTTTGATCTGCCTTGGGTGAATTCTTTCATTGCCCGTGCCAACCAATCAGAATGTGTCACATCTGCCATATATATATATATGTATGTATATATATATGTGTGTATATATATATATATATACACATATATATACTCCAGCTTCTCCACTGGGGAGCCCCAGTGGCCTGGGATCAAGAGGTGAAGCCTAAAGCTATGCCCACCACCCCAAATGGCCCTTCTCTAATCTGAAGAGCAAAGAGTGATTCACATTCTGCTCCAAATGTGTTCCTCCCAGGAAACCCAACAAACTGTCTGCAACTCTACCCATCAAGTCCACCTCTGTTCTAGTTACTACAGATGAACTTTCTGGTGCCACCTGAAGCTAACCCTCCACCAGTGCACCTGTCCCCCTTCCTTCTCACCTTCTCAAGGACAGCACACTAGCCATTGGTACCTCTTTCTCCTGCATCATGGATTTTCTCCTCGGCACTAGACTGTTTTCATCAGCATACAGACATGATCTTACAAAATACCTTTCTCAGTCTCCCATCACTCTGATTCCCTCCCCGTGTCTCTGCCCCTCCATAGCAAAACCCCAGGGAAAGGCTTCCACAGTTATCTCCAGATCCTCTTCTCCCTTTCTCTCCTGGCCTCACTCCCGCCATGACACTGTTCTTGCCGAGGCCACTGAAACTCTCTAGCTGTCAAGTCCTGGAGCCTCAGTCTGTCTCTTCTTGTGCTGGGACGGCGCTGACTCCCGGAACAGTGCTCTCTCTCCTTCCTCCAGGCCCCTCCTCCAGTGCCTCTGCTGGATCTCACTCATAGTCCCAACGTCCCTCACGGAAGTGCCCCAGAGACACTTCTCTCTTCCAGCTGCTCTCCCTGTGAGGTGCCCTCCTCTAGCCCATAGCTTCCATACCTTCGACATACTGATGCCGCCCACATTTATGTCTCTGAGCTTTCCTGAGCTCCAAACCTGTACTAGAGTCAGCTGTCTACCCAGCATCCCGGTTTGACCGTGAGTTGGAAGCTTAACAAGGGTCCCCCACAAAGCCTGCCTTTCCCACATTCCTCCTCATCTTGCAAAGTGGCACCTGCATTCTCCCAAGTAGTCAGGCCCCAAACCTTGGCATCCTCCCTGACCCCTGTCATCCTATCCCAGCTCATGTCCCATTGATCAGCAAATCCTGCTGGCTCTGTCCAGACTCTGACTGCAGCTGGCCACTCCACCTCGGCTCTCCTCCGGACTCCTGTGCTAACCTAAATGGTCTCCCTGACCCTGGCCTCATCCCCCTACCATCAATTCTCCACGTAACAGTCAGAATGATTCTTCCAAAGCAGTTTTCCTCTTACCTCATTTTCAAAATAGGATTAGGTTCTCATACCAAAATTATCTAACAAGAGCAGTCTGTTTCCAGTGACGATTTCAAGGATATTAGACTTTCTTGATGCTATAAGAACCATTCATATTTTTAAAAATTTCTCCTATCCGTTCTTGAATCTCCGCCAAAGACCAGTATTCTCAAGCACATCCACCTCTTCCCTTCCCCCCAGCCCCGCCCCTGCCTCCTCCACCCCTGCTTCCCCCCTACACACTCCTCACAAGTGCAGACAAAATATTTTTGCTGGCAGCAGCTGTCCCATGCCATTTCTTAGCACAGAGAAGAAAAACCCATGCTCGAGTTCTAATGTCATCAGACTCTGGCACAAAAGGAAAATAAGATAAATCCTATCACTTTACTTCAGAGGGGGGAAAAGCTCCAAGCGGATTAGAAACAAGTAGAATGGTGTCACTGTTAAGTCACAGGCAGAATCAACCATGAAGAGATTTTTATAACTCTTTGAAAAATGTCAGTATAGCTTCCTTAACCGACTAAGCTTCCATATGGCTCTGTCTTACCCAGCGGACAGCTGGTAAGTCAACTCGCCCTCTGCCATTAGACTAGGTAGCCCCCTCAAGGGCCCCAGAGGGCGCCACCCCTTTCTTTACTCCACCAGACTCCACAGGAGCCCAAATCCTCCTCTCCCACAGTGCAAGTGCAGATCTGGCTCCAGATCAACCATGAGTGGTGAATAAAAATGTTCCTCCCTCCTCAGGCGAGGCCAAGAGAGCAGCCTACATGCATACTCACTTGTTGTAGGGAAGGAAACACACAGGCTTTAGGAGAGCAAGGCAGGAAAGGCCCTTCCAACAAGAAGTAGTTGGGCGGCCCCACTGTGTAGTAGTTCATCCTCACCTCACTGACCTCTGCTTCTTTCTGCAGCCATGGCAATACTCTGAGCTCTGAGCAATGGAGTATGTATTTCACCTTGATCTCTGGGCACAGACAGGTTGTTGCAGAGAGGAGGCGGTAATTAACAGTGCTGGGCCGGGCACAGACCCGCCAGTGAGGCACCGAGTACTCACAGGTCAGGAGCTTCAGGAGAGCTGGGTCAGGCTGGACAGATCGTCAGAACCTGAACAAGGGGATGGAGGATAACTGCCAGGCTGAGAGAAGAGAAAGAGGGTGTGCTGGGGCACAGGGGGAGACAGATGTGGGCAGAGCCACGTGCAGCACGCATCCTGGGAAGTGGAGTAGCCCAAAGGGTTAAGAACAATGGCACACATTTGAAGACTTCTTCTGTCTCAGAGGACTCACAAAAGTCCAAGGAAGTGGATATCATGATTCCCAAGGAAATGAACACTTGAGGAATACAGGAAATCCTCAGAGGTACACAGGGCCTGGTGGAGCAGGGTCTTGGATCCTGAGCCCACTGGGAGATCCTCCCTCCCCAGCTGGATCTGAGGAAGCTGAGGATGAAAGTTGGGGCTATGAGGTATGGAGTGCCAGGCCAGGAAGCCCGGATTGAAGGGAATGCATAGGTTACCAGACAAGGGGCCTCCCCAGGTCAGCCTCAAAGGGCTGTTCATCCATGACAAGCCCTGAAGATGCACAGTGACCCTGGGACCACATCATGACCCCGGTGAGACTTGTATTCTGTCCTTTTGCTCTAGCTGTCTTATCCAATATCCTGGAATTCCCCCACACAACCCTAACCTTTTATTATTTCAATTAAGTGTAGGCTTCCAGATTATTTTATCTTGTGACTCGATGCTTTTTAGATAAGCAAGCTCACGCATAGGGAGGGGTTCTTTTCAGGGACAGCGTGTACCCTTATCAGAGCGGGGAAATATGTGCTCGTCCATATGTGTGACTGTGTGGGGAGGTTACTTCAGGCTCTGGGACACATTACGGTTAATAAGACACAATTAAGACTCACCAGGAAACCAGGAAACAGAGACAGCTCTGCTATCACAGGGAACACAGAATTTATATCCCTCGTCCAAATCAGTGCCGAGTGAAAGGCCCTGCTGTCTGCTGGGTGACTCTTCGGATGCTTTATTAAAATCCTTGGCCTGACTTCAGAGCCTGTTGCCAGAGATAAGCAATCATGGAGGATGGCAGAACAAAAGACCGTTTCTCTCCATCTCTCTCCTTCTCCCTCTCCCCTCCTGCACCCTGGTCCCCCCTCCCTCCTGCAGAAGCAGATCATGTGATGCTGAAGCCGAGATCTTTCTGCAGAGGCGCTGCGGATGGGAGGGGCAGGTGGGCTGGCTGTTCAGCTCACTGTGGGTTTTTTTTCCAAGAATGTGGAAAGCCTTTCCCTGCATTGGTGCCGGGACACTGTGTGAGTCACGGCCCCTCTGCCAGCCCGGTCACCGGGCCCTTCTGATTCCCCACACACGGCCCTTTGAGTCCTGATGGACTCGAAACTTCCACCCAGTCCATAGATGGTTCTATTCTTGGCACAAAGGAGATCTCCTTTGCAGAGAATATGGCTGCCCTGAAGGGCCCATTTCTGCACTTGTTTCTTCTTCTTGGTCAGAAAACAAGCACAACGACCCACTAAATAAAGATGCATCCCACGAATGCGGCCGTATTTCAAGGGGGAGTCAGGGACTAAGCCAAGGGATAAATGAAAAGATCCAGTGACAAATTGTCCATTCATCGGGTGCACTCAGCAAACATTTACTGAAGCCATCTGTGCTCCGGGCCCTGTGCTGAGGGCTGCAGAGACACAAAGATGGCCTTGAAAGCGGGGACCACACCTCCTGTGAGCTGTCCACACCCTGCAGCTCCACACAGGCAACCACACGGTGTTGGGGGGCGGGGGGGCAGACAAGCTCACACAGATGCGGCTCAGCTCACCCTCCACAGGCGCCACGGCCCCCGGAGGAGCTGAGAACGCATGGGAGGTGTGTGTGAACGGGCAATGGGATGAACGAAGCTCACAGAAGGAAGCGAGGCACAAAAGAGCACATACTGTTGGAGTCTGTTTCTCCAAAGGCCCAATATGGTGAAACTAAGCCCCGGTGCTAGAGGTCAGGGCAGCAGTTACGTTTAGGGGCAGGGGGTGGGAGGGAGAACTTTGAGGGGCTTCTGGAAGGCTGGGGTGTTCGCGAGGACGTGCATTGAACTGAACACCTTTGGTCTGAAAGTTTTTTTGAATCCAGCCTTCAACAGCTTAAGAATCTATTCATGCCTGTCTTTACATATATTTGTATACTGAATCAGAGAGCAGGAGGCCTTTGAAGGCAGCTGTTCTATTTGCCTAAGACCAAAGAATTCTCTTTGCCTAAGACCATATTTAATGGATTCTGGCCCCTTCAGTATTCACCCCAAACTTCAGTTTGTCTCCCCCGAAGGGTCTTCTTTATGGCCAGTCTCAGTCCATAAAATGCAGCCAGCAAGCCCACGGATCGTAACGGCAGCCCCTGGTTGGCACAGAAGGTCAGCCTTCTTCTGGTGAGTCCCCAAGCAGCTTTTCATCTATTCGTGCCTGTGGTCATCCTCCAAAGGTTGTCGAGTTCCTGCTGGGTGCCAAGCCCCAAGGATATTAAAAGTGAAGACAAAGCTCTTTTTAGTGAAAGAAAAGGACCAGCGGAAACTCCAAAGCAGCACCGCAAGCACTGGGCTGAATATAAACAGAGGGACTTCGTGGAGGCTCTGGAAGGGCAGGTGGGGCTGATAGGAGAGCTTCCTGGAAGAGGTGAGAGAGCAGAAGGGGAGGAGGATGAGGAGGAGTCAGAGGGATGAGGCAGGAGCCCCCAGCAGGGCAGGGAGAGCGGGCATGAGAGGGGGAGGAAGCCAGATGGAGAAACTGCAAGGTGATCGGAAGGTGGGGACAGCATGAGAACAAAGGAGGGCCGCTGGACAGAGCTATCACGCAAAGAGGGAGAGGGGTGATTGGCCAAGGAAGGGCAGCAATATGGAAGTATTCAGCAATATGCCACATTCAGCAATATGCCCCCAGTCAATACAATACCATGGAAAACTCTCAGCTGAATGTCCGGGCACCCAGAGAGGTGACTGCGTCTTAAAAAGGAAGAGAATTCTGCTGTGTGCTACAACATGGAGGGCCCTTGAGGGCGTTCTGCTCACTGAAATAAACCAGTTATGAAAGTACAAATTCTGGATGGTTCCAAGTATAAGGAGTTCCTAGTGTAGTCCAATTCTCAGATTCGGGAAGTGGAACGCGTTGGAGGGTGCTGCCAGGGGCAAGGGACAGGGAAGGAGAGGCAGTGTTTAATGGGGACAGAGATCAATTTTGCAACCTGAGAAGACTCCAGAGATGGGTGGTGGTGATGATGGTCACACAGCATTGAGTGAAGGTACTTAATGCCACTAAGCCATACCCCTAAAAATGATTAAGATGGTAAATGCGTATTATGTGTGTTTACTGTAATTAAAAAGAAAAAAAAGATGACCTTGGCTTGAAAAATCAGTCATTTTGTGAAGGAATATAACCAAGCCCCACCACCCTGGGGGGGCTTCTGTGAACTTTGCTGCCCGAAGTGTAACATGTCCTCCTCTAAGAACCCAGAACAAGTCACAAATGACTATTGACTCTAACATGACCCTATTTTACAGTTCTCCTAGCTTCTGAGTCAACTAATCAATTTTATGTCCAAGAGCCCCATGGGGTCAAGGGCCCACTTTCTCGATGCTGCACTCTGGAAGCCGTGGCCTCAAGGCCCCCTCCCCAAAACAGCTTCTCAGGAGGGTAGGAAGAGCTTCTGAGGACTGGCCTGAGGAGGGCAACCCCAGCCCAGCTCTAGCCCCAAGCAGTGCCTTGAGGTGATCTTATTGTCTCATCAGGAGCCTGAGGAGGCCAAGGATCAAAGGGGAAGTAACTTGCTCACAGGCTCACAGCCACTGGGCTGAGAGGAGAAGCCAGTCTGAGCCCTTCCCACTTAACCCTGCTCAACAACCTTGTTCCATATTTCTTCCAACAGCATTGAAACGCAGGTTGCCTTTCACAGGTCTGTGGCCCAGATGTTTTTTGCTGTTTGATTCCAGACCCGGTGCTTTTCCCACTCTGCTCTTTTGCTCCATTCGTGCAATCCAGGCTCCCCTTGGAAGTGGATGTAAGGCTTCCCTCCAGGTTAATGAGAATATAACATGGTCACAGACTCCTTGGTCCTGTTGCTTCTCCTGCATCCCACCCGGCCTGCCCCTTCCCTCCGGGCCTCCGACTGGGCCCAATTTCTAGTTGTCCAGCAACAATATCAATGGCAATAAATCTTTCTGCAGAGCATGCATACCCGATGCACCTGCAGGCTAGCCCGTGCTCAAAGAAGTCCATAGGTTCCGGGATGGATGCTGTGCCATTCCTGGGTCAAAGTCCATCCGGACTGAAGGCTGGGCAAGCTGCCCGAACCCTCCCCTCCAGCTGATCTGTCCTGCCCCAGTGCACACCCTGGAAATTCTTGCAGCAGGGGGGAGGCGACCCCAGAGCAGAGGAAACACCGTCTTCTCTGGCTCCTTTTGTATCTTTCAAAATTTCATCACTAAGGGCTCAGAGCAGAGCATGGGGCTTGTCGTACGGCCTTCCGAAAGTCTGGCTAGACTTCAAACTTTAGTAATGGGTAAAAGCATAAGGCTTGGGACCCATAATCTGTCTTGTATGGTAAGGGTGCACTGTCTACTCACAGCTACAAATCCAAACCCCCGAGTGGTCACCATCACCCATTCCACGGCACCCCAATGCATGCTATTACGGAAAAGCCCACCCCTCCCCTGTAATTCACAGTTATCTCAGTGGGCTCCTCAGTGGGCTCTTCGCTGTGCTCACCCAGGGGGCTCTGAGCCTCCAGGTTGGAGACTGGGGCTAGTAGAATCCTTTTTAGGAATTTGCATTTGAGACCCAGGGAGATTTGCTTCTCTCTCTTTCTCTGGGTGGCTGGAATGTAGCAAAGAGGGCTTGCAAAGACAGTATGCACACCTTGAACATGGGAACATGGACACTTTCTGGGAGTGCAGAATGACAAAGAGCTCTAAGCGTTTGTTTACAGATCTAAACCTTCCATGCATGCCTTTTCTAGAAGTGTTCTGTCAGTGAACATTCTATATTCTGAAGGCTCAGGTTTTCCAAGCGGACTTTCATACTCCCCTGTCGGTCTAAATAGCACACCTCTCCCATCAGTGATCTTGCCACCGGTGTTGCTCCAGGGACAGAAAACTCTAAATTGTTCCTGAGTCCCATGCAGAGAGAGACAGAGAGCTTAGTGAGTGATGTGGAGGGAGCATGCACGGCCTGACTTCATCACAGAGGCAAACTCAGGGCAAGCTTGCACACCCAAACAATTCATTTCTCTTTGAGCGAGAAATCAGCCTTTATGGATGGAGGAAGGACTTGGGGCTTGACCAGAAGAGGAGACTGAAAGTATCATAAACCAGTGCCTGGATACTAGGATTATAGGGGAAAAGTGTACATACTAACTGGGGGGAAAAAAAAGGCATAGTTAGATGGAGAGACCTGAAAAAAGTAGGAGTCATTAAGTCACTGATGAACAAAGGTTTGGGTTGGATTATGTGTAGAGACATGGCCGGGACAATGGTATTCAGTTGTACGTTTACTTCCGGCAATACAGCTTCAGGCGACAGTTTATTAAAAGGAAAGACAATGCAAACATTTTATATACATGAGATTAGGGAGGCATCTCCACTGCAGAGGACAAGCCTGAAGGTCAAGCAGAACTGAAGCTCACCATGTGCAGTCCACATGTGAACACACATGCATGCATGCGATAAAACTGCAAGTTTGGTGAAACTGTGCACCTAGCCTCTCTCTCTCTCTCTCTTTTTTAAGATTTTATTTATTTATTTGACAGACGGAGATCACAAGTAGGCAGGAGGCAGGCAGAGAGAGAGAGGAGGAAACAGACTCCCCGCTGAGCAGAGAGCCTGATGCAGGGCTGGATCCCAGGACCCTGAGATCATGACCTGAGCTGAAGGCAGAGGCTTTAACCCACTGAGCCACCCAGGTGCCCCAACCTAGCCTCTCTCTAATAAAGCACGCATGATCGTGGGGCAAAGGGAAAAAAGCAAAGTTCAGTGAGACCAAATGAACAATTTTCAATCCAATCTCTGTTGCCTTTGTGGGGTCCATGGGGTCCATGAAAGAAGAGAGACTCAACAAAGTTAAATTCCAGCGTGCGGCCCCACGGGCCATGTTAACCCAGCTGAGATGTGTCACCCCTGTGGTTGTAATGACACACCTGGAACCCCGGGTGCCAAGGCGAGAAGAGTTCAAAGCCCGTGGTGATGTTATCACATCTCAAGGAAGCACGTTATTATTCTTATTATTCCCGTCTACAGATGAAAGATGCACTGGGGAGACAGGTGGGCTGGCTTGTTCAAGTTCTCCCAGCTGGTGGGTGAAAGGCTGGGGAAGAAAATTTGGATGGGTATTTCTCCTTCCTGGTGATTAAGCTGCCTCTTGTGTTCCGAATCAACTTGTCATTATGAAAATAGTTGCGTGATAAGAGGACCTACCTTCCAAAGCTTCTGTGGGCTCAGCTGACAATGAATAAGTATGTCTAGGAAAATAGATACATCTTTGTCTTTCTATGTGATCGAACCAGAGGAAGAGCCCAGCGGGTGGAATTCATTTAGCATTGAAACTTTACTCTGTCCTGGCTTCAGCTAGTCAATAAAAGAGTAATATTTTGGGGTGGTGGTGGGGAGTGCTGTTTATTCTGGGTTTTCCAACACGATTTTCTCAGATATTTAGAGGTCCCCTTAATAGTGGTGATGATTCTATAATAACTAAGGACACTGATTTTTAGGCTGAGGGTTGGTTTCTTTGTTTGTTTTCAATGAAATCCCAGGATCAGTCACTTCATTTTCCTCTATCAGGTAATTTAAGGTCACTCAGACAGAGAAAAGAGGGGCGTCAGGAAGCAGAGCAGTCAGGGTGGGGGAGGAATGGAAGCTGTATTAAAGGCTGGAACCTTGTCCTTACCAAAAGCAGCAGGGAGATTGGATAACCCTGACTGCACCCATGTAATCAGCTGTCCCAGACACGGTGTTATTACAACGCCACCTATGTCCTTTGTAACCTTTAATTACTCCCTCTCATCGCCTGCGTTACTTAGCAAACAAAAGAAGAAGGCATGGAAAAGGACCAAAATGGGATGAAAAACACTAACGAACAAGAAAGGAAATAAGGAAGAAAGTTGGCAAAGCTAAGCGCAGTGCTAGTCCCAGGAGAGCGAGGATTTACAGCTGATTCACGCACTGCTGTCCTTCTGGTGGGCAGAACACAGCTTGGCACACCGTAAATATTTTTTGGATGAACTTGACAGCCTGTAGCATTATTTGAAAGATGGACTTGGTGTGTCCAGCCAGAAGACAATGCATTTAGCCCTCGAACAACACAGGGGTTAGGGACTGCCCAAAAACTTAATGACCAACAGCTACCTGGAAGCCTTAGCAATATCATAAACAATCGAGGAATGCATATTTTGTTTGTCCCATGTATTATGTGCGGGATTCTTACAATAAAGTAAGCTAGAGAGAAGAAAACATTATTCAGAAAATTCTTAGAAAATCTATTGACAGTACTGCACTGTATTTACTGGGGGAAAAAAAATCCACATGTAAGTGGGCCCTCACAGTTCAAACCCATGCTGTGGGGTTCAAGGGCCAACTGTGCTTTCCAAGGCCCTAAGGGTCTTACAGTGGGCTTCCTAGTTCACCTGGAGGGGAGGCCAGCGCCCTCCCATTTTCTTTGGAAAGCCTACCAGGCCTTTTTCCTCTGCCCACCTAGGGAAAGCACCAGTATATCACACTTGATCCTACACCTAGAACCAAGTTTTCCCTACCTCACCTCCCACTGTGAGTGTGGGCCTATCCCACACTCCCTGGGTTCTTCTGATCCTGAGAAAAACCGGGTCACAGACGTCCATGCACCTTTAAAGTGGCAGCATGTTACCACTGTCAGGAGCACATATGATTTCAAACCATTTCTAGGATAAAGGCAGTGATGGGTACAAAGGAATGGGTCATGGGTGGTGGCATCCCAGACCACCTATTTCCTGACGGAGGACGGTAGTGGAGGAGCAGACCTCCTCACCACACTTCACATTACAGTAAGGTTTTCTTCCTCCATTTTCCAGTAGCTTGACATTTCTGAACTTTAAAAGTATTTATTAAAGCTATTTCATTTTCATAATGTTTACACTAATTTGCTGGTTACTCAAATTATAGCGACCAAAACAAAATGGTTGGGTCTTAGGTCTATCTTCAGAGTCTTCTTTATTTGTGGCCCAAAATGCACAAATTGTTTAGGGCAGCCTAAACATATAAACAATTCAGTCAAAATAGTACAATGGAAATGAGTCAAAGCCTAGGGGATGTTTCCTACAGTCCATTCATTGTCGTCGTGGTGAAGGTCTGAGAGAAGCCTGTGAGTCGTCCTGTGAACAGCCTCAAGAAGAGGGTCAAATCTGGAAACTGAAGACATTTCTGAATCTTGCAAAAGGTGGAGACAATTTGTCCCTGGTCTGGGATGGGCTGTAGGTGGAGCGGTCTTCTTAGGTCAGAAGAAAAGCATGTGAGGGTCTCGATTCTAAGAGGCGGACCCTCTTCAGAGCGGGAAGTTGTGTCCTTAAGTCCATGAGAAAGCCTGCTTTGAGTGTGCAATATTCTGAAAATTTCAAGGAAAAGCCCCACAGAAACGAAGCGTGGAAGAGGGCACAGAGGCCCAGAAACCACGTGCAGGGAGCAGGTGTCCAAATGGACTCCGTGGGCATCTTCCTGTTGAAAATCCAGGAGCTCTGACACCAACATTATCTTTGAAACTCATCATTGTAAAAGGGAAGAGGCTTCTTGGGTTTATCAATAAAGGCTCCTAGAGCCCATGTCCTAGGAAGTTTCATTCTAAAAACCTCATATGATCCCCCAGGGCCATCCACAGATCATCTGGGACATATCTTTTCCATAGGAGAAGAGAAATTCAGAGCTATGGCTTCATGATCCATGTGGGCATGGGGTAGAGTTTGTGTGTGCCTCAAGTCAGTAGGTGCAGAAGAGGAGCACGGTGAAGAGGATTTCTCCGGGGCCGTCCTGGTTTAGCTGCATGAATTTCTATTCCAGGTCGGCATATTTCCCCTTCCACTCCAGGGAGGGCAGTGTGCCAACTGTCATGAGCTTTCTCACCATGAAGAACAGTCTGGGGCTTTATCAGGTCTCTCTGTTGGCCATAATTCATTCAACGTGTCTTCATTCCCCTGCTTGCAAGTTTTCACTTCTTCTGCAGCTGGTAACTTCTGTTGTTTCTTTTCCCATTTATACCAGTCATGAATCAGCTGCTTTTTCAGAACCATGGATTTCTCTAGGTAGAGGTCATTAAGGATCGGCATTTTCCTCTGCCATATTTTGGTTTCCAACAAAACTGTGGCCATGTGGCATGCCTAAATGACCCCTCATTGGTCAGCTCCTGTTGGTAACAAAGGACTTAGCAAAGATTTTCTATGAGCCCTTCATCTTCCTCCTTCTCTGATTAAAAAAAAAAAAAATCCCACTCCAGTGATCTGCCTCTGTTTCAACCACACAGTGTAATGATTTAAAGTTTTCATTTCCTTCCCTCTGTGAGCAAGTCTTCTTAGATGTCTTTCTAAGAGTTCTTGTACAATACTGTTAGTCCGGTGAGCCCAGAGTGTTCCTTATTCCAGTCATCTTTCCACAATAACTGTTCCATATTTCTCTTAAATTTAGTCACTTTTGGGGCACCTGGGTGGCTCAGTGGGTTAAAGCCTCTGCCTTCAGCTCAGGTCATGATCTCAGGGTCCTGGGATCGAGTCCCACCTTGGGCTCTCTGCTCGGCGGGGAGCCTGCTTCCTCCTCTCTCTCTGCCTGCCTCTCTGCCTACTTGTGATCTCTCTGTCAAATAAATAAATGAAATCTTAAAAAAAAATTTAGCCATTTTCTTCTTAAGCCTGGTGGAGTTTAGACATCATCTTTCCTTTGCTGGTTTAACTTCATTGCAGCATATTTTTGCCTCTGAAAGTTTTATAAAATTCCTTTAAAAAAAATGATGTTTCTGTAGAGTTTTGACTTCCCAGTAGCTTGTCCTGTTTTTTTATATGACATTTGTCTTTAGTTCTCAAAGAAGCAGATATTCTGCTGCAATGTGATTCCTCTCTTCAAGCCCTCTGACGGTGTCACTATAGCCACTCACCTCAGACAGACTGTTGTTTTGCCTACTGAGCTCTTCCAAAGGTGGCTTTGTTGCTTTGATCTTCTGTCTGAAATCTTACGGTTTGTTAAGGATTTATTTTGTCACGTGATCTTCTTGACCGTCTGTGCAGTCTGCTGTTCCATCACTTGATATCTTCTGCTCCTTGTGGCAGAAAAGAGCTTCCATAATAAACTGGCTAGCAACCAATTCCTTGTGAGGCAGTAACAATTCCAGTCTGCTGGAGACTCAAAGGTCTGGTAGCCTCAGGCCCTTGGCCAGGGTCACCACCAGCATGTTGGAAGAGCATTTCCAACATCCTTCATTGAAAGAAGCAGAACTTCCCCCATCTGAAGGATTGCTGTATATGTTTCTAGGCTATATTCAGAGGCACCATTTACTCTCTCTTAGGTCACAAGCTACCAAAAAGCCAACCTTAATAAGATCTATTTCTACATTCTCTGGGATCCCTTTCTTTTCCCACACGATGACTCACAGATATTACATTTCCTTAGTTTTTCTATGTTCAAAAATATTTGTTACCTTTAAAATTGAAAGGTAGTAAAACTGAATATACAAATATTGGGACATACTATGTTTGAAAATTTTGTAAGAATTGTTCTTTTATCTTTTAGCATTGAATATTATTTGGAAAACTCTGGGACAACTGTATTTTTTCCACCTTTATGAATGACTTGATCTTTTTTCCGGGTAGCCTAAAGGATTCTCTCTTTAACAGTGAGATCTAGGAAGTTGACTGTTTCATCTTTCCCCTACGTGCATGAAAGATGGGATTTGCACTTTTGTTTCTCCTCCTCCTTTTGGGAGAGGGAAACCCACTTTGTTCTTTCATCTCCAAACCTGCTCAAGAAGATAGCTATCTGATTAAGTGCCCTGATTTATATGCTGAGAAAGAAGACAAGATCAATCAATCAATGCTGATTTCTAAGGACTGAGTTCCTTCTCTCCTTCCCTTCTGCCCTATTAGGTAATCTTCCCCAGCACTGTCAGTCGTGCATTGCCAATGCAGGCAAGAGAGGGTGCAAATGCAAGAGAAGGACTGGGCAGCTGCTTGGAGGGAACTGAAAGATCATTCCAGAGAAGGCCCCAGTTTTTGGAACCTACGGTATCCACCATCCAGCTGGAACAGCAGAGTCTGAGAAGGATGGGACTTGACCGGGTTAGGCTGGGAGGTAATGATGAAGAAGGAGAAGAACAGTTTCTCACTACTCACCTGCAGCACAACCTGCTCTTGTTTCAAGTTAGAAAGAACTGGGTTGGAATGCCTGGATGGCTCAGTCAGTTAAGCGTCTGCCTACAGCTCAGTGTCCTGGGATCAAGTCCTGCATCGGGCTCCTTGCTCAGTAAGAGGCCTGCTTCTCCCTCTGCCTGTCACTCCCCCTGCTTGCACTCTCTTTTTACTTCTCTCTCTCTGACAAATAAATAAATAGAATCTTAAGGGGGGTGGGGGGAAGCAGCAGCCAGGTTTTTTTCTGGCGGCGGTCTCTTTGAGGTATTTTGTTTACTCGAGGACTATTTGGTTTTTGCCTGTACTTAGTTCCAGGCAATATGGGAGATACAAAAGCTAATAAGACACGCTGTGGTCCCTGACATCAAGGAGTCACAAAGCAGTGGGAATCTGAGGCATCTATAGAACTTTCTCTCATCTAATCTGAAGGTCAGAGTGGGACTGGCAAGAGTATCTTCCGTAGTGTGAAGAGCAACAATGAAAACTCCTTTTTATACTTATTTCCTAGAAAAATAAGTTACTCTTCAAAGAGTTAGTGTTCCAGGTGACACTGCTGTCCTCACAGGATGCTTCTCTCTTCTGGTCACACGTCGCGCCTCAGTCCTTGGGAAGGGAGGTCCTATAAGCTCTTAAGCACACTGCCAGGTCAGAAGACCATGAGGAACAAAAGTGTGGCAAGATGTTGACCAAAATAAGATGGAAAATTCTAGAAGAGTGCATTTGAAATATTAACACCTGTTATCATTAGTGAAGTATCTCATCCTAAGTATATACACCTTGAAATACTGGCTTATAGCAATACACATATATAGCTTATGGTAAATAAATACACATATATTGGGAATGTATGCTCTTGGTGACCACCGCTTTCATGTAATAAATGCAGTGCCTGTCGTAGGAAGAAACTTCTGGGTGTGAGTAGCATAGGCAGTTCATGTTCCTGGCAACTGGAGGGATAGATAGATCACAGATAGCTGAGCTGCGTCATGAAGAATGAATGAAATGTCACCAGAGGAAGAAGAGGAGAGGCCCATTCCAGGTTTATGAGGCTCTCAGAGAACAGGCCTAGAACATGGCTCAGAGAACATGGCCTAAAAGAGAGAGCAATGGGCAAGTCCAAATCTCCTGGAATGTACAGTTTCCGTGGAAAGGTGGATCACAGCCAGATTCAGAGGACCTGAATTCTACCTTAAGAGTTTGGACCAAACAGTACAAGCTATAGGGAATCAGTGGAGGAAAGAAATCCCATGGTCCAGTTAATAGTCTGACATCACTTTCAGTAGTAAACTGGCCCAGGGAAGGGTTAGATAGGTGGTCATACAGGCTCTCACAGGATGGGGTAGGGGAGGGAGTCAGCAATGAAGTCATGGCCAGCTACTGCGAAGGTCAGAGGCCTGTCCTACCCGCACTCCACAAGAAGACAATCAAACCAGACAGGACCACGGTGACAGGCAACCCCTGACAAAGTTAGGGGAAAAAAGCAATGAACCCTCCCTGCTTCCTGCCCCAAGTAATGAATATTCTGCCCCCTGGTTAACAACTATCAATAAAAGATAGGAAACCAACCCCCAGGGCCAGCAACTCTCTCTTCAGCTGGAGCTCGGCTAGTGTACCTTTTGCTTTAACAAACTTTGCTGCTTCTGTTAGTCATCCACTGTACTGCATCCTTGAATTCATTCTTGTGACAAGACCAAGAACCTTCGGTGACTCCTTCCAGTCTGGCTGGCTCCAGGCTCCAGGGCCCAGGACTCCCTAGTTCACCCGCAAAAGAAGGAGCGATAAATGATGACATTGTCATTGGTTTTAGGAATACCTATCCATGTAATACTATGTTTCATTGAGAAACTTAGAGCACTATATTAGCGTGTAGACAAAAATACCACTTAATTTAAGAGATGCTAAGAAACTAATCCAGTTGTTTTTTTTTTTTTCAATTCTGGTGAAATGCACAAAACACAAAATTTCCCATCTTAGCCATTATTAAGTATGAATTCCGTGGTATTAAGTACATTCTCTAAATGCTGTGCAGCTGTCACCACCATCTATCTCCAGAACTCTTCATCTTGTAAAACTGAAACTCTGTCTCCATTAAACATGAGCTCCCCATTATCCCCTCCCCTCAGTCCCTGGCAACCACCATTCTTTCTTTATTTTTCCCCCACCATTCTTTCTCACTCTATGAATCTGACTATTCTACAGACCTCATATACACGAAATCATATAACATTTGTCTTCTGAGAGCTGGTTTATTTCCTTAGCCTCATAGCTTCAAGGTTCGTTCATCCATGTTGTGTCGGGATTTCCCTTTCTTTTAAAGCTGAGCGATACTCCTTTGTATGCGGATGCCACATTTTATTTCGTCTGTCAATGAGCACTTACGTTCTTCCACCCTTTTGCTGTTGTAGATAATGTAGCCGTGAACATGGGTGTTCAAATATCTCTTTGAAATTCTGCTTTCAAGTCTTCTGGGTATATGTGATAAATAGTATCTCTTAGTAAGTCTCCTTTCTACGGGGTTATTTTGGAAGAGGTAGTGAGTTTTCCCGGAGATTACCTTGATGCATTATTTTTTTTGAAAATGCACCACGGATATGCGGTGGCACTGAAACATGGGCTCAGCATGTCAAGCCCTTAAGAGTTCCTGTTCAGAAGATGACCTGTTTCCTTCCTCAGTGAAGACGTAGTTAATATCCACCAGGCATCTCAATCCAAGAGACAAAGGGTGTTACCGCAGGGACCTGTGTATCTGTCTATCCACATACAGAGGGGTTTTTGTTTTGTTCTTCTTTTTTTTTTTAAGTAAGTTCCATGCCTCACGTGGAGCCAAACACTGGGATTGAACTCATGACCCTGAGACCAAGACCTGAGCTGAGAGCAAGAATCAAAGGCTTCACCAACTGAGTCACCCAGATGCCCCTCGATATACAGTTTTAATTTTATTTAAATGGCAAGCAAAGGTCTTGGGGTAGATGTACAAGACTAAGGGGGAGCTGCCTAGACGGTCATGAGCAGCAGCTGCTGGGGGAACAGCCCCCAAGGTGGGGTGGCGGACCTGCGAGCCGGTTAGTCCACAGTCTCTGCCGCGGACTCTGAAAATGGCTCCGGAAACCTATTTGCGCGAGTGTGCTCAGTTCATTTCATAAGGGATTTGTTTATAAATTTGTGGACTTCACCAACTACACCTTGCAAGAGGCATCCTGTCAATCCTAGCATTTTGTAACGTTCCCATTTAGGGCGACTTTCTACTTCTCTGTTTCTGTTTCTGCACAGTCCGGCTCTGTGTGGTGAGATGCCATTTACCTAGGATTCACAGAGCCAGCATTCTCGGGCTTGCCCTCCCCCAGCCCAAGGATCGCACAGATACTGTGGGGGAGGAGAGGCTGCTTAGAAAAGGGAGGCGGTGCCTCGGAAAGCCTGGGCTCTACTCCCTCTGTCCATTTGTATGACAAAGGAGGCAAATCTCTTTGGTGAAAACCCAGCGCTCTCCGCGGGGACTGAGGCCATTTTAACCTAAATTCGAACTCGGACAACGGGAACACAGCCAGCCTTACCGAGAAACAAAAGTGAATACCTCCGCACTGCCCCGCACTCACGGACTCAGAACTTTCCCTGCTCATTCTAGTCTTTTGTTACCTGGGCCGGCTGGTTCCCCGGGAGCCCCAGGATCTCGGAAGGACAGGGGCTCTGGGACTCACAGCCCGGTAACCCCCGGACTAAAGAGCACTAGGGCAGCTCTCCCGGGAGCTGCCGGCTCCTCATCGGGGAAGGGGAAGGCCTGGGAGAGAAAAGAGGGAGGACAGTGGCATAGGAACAGAGAGAGTGACAAAGCTGAGAAAGCAGAGGTCTCGGTGGGGCCCGGGGAGCCCGTGCGCCACCTCCTCGCCACAGTCACGCTATGGGGCTGCGACCCCTTCCTCTGGGCATTCGACTTCTTTACTTCGATGCTAGGATTGGTGGATTCCCAATATTTCTAGCTGGAGAGTATTGAGAAGGGCGAAAAAAGCAAATAATGATGGATTTGCAATCTCTTTCAATTCCTCCTCATTCATTGGCCAAGTGTCGGTTGCCTAGGAAACCGCGTGCAGCTCGCAGCCGAGCAGGCGGTCGGGCTACCCAGGCTTCGGGCTGTGTATTAAGTGGTGAAGTAGATGTCTTATAATTTCGGTGTGTTAAAAAAAAAAAAAAAAACACCAAAAACTTGCTTTAAGAAAACAATGCTTTTAAAAATTCACTACCAAATCAGCAGTACAATGCTCCCTATCAGACTTCAATTAATTAAAACAATGACTCTGGGATATCTCACTCAACCTCAGCCACCCAATCTGTTAGGCATAAAATGAATGTTGGATTTCATTTTATGCTGCGTTATTTCTACAACTGTCTGGGGAAGGGAAATTTTAGAAATACTGGTACATGATTAAAGCTAATAGCCTGTAAGTGATGGTGAAATATGCTGTCCTGACATCTTTCACTTCTGATATATAATGACCTAGGTGCAGAAGAACTGTGTATAATTCACAAAAAGAAAGGCTGGAGGACCCCACTGAGACCAAATCTATTTATGCTCTGGAGGCTCCTTACTAGCCTCTCCTCGGGAGCTGTACGGAATAAAGCTGAGAAGGATTAGCAGATAAACGGAAAGAGCGGGGCGAAGGTTTGGCTGTCATCAACGCTCAGCCTTCCGACACAAAATCAGCTTCTTGCGAAAATAAAAATGTGCAGCAGCATAATTCCAAATTGGGAAGGGGAGGGAGCATGGAGAGGCGGAAAGCCCTTAACGGGAGCGCCGGCTCCGCAGAGGCTGGGGTGGGCGATAGTACCCGCAGATGTAAGAAAGGGAGGGCATCCGGGCTTTCCGAAGAGTGAGTAGCAGCCTCTCCCATCCCAAGCCTTCTCCCCTAAAATAAACCCGGGAGGAAAGGGCCTTTTATCCACATAATCTCGACTCGCGTTTTCACCCGACACTCCGCGGCAATCTGGCTCTGAAACCGAAGCTGAGCAAATAAACCGTTAGGTGAGGGAAGCTGGCGACCGGCTCAAATTTCCCGGCCTGGAGCAGATCCCCTGGAGCGCCTCGTGCCAGGGTTGCCCGTTGGCGCCGGCCGCCAGGTGCTCACTGCTGGGCGCGCGTCTACACGGAGCGCGGGTGCGGCCCCAGCGAGGGGCCTTCCCGAGCGGCTCGCCGCCACCCCCAGGTCCGGGTGGACACCAGCCACAGCTCTTTTGGCCTGAAAATGGTCACCTTCCCCGAGCGCTAGGCCGCCTGCAAGACGGGATTCCAGCCCGAGTCCTGTTTTTAACTTGCCGTGGGACCTTGGGAATCGTTCGCCCTCGACGCTTCTGCGTCTGCAGGAGCTGGTTTAGAAACTCGGGGTTCTAGGTCCTTGGAACCCTCAAGTGGGGCATGTGGGAGGCTCTTCTGCTCCTCTGCCTCTCGCCCGACCCATCCTAACCCCAAGAAGGGAAGCGGCGTCTGGGGAATTCTGCCCCGAAGGTTCGGTCTGGGCGCCATGGGTGTTTGGGGAGGCTGGGCTTTGTTCTCTCGGTTTCTCTTTGTGCACTGGAATTGAGTTGAAAGCCCCCCTTCCACCTCCCAGCGGGAGAGAAAGGCGGTGACAGCTTGCTGATAGTTGTGGGAGGGTCTCACTCAACAGCTGCAGTCTCCGCTCCCCCACGGGAACCCGAGTCATTCGGCCCTTCTCGCCAGAGGATGAAAAGGGGTCACGTCACCTCGCCCACAACCCGTCCCGAGTCCAAAGGGGGAGGGGCCCTTCACCCATAGAATCGCAGGGGCCAGGCTCCAGTCAGTAGTGAACAGCCACCCTTTCCGCTCCTACCCTTGAACGCAAGCGGGTTGAGCACCCTCTCCCCAGCCCCCACACACATACACGCGAAAAGTAACAAAGAGATCAGTCGTCTCCTTCGACCACCTAGAAACTGCGGATTTTCAAGTGTCAGTGCTCGGAGTCTGCGCACGCGCTCTGTGCGCGTCAGGGTCTCGGGTGGCTGCTCCCTCGCTGTGCCGCAGTTTTTAGGCGTGTCCCTCATCCCCACTAACAGCACGAAGGTTGGGGACCTCGTGGCCGCCTCAGGGTCCGGCACCTGATGAACGATAAGAGTGTTAGCGGTGTAGTGGGCGATGGTCACCCGCGGAACCCATTCGCCTCCTGGACAATAGATGAACGAAACCCAGAGAGGGAGAGCGACGGGGGTGTGATTTTTTAAAACTCGGCTGTGGGAGTTATCCCATACATTTGTGAGCCCTTTGTTCTGCCGCAGCCCCGCCCCCGGACCCCACCCCCGTTCTGACAGCTGGACTGCACCGGTGCGCGGCCAGCCACACCCACCCCATCCACTCCCAAGAAACAAAAAGCCAGCCCGAGAGGTGGAGGGGTCTTTGGTACCAGCCAGGAAGCTGGGGACTCTTGGACAGAGTCGGATGGGGCCGGAGGGGATGCGGAGGTTGCCCCACCCCTGGATGCAGCAACCGCCGTGAGAGGGAGCAAGCAGCCCTTGGCCGAGACAAAACGGAGAGCAGGCGGATGCTGGGGGCAGGACGAAGGTCCCCCTTGGGGTCCTGGGATTTGGGGGTCCAGGGTCACGGCTCTTCAAACCCCACAGCGTGATCACACACGATTTTCTCCTGGGCTCGTCCAAGGCTCTGTGTGACCAGGGTTCGGCCGCTGGACAGTCGTTGGCTTCTAGGGCTGGGGAAAGAGGCAGTGGTCTCACCAGGGGCGGGTCGCTTAGGGATTTCCGGCCGGTGGCCGAGGAGGCGTCTCAGTTAGCGCTAGCAGTGCAACCTACGCCACCCTCTACCCTTCCACCTGCCAGCACCGGGAGCACAGCGCACCTGAGGGCCTCTCCACCTGCTCTAGTCTCTCGGCTCACCCCATCCAGTGCCAGCTCTCCCCACCCCCCAACGGCCTGCCACAGGGGTCGCCCTCGCTTCGCCACGCTCCCACCCTCAGTTCCTTCACCTACCCCCATTCTCAGTCCCCAGCTCTTTCACCTCCCCCCGCCCCAAGTCCTAGACAATGCCCACGCCTCCACCCTACTACCCCAAACCCCCACTCCTCGCCAGGTCCGCAAGCCTGTGCTGATTGGCTGCGGGCCCAATGTCCAGCCCCCAGGATGGTCCCTGGGGCTCGGAGCATTACGTCAGCCGGGCCTGGAGAGCTCTAGCGCGAAGGGGACTGGGGGGCTCGGGCTGGGGGCGCGGCCTACGCGGGCCGCCCCACCCTCCTTGCATAAAAGGCTGAATCCTCTGGGCCGGCGCTCTCAGCCAGTAGGTTCCCGAGCGCGTTGCCGGTGACCCCACAGTGGGTGTTTAAGGGAGGACGGGACAGACTGACCAGACGCCGACAAGAGCCAGAAGAAGCTAGCAAGCACCATGCGTGAGATCGTGCACATCCAGGCGGGCCAGTGCGGCAACCAGATCGGCGCCAAGGTGGGCGCGCCGGGAGGGGAGGGGTCCAGAAGGGTGGGGTACCCCGGCCTGAAGGCCCTCGGAGTTCCTCCCCGAGAGTCTCGACCTGAGCAGGCCCGGGGCTCCCCAAGCACAGACCTTCCCCGCAGCTTTGTGCGGCCGTGTGGGGCGTGGGCTCGGAGTCGACTTGGTGGGGGTTGGGGGGAGGAACCTCGCTTTCATTTTAGCTGGAACTCATTTGGAATCCCGGCCACTCCTGGGCGCCCGCTTATCCCCTGCTCCTCCCTTGGCCCCGCAAGCTTGCCTGGAGAAGGCGCGGGTGTGTCCGCGAGGTTGTGCGCGCGAGTTTACGGGAGGGGCCGGGACACGGGCAGAAGTGGTTTTATCCGCTAGACCTTCAGTCGAGCTGTGGGGGAGGGGAGAAGGGCGATTGTCTTGAGGTCTCTGGACGTGCTTTGAATCTCAAACCACCCTCCTTCCGTTCCCTCCTTTCCCTGCTCCCCAGCCCACCCCCTCTGCGCCGCCTGGAGTCCCTGCGCGCCCGCCTCCCGCCGCCGCCCGCAGCTGCGACTCTGAGCGCGAAGCTCCGCGGCCGAGCGAGCCCTCAGCTTGCGGCTCTAACCCTCCCCGCCCACCGCCACCCGAAGGGACCCCCACCTCCTGCAGCCGGCAGCTGTTAGCCAGGGAAACGCCCAATTTCAACTTTCTGACCCTGCACAATACAGGCCTTACGGCTGAGCCGGGTCACGCCGCCCGAAAGTTGAGGTTTTTGGAACTGAGTCGGGGGCTTTTTATTGTGAGACTCATTCCCCCTTTGAGGGCTGGGCATGGCTAAATGCAAACTTTTTCTGTGTCTTAGTTTTGGGAGGTCATCAGTGATGAGCATGGGATCGACCCCACTGGCAGTTACCATGGAGACAGTGACTTGCAGCTGGAGAGAATCAATGTGTACTACAATGAAGCCACTGGTAATTGCCTTGCCGGCACACATACACCCCCCCCTCCCATTTCAATTTTTTACTCTCCTGTCCCCAAGACTAACTCCAGGAGTGTGGCCCCAGGGGTGGGTGGACCAGCAGAGTTAGGATTCCCACTGTTTCACTGGAGCATTTCAGGGGGCGTTCACAACCAAGGCCTTTGAGAATCTGATCTGTTCTGTGTCCTTCTTTGTTTGGGGACAACAGTAGTGCCTGCAAAAGGGGAAAAAGGCTTTCTCTTTAGAGCTCTCTGCTTGCACATTGAAGTCTAGCTGTGTTCCCTCCAGGTAACAAGTATGTACCCCGGGCCATCCTGGTGGACCTGGAGCCGGGCACGATGGACTCGGTCAGGTCTGGGCCATTCGGCCAGATCTTCAGGCCAGACAACTTCGTGTTTGGTGAGTGACTGACATGGCTGATGGCATGGGAGGCTCAGTTGACAAAATACAGCTCAGGGTGGAGGCGTATGACCGCCTAAGGGAGAGTACTGTATGAAGAACATCCCGTTTTGTAATATGGGAAATATGTAAAAATAACAAATTTACCTTTCAACCTTTAATAGCCAGGTATTTCTGGCCCTCCTTGTTTATAATTATATCTCTAACCAAATATTTTAAAGTCTGGCCATTTTGGTGGTGAGATAATCTTATCTGAACACTGACTCATTGATCTGTATTAAGAGGTTTAAGGCAAAAAAGAATTTAACCCAGTCATCAGTGACTTACGAAGTGTCTCCGTCTGGCAGGCCAGAGTGGTGCGGGAAACAACTGGGCAAAGGGTCACTACACAGAGGGAGCCGAACTCGTGGACTCGGTCCTGGACGTGGTGAGGAAGGAGTCAGAAAGCTGTGACTGTCTGCAGGGCTTCCAGCTGACCCACTCGCTGGGGGGCGGCACGGGGTCCGGGATGGGCACGCTGCTCATCAGCAAGATCCGGGAGGAGTACCCAGACCGCATCATGAACACCTTCAGCGTCATGCCCTCGCCCAAGGTGTCCGACACGGTGGTCGAGCCCTACAACGCCACCCTGTCCGTGCACCAGCTGGTGGAGAACACGGATGAAACCTACTGCATCGACAACGAGGCCCTGTACGACATCTGCTTCCGCACCCTGAAACTGACCACCCCCACCTACGGAGACCTCAACCACCTGGTGTCGGCCACCATGAGCGGCGTCACCACCTGCCTGCGCTTCCCGGGCCAGCTGAACGCCGACCTGCGCAAGCTGGCCGTGAACATGGTGCCCTTCCCGCGCCTGCACTTCTTCATGCCCGGCTTTGCACCCCTGACCAGCCGGGGCAGCCAGCAGTACCGCGCGCTCACGGTGCCCGAGCTCACGCAGCAGATGTTCGACTCCAAGAACATGATGGCCGCCTGCGACCCGCGCCACGGCCGCTACCTGACGGTGGCCGCCATCTTCCGCGGCCGCATGTCCATGAAGGAGGTGGACGAGCAGATGCTCAACGTGCAGAACAAGAACAGCAGCTACTTCGTCGAGTGGATCCCCAACAACGTGAAGACGGCCGTGTGCGACATCCCGCCGCGCGGCCTCAAGATGTCGGCCACCTTCATCGGCAACAGCACGGCCATCCAGGAGCTGTTCAAGCGCATCTCGGAGCAGTTCACGGCCATGTTCCGGCGCAAGGCCTTCCTGCACTGGTACACGGGCGAGGGCATGGATGAGATGGAGTTCACCGAGGCCGAGAGCAACATGAACGACCTGGTGTCCGAGTACCAGCAGTACCAGGACGCCACGGCCGATGAACAGGGGGAGTTCGAGGAGGAGGAGGGCGAGGATGAGGCTTAAAGTCACAAAGGAAAGCAGGTTAGGGAAAGTCCAGAAGGAAAGCACGGGGGAGGGGGGCTTAGTGGTGAAAATCTCTTGGCAGTTGAAGGAAAGAAGCATGGTCTTCTCTAGGTGTGTGCGCTGGTTCTCTGGTGCTCTTCACTGTTGCCTGTTATTTTTTCTTTCTTTTTGTAATATTGATGACATCAATGTAACATTTGAGATATTTCTGAACTACTGTTGTAATGGCTAAAATCACATAAACGTTTGTGTCCTAATGGTGTCCTCTCTTCTGTCTCCTTCTTCTCTTTTTTGGCTTCTTTATTATGGTTTTGCCTGTTAACTTTCAGAACACATCATATTAAATTCTTCCTCTAGAAAAGGGAAGGAATAGGTAAAAGTTCAAATGAATTTACCCTGTCGTTATGGTAAAACTGAACCAACCACAGTCATACCCAATATAAGATGTAACATCAATGCAAATCTGTAAATGCCCTTAAATATTTATTAGTCGAAAGGATGCCTCCTTGAAAGCAGACTAAGTGTAATTTTGTTTAGAAATCCTGCTATGTCTTTACTTCTTTAAAAAAAAATTTTTTTTTTGAATAGTTACTGCTTGCATATAGCACACAATTCTAAAGGATAGAGAGTGGAAAGGAAGTCTCTTCCTCCTTGCTACAGTTTTCCTCCCTGGAGGGGAACCATTCTTATCACTGTTGTCTCTCTGGCATCCTTGCAGAAATGTTCCATTTATCTTCAAATGGATGTAGGCTATTCCCTTTTTTTCTCTTTTCACACATCTTATGATGATAGTAACACTGTCGTGCTGCCTCTTTCCTTCACTGAGCAGTATGTTTAAAATACAGAGCTTCCCACATTATCCATTATATAATCTTGCCATACTTTATTTCCCTACCAATGGCCATGTAGATTGTCTATGCTTTTTTTAATAGTGCCACAGTGAATAATTTTGTGCATATATCATTGTGTATATGAGACCAGCTATCCTGCAAATTTCTCTGTGGAGATTTTCTTCCCCCATTGCACCACATTCTGCCTTAGATTGGGCCAGTCAGTTTCTCATTTGGGGAGCAGAAGTGGACTGTTAAGTCATAAACAAATGTACATTTATTACATACCCCTATAGGATAAAAAAAATGTAGGCTTAGGATTTTTCTAATGTTTAGACAAATGCAAAATTAGGAAAAAATATTACTTTAAATCTGACCCTGTATTTATTTCATTCTAGTTGGTTCTACCGCATAGATGTTTTTTAAAAGAAAGAGGAGGAGAAAAAATGAAGGGTGGATAAGGGATTTCCACATCAAAAGAGGCCGAAGTATACATGAAGAGGGCTCCAAGGAAAAGTGTGAACAGCATCTACATAATGTGAAAATGGCCTCCAAAATGGAAAAGAGCAGCAGTTTACAAGTATTAGCTATCACAAAAACTAGACCTAGTGATGAGTAGGGTCAAATGGATCAGAGTCAGTGACTTCTTCAATTTTCTATATTCAACGGTGAACTGGCTGGTGCCATTCATGAAAGCTTCCAACAACTTAATTGAAGGGTAACATTGGTTTTAAATGCCCTGAACACTGGGTCAGCTGCCAGGGCCCCCTGGATCCTTGGCCGTGCATTCCCCACAACCTGTCAGACTCATGATCCGTAACTTCAGAGAAGACAGGGATGGCTGCCAGGTGCTTCTTGGCATACTGTAAGTATCCTGCTTCTCTTTCCCACCTTGTGAGAGGGGGACAGGCAGGCACCCGGCAGGCCAGCCTGCTAGCCTGTCAGCATACACACGTGTGCACACGGTGAGAGCCTCACTTCAGCATGATTAGAACAGCAGGTGCCAGACTGGCCAGTCAAACAGATGCTCTGGGGCAAAGCTTTAAAACCACAGTTGTACAAGACGACTTGAAATGCATACTTAGGAAAACAGTTCATAAACAAGAAAATGCGGACTAACAGATTAAAAGATTCTTTTGGAAACTCCTAGTTTCCTTTGTTACATTACCATTGTGTGATGGAATTTGGAGTGATGGTCATGGTCGTGGTGGCGGTGGTAGGTGAGGGGTGGGCACGGTGGTGGGGATGCTGGTTGTGTGTGTGTGTGTTTTCAACCCTTTACAAAGGAAATGTTATATCACTCCCTGATGTACCATCAGGAGGATATTCACTTTGAGGCAGACACAGCATCCAAATTATAACAGCTACTGGGATGTGATAAAGAGTCGAGGTTAGGATGAGGGAGGAGAAGCTGGCGTTGCCTTAAGGTCCTCCCAAGTGTCTAGAAGGAACAGGAACGTATGTTCCAAATTTTCCCGCACCTCTACACCAGTCCCAGAGATGAGCTTAGACTATGTTAGATTTCCCGTTTCATCACAAGGTTGCTAGACTAATAGAAATTTGAACCAAAAGCAACCTTAAGAGGTCATCTGGTTTGACCTCCTTACTTTGTAAAGAAAGAGGTTGAGGCTCAGAGATTTTCTGTGCAAATCGGATCGTGGACTTAGCGTTCTTTTCTCTACAGCTGCCTCTCTCAGGTCCTGTTATGTACAAGGCCACTTGAAAGGAAAGAGAAATTCCCTGGCTTTCAGAAAAAACCCAAAGGTGTCCCTTGGTCTGTAGCTCAACATCCCTGGATGGGTTGGGCAGAGATGAAGTGTGAAGGCCTTTTGTTTCTAGTGGGGTCACTGTTTGACAGACTATACTCTAAAAATGCCACATACACAATAGCCTCATGTAATCCTGATTGCAAGATACTCTTCTGGGGCATAGTTATCGTGAAATCGTGAAATGAATAGGAAAGTAATGAGTAAGAAATAGCACTTTGGGGTGCCACCTTTTACACATCCCCATTTTATTTAAGATGTGACATACACTAGACAAAGCTATTTGACATCTGCTGTAATGTCGATTTCTTCCCATTGTTTAAGAGATATTCTATGGTGTTGAGCTGTTTACTCGAAACCTGACTCATTCATACCTTTGTTTCTTAGAGGCCTTTTCCCTATCCATCCTATTCCTCATGTCTTTTAGTTTTGTTTGGTTTGGTTTTGAGAGAGAGAGAGAGAACACGCTGGGGTGTAGGAAGGGCAGAGGGAGAGGAAGAGAGAATCCCATGATTCCCACAGAGTACAAAACCCAACATGGGGCTCCATCTCACAGTCCTAAGATCATAACCTGAGCTGAAATCAGGAGTCAGACATTTAACTGGGTGAACCGTCCAGGCTCCCTTTTCGTCATGTTTTTCCTAAGGCACGCTTGCCAACACATACCCAGGAGAAGCTAATCTGAGTGCAGCCTATTTCACTCAAAATGCTTAGTAGTCCTATTTTCTTCTTCTTTTAACCTAATAAAATTGACATGCCATAAAATTCACCACGCAAAAGGGTACGAGTGAGTGAGTGTTAGTATATTCACAGAGTTGTGCAACTATTACCACTATGTAATGGCCGAATCATCCCCCAAAGTTCAAACCCAAGGCCCACGGGCAGTCCCTCCCTAGCCCCTCTCCCTCCCTCTGCTGCACAACCACTAATCTTTCTCTCACTATGCATTTGCCTGTTCTGGACATTTCATATCAATGGAATCATACAGTAGATGTGGTCTTTGTGTCTGGCTTTTTTTTTTTTTCACCTAGCATAATATTTCCAAGGGTCATCCGTGTTGTAGCATGCTTTAGTACATCATTCCTGTTTATGGATGAATACTACTGCATTGTATGGATATGCCACATTTTGTCTATCCATCCATCAACTGGTGGACACTTAGGTTGTTTCTACTTCTTAGTTATTAAGAATAATGCTACTATGAACATTCATGTACAAGTTTGCCTGTGTGTATATGTTTTCATTTCTCCTGGATATATATCTAGCAGTGGAATTGTTGGGTCCTGTGGTGGTAATTCTATGTTCACAGTCATTTTGACCACCTAAGGATGGAAATGCTTTTGAATTTGCCCAGAAGGCCAAGATAGAATAGAGATCAGGCAAGCCCTGGCTTTTGCACTTGGGCACCCATATAGAGTCTTAAAATTGTAGTTACAGAAATGGAGGAGACTGTAGGGATCTAGCATGACTCCATCAGTTTACAAATGAGGAAATGAAGCCTCACTGCTTAATTAGCAATGTTCCCTGGTCACTGTCTCTATTAGGGCTGATATTTGGTTTCTAGCAACAGTGACTCTGAATTGTTTTTTTCCTCTCATTTAAAAAGTGTAGAGACACATGATCTAGGCCATGTGGCCCCAGAAATCCTCTTTCTGCTCTACTGATCCTTGTCACTGGCCTTCAACCTCACATTCCCCTCAGGCCACAGAATGGCCACTGCAGCTCTGGTAATGATACCTGGTTCTAAGCAAGGAAGAGTGGGAAGAAGAAGGGTAAAAATGTACCTTCCAGGTAAGTCAGCCACTTTAAAGATTATGTCAAGTGTCCCGTCCCATCGCCCCCCCCCCCCCCCCCCCCCCCCCCCCCCCCCGCCACCACCACCAATGGCTTCTACTTGTACTTCCTTTTCTGCAGGGAAGGCTGAACAAAGGAGGCTTTTAGATGGGTGCATTATCCAGCCTCCCAACCACTTAGAGGTTCTGTTAGGAAGGAAGAAGTGGAGAATGGACACTATATAGGAAAATGGTAGTTTCCTCCATAGTTAAAGAATGGCTAAGAAGTGACATTGACTAAGATCTTTCTACTCCTCGTCCAGTGCTCTCCAAAGATGTCAGTTTGCAAAGGGCTTCATGAAGCTAAGAGTCCTCATTTTCGGGCACCTTGGTGGCTCAGTGGGTTAAGGCCTCTGCCTTTGGCTCAGGTCAAGATCTCAGGGTCCTGAGATCAAGCCCCACATCAGGCTCTCTGCTCAGCTGGGAGTCTGCTTCCTCCTCTCTCTCTGCCTGCCTCTCTGCCTACTTGTAATCTCTGTCTGTCAAATAAACAAAATCTTTAAAAAAGAAAGTCCTCATTTTCTAAAATAGAGAGCTGAAGACTGAATGAAACATTTCTCGATTCAAATTTCTGAATCAAAATGTTTACTTACTCTTTAGCATTTCTAACTTGTAGTCAACTGAGGACAGCACATGTCTGTTAATTCGAGAGAAATTCTTTTCAATGACCTATAATGAAATGTCCATATTAGGTTGGTCTGATCATGAACATTTATCAGCTAAAGCAATGGGATTTTTTTTTCAGAAATATATTTCACTGGGACTCACAAACCTGATCACTGAGGAGAAAGAACCAAGACTACTTTGATGAGTTGGGTGGGAGGAGAGGGCACCAGGGAGCCCTCCAGGCATGAGCAGCTGTGGGACCACGTGGGACACAGGGAGGAAATTATGGGACACACCTGCTCAGGAGGATATTGGTAGGCATCGGTGACAGATGCAGTCAAAGGGCCAGAGGGCCAGCCTATGCGTGCCAGGGACTCTGTGGGATGCCCACATCCAGAAGTAGCTGGGAATCTGAGATGTCAGCTGAGAGGTATGAACTCTCAGAGGTTAAGACAGGAAGAGTCAGCATTAAGGAGGTAAGATCATTCAAAGTTAATGCAAACTATACCAAAGTGAGCCCGACCTAGAAAAGCAACTTTTCAGGTTCTGCTTTCCTTTAGATCTCTGGGTAAAAAGGCAGGATTTTAGGCTCTCATGTATAGGAAAGAGGAAAGGAAGCAATGTTTACCAAGTGCCTACTATGTGCTGGGAATGTGACTGCAGAGACTATAATGTAGAATGAAGAGATAGCTTAATTATGTCATTTATTGACTTTGGGAACTTAACGGATTATCTCCCTTCTCTAAATCCTTCTATAAAATTCGGGACACCTGGGTGGCTCAGTTGGTTAAGCCGCTGCCTTCAGCCCAGGTCATGATCCCTGGGGTCGATCCAGAACCCTGGGGTCGAGTCCCACATCGGGCTCCTTGCTTGGCAGGGAGCCTGCTTCTCTCTCTGCCTCTGCCTGCCACTCTGTCTACCTGTGCTCACTCTCTCGCTCTCTCTCTGACAAATAAATAAATAAATGAAATCTTAAATCCTTCCATAAAATTGAGTTCTTAATACCTACTTGCTCAGAGTTTTAAATGTCATTAAGATATATACATGTGCTAAGGAAACGATAATCGCCAGTGTTACCGAACGTGTGCTGTTAGTTACACATTTATCTCATTTCACCCTACAGAAACGCTATATAGTTTAAGTGCTTTTAGACCTTTTTTCTTTTTTTTAAGATTTATTTATTTGAGAGAGAGAGAGAGAGAAAGCATGCGCTGCTTGCTTTCAGAATCCTAACGAGTCTCCCCCTTGAGTGCAGAACCCGTAGCAGGGCTCGATCTTAACGACCCTGAGAGCATGACTTGAGCGGAAATCGAAAGTAGGACACTTAACCAACTGAGCCACCCAAGCACCCCCAGTTTAGGTGCTTTTGACTGTGTCCAAAATCACATAAAGATTTGCTTATGAAAGGGTAAGTTTGGGAAATTATTGACTCACATAATCAAAAAGTCCAGGGGCAGATCTTTCAAGCTCTACCCTGACTAATTCTGGAGCCTCTAAATATGGTATCAGCACTTTCTCCTTTATCACTCTCAGGGTTCTGCATTCTTCTGTTCTGGCTTCCGTCTTTGGCAGCCTCTCCCCACGTAGTGGCAACTTTAGACTCCTAGCGCCCTATTGCTAGAGACCCAGAGAAAGGAACATAGACTGGGCAGAACTGTGACACATGTCCATCCCTGAGTCAGTAATGTGGGCAGAGGAAAAGGGACAGTGATAAAACTACCATGTGACTGGCTGTCTCTTCTTTTAGGGAACTGACAGTTTCGAAAACAATTCAGGCTTAGATTAAGCATTTTGCCCCAAATCAGTCTGTTCTAAGTGGAGCACCTGGGTATAAACTCCAAGGATTTCTGACTCCAAAGTGCATGATATTTGCAATACAATGGCAAAAAAGTGATTATAGCCCACTAAAAAGGGGTATCCAGGGCTGCAGCTGAGGATGCATGCCCGATTCAGAGACAAGCAACCCTCAGAGACTCTATCTTGCCCACTGGCTCAAGTCTAAATTCAAAGCCTTAGACCATCTGGCTAACCCCGTTACCTCTCTTTTTACTTTCCAATATTCTCTTGTTACTTTCTACATAAACACTTTGTAATTTTAATTTCTCCAACTAAAAAATGTCATACATCCTCTTCTCCTACCTTCATCATTGCATTTTCCCTTCTCCCTCCCGAGACTATCTTATTTCACTTCTCTCCCCAAAATGCTTTTCAGCTCTTAGAGTTATGCTGAGGTTCCACTTGTTCTCAGAAATCTTTCTTTACTCTGATGCCTCATTTGGCACATTCCTCGCATTTTTGATACACTGAGAGCCCAGTTCTAGCAGCCAGGCCATGTCGGTTTCCATCCTGACAGTTTGAACTTCAGTTTTGGCTATTGCTCATTGGTACTCTATCATGAGTGGGGTTTTTTATTCCATTTTTACCTCCACTATTGGCTTAGTTATGTGTATGTTTTTAGTGGTTACTCTGGGGTTTCTAATTTAAATCTTTAAGTCGCCATCATCTGCCATCAGATAATGCTGTCTCACTTCGTGCACACGGGGAGATTTTTACAGCAGCGTGCTTCCAAAGGCAGGGGGGAAACTAAGGAGAACATATTTATCCACGTATTTACAGTTAGTGTCTCCTCATCTGTTTGGGTGAGTCACATTTCCTTCCACCTGAAAAAGTTCCTTTAACAATTTTGTAGTGCAAATCTCCTGGCATGAATCTCAGCTTTTGTTTGCCTGAAAAAGTCTTTATTCTGCCTCATTTTTGACAGATATTTTTGCTGGATATAGTACTTTTACATAGATGACCTGTTTTCTGCCAGCCCTTTAAAGATGCCATTCCACTGTCCCCAGATTTGTACTGTATGCGCAGTAACTAGTGATTTTCAGCTTTGTTTCCCCATATGCCACGTTCCATTTTTATGTCTAGCTGTTTTTATTGGATGATCCCTTTTTTCTTTTTTTTAAATTAAAAAAAATTTCTTTAAAGACTTTATTTATTTGACAGGGAGAGGGCGCAAGCAAGGGGGAGCAGCAGTGGGAGAGGGAGAAGCAGGTTCTCCCCTTAGTAGGGAGCCTGATGCGGGAATCCATCCCTGGGTCCCGGGATCATGGCTGTGCTGAAGGCAGACACTTAAGTGACTGAGCTACCCCTCCTTTTTTCTTTTTTAAAGAAATGTTATTTAAGGATGGTTGACATACAATGTCATATTATTTTCAGGTGCACAACATAGAGATTCAACACTTCTTTATACTTTGCAATGCTCACCGCTTGCGTGTATTACTGTCTGTCACCATTCAACATATTTCACATGATGTGCTTTGGTATAGTTTCCTATGGGAAACTACTTTGGGATTTTATTCTGCTCCAGATTCATTGAACTTCCTGAATCCGTGAGCTTATAGGTTTTATCGAAATCATACAACTGTCCACCACAATTTCTTCAAATATTCTTCCGTCCCCCACTTCATTCTGGGATTCTAATGACATTATTTTAGACTTTTTTTTTTTAAGATTTTATTTGTTTATTTGACAGAGAGAGAGAGAGAGAGATATCACAAGTAGGCAGAGGGGTGGGAAGCAGGCTCCCCACGGAGTGGAGAGCCCAATGCGGGGCTCGATCCCAGGACCCTGAGATCATGGCCCAAGCTGAAGGCAGAGGCTTAACCCACTGAGCCACCCAGGCACCCCGTATTTTAGACTTCTTGACATAGTCTCATAGTCTATTGATGATTCGTTCATTTTTTTAAAAAGATTTATTGATTTATCTTGGAGAGAGAGAGAAAAGCTCAAGCAGACTCCTCACTGAGGGTGAAGCCCAAGGCAGGGCTCCAGCTCGTAATACTGAGATCAGGACCTGAACCAAAACCAAGAGTCTGATGTTTAACCGACTGCGCCATTCAGGTGCCCCAGATCTGTTCCTTTTTTGTTCAGACTTTTCTCTCTGTGCTTCAGTTTTGACAGCCGTGCCTTCAAAAGCTGATGTTTTCTGCAGTGTCTGATCAGCAGCTAATTTCATACAAGTATTTTTCATCTCAGATATTATATTTTTAATTTCTAGTTCTATTTTTGTCTTTTAAAAATTTTCTATTTCTCAGGGTGCCTGGGTGGCCAGTCGGTTAAGTGTCTGACTTCTGCTCAGGTCATGATCCCAGCGTCCTGGGATCGAGCCCATTTCTCTCTTTGTGTCCATGCTTTCCTCTACCTTCTTGAATGAGTGGCATATATTTAGACCAGCGGCTTTATGGGCCTTGTCTTCATCATCTTTGTCATTTCTAGTCTCTTTCTATGATTTATTTTCTTCGTGATTATGGGCCACACTTTCCTGCTTCTCTGTAACTTTTGATTGAATGGCTGACATGGTGAGTTTTACACTGTTGAGTGCTGGATATGTTGTAGTTCTTTAAATGTGGTTGGACTTGATCTTGGCACACAATGACATTACTTGGAATTGGCTGGATCTTTTCAAAGCTTGCTTTTAAGCTTTACCAGGGCAGGTTCAAAGCACTCTTTGGTCTAGGGATAATTTAACCTCACTATGAAGGCAATGCCTTTGAGGCATTTCCATTCCAGGCAATAGGAACACAAATCATTCCTAGCCCTGTGTGAGCTCAAGGAATTGTTTGGTCTGCTGCTTTCCAGTTGTTCCCTCCCTAATCTTGAGTAATTTCTAATTTTGCCTGTGCATATCAATTCTCAGCAAGCCTACAGAGGGCCTCTCTGCGGATCTCCAGAGCCCCCTCCGTGAAGTTCCTCCCATGTCCGTGTACTGCCTTATAGTTCCCCCTGACTTGGGTGCTCTGAATTCTGCTTTCTCTCTGCTCAACTCAGTGCACCCACCAAGCTCTGTTTGGGTGCCCCTCCCTGCACTGCAGCCCCCAATTCTGTTGGGGCAACCATAAGCTAACTTCATGTGTTTCCCTTTCTTCAAGGGTTACTGTCATGCATCGCCTGTTGTCCAATGTCCTGAGAATCATTGTTTAATACACTGTGCCCCCCCTTTTTCAGTTATTGTGGTCAGGAAGATAAGTCCAACTCCTCCTGCTCCATCTCAGCCAGAAGTAGAATTCTTCTCTTCATTTTTTCAATCAAAATGTGTTTTCTTTCCTTCTATCTACCGATTCTCTTAGTGTCTTTCCTGTTTATTTGTTTCTGCATTTCCTTTAATTTGGACTTCATTTATAATTTTTTCTTTATCTTTTTTTCAGTTCTTTCACAGATTTATAAGTAGTTCTCCAAGAATCTCATTTCAGAGTTTTTCTAATTTTAACATATTCTTTTCCTTTTGTATTTGTGACTTTTTGCTTGACTTTTTCTTTTGTTAGCTAATTTGAAATTTTAAATTATAGTCTCCACCAGTTTGTATCTGTTGTCTTTCTAGCATATTCCCATCATCTGCAGAGACACTATTCTGTTCCTAATTCTTCCTGATTTTATTAATAATTTTGTATAGATTTGACCATGATCCTTTTTTGTTGCCCATGCTTAAGTGAAAGGAGTTTTATCCTGGTTTTAGGAGTAAGAGAAAGGCCAGGATAGCTTTAAGAGCTGCGTGGCTCTATAGCTCCCCCTTCAGAAACCACTCTACGTCAGAGATCTTTAATACTTCCTCTGGTTTTACTGGGATTCTTTTTCCTTCACTGTTAGTAATCCTATCATCAGTATAGTGGAGTCCTCTTCCAGAAGTTTGCAGTCCCTGTAAGGCTTGTTCTTAAAGGAAACTTTGATTTTCTCATTTGAGAATTCATTTAGTTAGCTTCTTGGTCTGTTTTTTGATGGGGGCTGGCGGGGACCAATGGTCCCAGGCAGATTCAGACTTATGGTCCCACCTCAATGACCTTCCAGATCTTCCAGGATCCAATCATGTCTAAAGTCATGTAGTTTTGACTGTCATGTTTCTATTTCATCACCCATTTACTTCAACAAATGTTTATAGGGTACCCACTATGCACGACACTGTGCTCAAGTTAAAAATATGAATAAACAGACTCTAGCCTACAAGGAGTTAGCTGGGAAGGCAAATATAGACACAATTAGGCACAGCCAGGCTGTGGCCACTGCTGTGAAGATGCTAGAGAATAAGAGCAATGTCCACAATAGCCCAGATACAGAATGAGCCTGGATGTCCATCGACAGATGAATGGGTAAAGAAGATGTGGTGTGTATATATATATATATACAATGGAATACTATGCAGCCATCAAAAGGTATGAAATCTTGCTGTTTGCAATGATGTGGATAGGACTAGAGGGTATTATGCTAAGTGAAACAAGTCAGTCAGAGAAAGACAAATACCACATGATCTTTCGTATGTGGAATTTAAGAAACAAAGCAGATTAAACATAGGGGAAGGGACGGAAAAATAAAATAAGATGAAAACAGAGAGAGAGGCAAACCATAAGTGATGCTTAACTCTAGGAAACAAACTGAGGGCTGCCAGAAGGGAGGGGGGTGAGGGATGGGGCAACTGGGTGATGAATATTAAGGAGGACACTTGTTGTGGTGAGCACTGGGTGTTATATGCGGCTGGTGAGTCACTAAATTCTACCCCTGAAACAAACGAACAAACAAATGGATGCTATGGAAACACAGCGATGACACTGACTAATTCTTATTGGTTTGAAATCAGGGCAATTTTCCTAAAGAAGCAACACTTACATCCCCCCAAACTGGAAGGTCTAATGTGATCCACCTAATAATATGAACCAAGGTTCTTGTAGGAGGGTGGACTGATTTAAACAATAGCTTTGAAATAGCCGAGCTGTGTCATTCAAGAACCCATGGTGTGGCGATTAGAGCTGCACGCTTCTCGTCGCCGTCAGCCTAGCCTCCTCTTTTATCTGTTTTCCTCTTCCCCTGGCAATGCTGACAGTTCTCTGGGAGGAAGACAGGATGGCTGGGGCTTGGTGTAGATCCTATCTCGCTCTCTTCATGGGAGACACAGCAGATTATAGCTTTCCCTTAGTCCTGTACTAAGCAGTCCTGCTCTCCTGACCTGTGATGTTCACCACCCCCCCCCCCCCGAGCCCTGCACCACCCCATCACCTGGGGAGACTCGTAGGCTGGTGAAGGAGCCAGGCTGGCATTTCACACAATCAAGTCCCTTTGTTTGGATCTGCTCATAAAGCCAATGGGTTGATGTGTGTGCTGGCGCAGGAGGAGGGCAGGCTGCCATCTACCCAGCTTCTACCCACAGCACTTTTGGGGGGCAGATCTTCATTATACAGTACCAATGTGTGTGTCTCACTTCTATTCATAAGAATGGGGTTTTTTTTTAAGTGTTGAGTCCTGTATTCAATTATGCAAGGTTTCAACTAGAAATTTCTTCAAAAACATAGAAGATGTGGTTATTTTTTGCAGTATTTTCTGGTCTGTGATGCTGTTGCCTCCTACAGAACCAGAAGCTCAAAAGTAACATGTGAGGCCAGGCAGGAGGTGGGAAAAAGGAAGATGTGGCCAAAGAAGGCCTTCTCTCTGGGAGCCCCAGTACTGACCTTCCAGAAAGGAGAGCCTGCTAAGGATAAACACACCCCAAAGCTAAAAGAGAAGAAAGAGGAAGATAATTCAAAGTCCTGGAGGTAAGGAGTTAGCAGCCTTCCCACCTGCTTCTCACCCTGGCCCTTCTGGGGACCCCACTATCCCTATGCCAGCTCCCCTACCCTAGCCTTCAGGCCAGTCACTGCCAGATCACCACTGCTCCTACAATCTAGGGGTTCACTGACACCCCCAATTCCTCACCAGGTGGGGAGCCCCTTTGCATGACAGTTCCATAAGATGATCTTAGAAACTTCACTAAAGAAGTTAGAAACTTTAAAGCTTAGAAGCAAAAGACTTACGAGCTACAAGATTCTTTTTTGAGAAAGAAAGAGAGTGGGGGAGGGGCCGAGAGAGGAGAGAGAGAAAATCTCTAGCAGATTCCATGTTGAGTGCAGAGCCTGATGTAGGGCTTGATCCCAGGACCCTGAGAACATGACCTGATTTGAAATTAAGAGTCGGATGCTTAACCGACTGAGCCCCCTGGGTACCCTGAGCTACAAGATTCTTGTCCTAACTCAACTGTCTTGCAGCTTGGCTCAGCTGGCACAACCCACTCGCCCCCCCCACCCATGTATTCCTTACTTCAACCCTGCCTGAGCTGGCCACTGAGCAGAGAGACTCAGTCATTTGGGATATAGTGGACCTGAGACAAAACCCTCTGTCCCCCCAGGTACTGGCTTCCTTCTTTCTCTCTCACTTCCGGGCGTGGCCTGAGGTGGGACCTCTGGAATTTCTATTGTGTTCTCTCAGGGATCTCTGAGCCAGTGGTGGAGAAGACACTTCCCCCTTGGACAATCACTATTCCTCTTCTGGGCTTTAAACCTTCAGCTCTGTGACCTTGACCTGGTATTCTTCCCCCACCGTCATTCCTTTTCTCCTGGTGATATCCAGCCTTCTACACACACAGCTGACTGATTGTTCATGATAAGTACATCCTTCCCTAAGATCCCTCCATTCATCCCCAGTGGCACGGGCTGGAGTTTGGAACTGATTATGCTACAGTTATGGGGACTTCGGTGGAGCACCCTGGTTTCCGGGAACACATCTACCCTGCAGGGGCATGGATAACCAGAATCTTTTCATATCCTGGTTTTGACTCATTTTTAAACCATTCACTAAGTCCCTAGTTCCTTCGGAGTGGTTTCTCTAGTTTGTAGCTCCTAGGTCCAGCAATAAGGGAAAAAGCTCTTTTGCTAAAGGTTCTGTCCACTAGCGTGTCAAGCAGCTCTGGTGATAATCAGGCATCATTCTGATTTCAAACTGTGGGACTTGGCAAGTTACTTAACCTCTCTGGGTTTTAGTTTCTGCATCTCTAAAATAGGAACCGTCATTATGCCGGTTCCGTGAAGTGACATACACATGCAGCTCCTAGAATAGTGCCTGCCACACAGCAGGCTTGATACCATTATTGGCTGTGGTCTGTGGTCACCAACTCTGGAGAGCATTAAAGACAGTGCAGGGGCGCCTGGGTGTCTCAGTGGGTTAAAGCCTCTGCCTTGGGCTCAGGTCATGATCCCAGGGTCCTGGGATTGAGCCCCACATCGGTCTCTCTGCTCAGCGGGGAGCCTGCTTCCTCTTCTCTCTCTGCCTGCCTCTCTGCCTGCTTGTGATCTCTGTCTGTCAAATAAATAAATAAAATCTTAAAAAAAAATAAAGAGAATGCAGGAAAACTGTCATCTCTTAGAGGGACCGTCTAGGCAAGCCTCCTGTCCATCTCCTCAAGAGGCATGGCGCTCAGGTCAGAGAGCAGGAAGAGGGTGACAATCTGCACGCACACGTGCACAGTAGCTGCACGAGGAGAAGTCATAGACATGTGGGTCTCATTCTGGGTGCTTCCAAAGTGTGAGGTTGATCTCTCTTGCTCAGCCTGTGGTGCTGGCAGGATGGGCAAGTTTTTGCGGTCTCCAGAAGGCCAGCGCGCTCTGTACCCACCGTTGAGATCAGAAGTGGCATTATAAACAGTACAAGAAAGCCCATTTGGGCACAGCCCTGAAGGCCAACCCTTTTGGAGGCGTTTCCCACACAAAGGACTTGTGCTGGAAAAAGTAGGGGTTGAAGCCAAACAGCCAGATTCTGCCATCAGGAAGTATGTCAGGGTCCAGCTGAGCAAAAATGCCCAAAACAAAATGAACAAACAAACAAACAAAACCCACAGCCTTAGTACCCAATGACAGTTTTTCTAATTTTATTGAGGAAAATGAACAAGTCTGGTTGTTGGATTGAACAGGTTCTGGTTGCTGGATTGGGATGGAAAAGTCATGCTGTCAGTGACATTCCTGGAGACTTAAGGATGTCAACGTAGCCATGTCTCTCTCTCGGCCTCATAGAAGGCAAGAAGGAACGACCAAGAACATAGGGTTGGTGGTGCACAACGACAGTAATAAATATTCATACACCAAAAAACACACACAAAAAAACAGACCAAGTGTGAGGTTGAGCCATGTGGGATTGCTGGAGCTTGGGGAGAAAACCACAGATTCCTGTTGGTCCCACTTTTAGCCTCAAGCAGAGAACTGGGCAAAGGAGGATTCCCAGCTCTTCTCACTTCGCAGTTTCTCCTGATGACTCCTCCGGCAGGACAGAGTCTCTGCATCCAGACTGGCACCTCCAACATGAAACTGCCTACTCTTTGCTGGGGAACTCATTAAAATGCAGAATCTGACTCAGTCAGTGGGGTGGGGCCAGCGATTCTATATTTCCAACAGGCAAGCTGGGGATGCCTCTGCCACCAGACCATCCCGTGCGGAGCAGGCTCTAGAACGTCGTCGGTAGAGCTGTAACGCATTCCAGCTCTGAGGATGGCAGAACGAATCTTTCCCATGCAACATTAGCATACTAAAAACAAAATAAAACCAAGTTGCAGCCAGTTGTGCGTATAACATCCCTGTCCCATTTCCCCACCCCCACCACACGGGTCTGGAGAGTTCCATACCCACTTTGTTGTTGTTCTTGTAAACCCACCAAGCCTATAAAAAAGGGAATTTTTTCTTTCCTTTCTTCACTGATCCGTCATTCACCAGATCTTTCCTGAGCCTCTACCATGTCAGAGGTACTGTGTAACGAAGAAAAATTTCAATCCAGGCTTCATACTGTGGCAGGAGTAATTGTTGGAAAGGAAATCTGACCCTATGATTTCTCTTCTTAAAATTCTGTTTCTGCAAATATAAAGTGCTAGTGCCCTAATATGGCCCTTCAGATACCTGCTGAAAGTCAGCTTGTCCTCTCACAGTCCACTTACTCTACCTCAAGCCCTGCCCAGTTCTAGAAACCAGTCCCCACAGTCTCCTGTTGAGCGGCTCTGAGCTTTGGCACCTGCTCCCTCCCTTTTCCTACAGACCATCTATAGAATCCAATCTAATATTCATGGCTCACTTACCTGCTTCCAGATATGATTCCCCACCTCTCCTTTTAGGAATTCTTTTGTGAACACCAGGTAGATTTCGTGCACCCGCCCTCTTCTGACAATTTTACGTTGAAATTCCGGTTCTCTCTTGGCTAAACTTGAAGTTTCTTAAGCGTAGAGAAATGTCTCAACCATTTCCCCATCGGCCACTTTTTGCTGAACTGCATTTTGGTATTAAGTACTATGCGTCCTGGTAGGAACTCCTTGCTGGCAGGTCTCTCCATCCGAGATGCCCATGGACTATGACCTGCTTCCAAGTCATTAGTTTTGGCCTCACAGCAGCTGGTGAAGGGCTGGGCGACAGACTGCTGAGGAATGAAAAATGTTCCAGGGTGAACGTGCGTCATCCGTGCTATGTGGCTTTTACAGCCCAGCTGTTGGGACAGGATCAATTAAAACCCTGTCAGTGCAGGGTGAGGAGAACACAAAGTAGGCAAGAGAAAGACAGGAGGGAAGAGTGCTGATGTCTAAAGCCAAGCACTTAGAGACAGAGAGGGTCAGGAATTTTAGATCTGTCCCTGCCCTGGAAATGTCTCAACTTTGGATATAATGCAATGAAAAAGGAATCTAAATGCTTTGCACCTTCTAAACTGGTTCTACCTTGCTTTGCCTAATGTTTGGCATGGCTAATTTTTCCTAATTTGACAGTTTTGTAAACCATTTCATTTTACGTCTTTGGATTGCTAAAAATCCATTCCTCCAAAGGGTTTTGGAAAATATTTAATTTTCTTGCTCCACTCTTGAAATCACAGCCCCCCTTCAAAAACCGCACACACATGCACATCCCAACAACAACACAAAACAAATATTTCTTTTTCCCTTATTAGACACATTATGCATTTTTAAAATTTGTGTGACAGAGAGATCACAAGTAGGCAGAGAGGCAGGCAGAGGGAGAGGGGGAAGCAGGCTCCCTGCTGAGCAAAGAGCCCGATGTGGGGCTCGATCCCGGGACCCTGAGATCATGACCTGAGCTGAAGGCAGAGGCTTAACCAACTGAGCCACCCAGGCACCCCACATTATGCATTTTTACTGTAGAAAGACATATACATGTAAGTGAAAAGATCATTTCACTCGGTCCCACCATTTGTAGATAACCAGTTCATACCTAGTGCTCTTTCCAGATTTATTTCCACGCACATAGCTACAATTAAATATTCTTACAAAAATACGATCATACTATGACTACCATTCATAATGGTATCTTGATGTCAATTAAATACATATCTTATGTGGTATCTATACAGGTCTCTATGATTAAGAGATTAAATCTCTACAATAAAGAGATTAAAATGCATAGCCTCACACTGCATGGATCTACCAAAATTTATTTAATTCCCTGTCACTGGAAATTTCTGTTTCACTAATTTTTTAGGCATCTTGGAAGCAATACCTAAACAGTTTTTACTTGTGTCTCTGGCATCATTTTTCTTTAGGATAAAGTCCAAGACATGGAATTTTTGGAAGTCGAAGAGATTTGCAGCCTTTTAAAGGTTTTTACAACAATGTCTTTAAGGTGAATCTGTTACATCTTGCTTCCTACGAATTGCTCTGTGTAGCTAATGCCCAGTCGATAGCTCTGAGCTCCGGGGAGCCCTGCCAGGTGGCCTCATCAATACGTGTGCCCAGTGTGTCTGCCCCAAGACAGCTGAGCCGCTGAGACAGGCCTGGAATTCAAATACTCTCTTGGCACAATAGGGGCAATCTGGAATATCCTTTACTTGAGGGCTCTTTTCCCCAGGAATCCAGATGAGGGCAATCTCTCTGCCAATCCCTGAGAATTTTCCTGATTCAGAAGCTATTCTGGGTTTAAACTTCTGCAAAGTGTATTTTCCCTGGATTCATGTTTTGCTATGGAATCCAGTTCTTTTTCAAGTGCTTCTCCCACGCTTCCTATCATCTCTGCAGCATCATCCTTTTCTACAACTTCAGGTGTAATCCCATCTTCTGTTTCCATTCTGGTTTCAAGTCCTGGAAAGAGGAAGTGGCAGTCTGGAATTCTCCTGCCCAGATGATTGGTGAATAAGCCTGCTCGTGTCCCAGTCTCCAGTCCGGACTTGGATGCTGCCTACTGCAGTAATGTGCCTTATGACATCTGGGGCAGGTCTGGGGCACAGAGAGCCACAGGCCCTGCAGAGAGGAACACCAGACTCCAGCTGGAGACACCAGGATTTTCCTGTCTGTGGGGGATGAATCTCAGAAGGGGGCTCAGATGAGTAAAACTTTTTCTTGGGTAGCTGATTCCTAAAAACTCACAGCTGGCTTAGCCCCATGGCTCTGGTTAGCAGAGGAGAAAGAGGCCTCAGTGGAAGGCATCATGGTGAGGCTGCACAGGGGCACACACACTTGCATCACAAAAGGATGTGGTGCCCCAGCTCACAGGCCAGTGGATGCCCCACCCCTGGCCCCACTGGCCCCGCAGGCCCCCACCAATCTCATGCAGAACTGCCCCCTAACTGGCTGCCAGGCCAGCACGGCCTCTTCCCCAAGCCCTGCTCCGCCGACCACTGAAATCCTTCAATATATTCATAACAGCTGTTTTTAAATCTTTGTCTCATACTGACATTTTAAAAAATCTGTCATTTCTGGCTCTCTTTCTATTGTCTTGATTTCCCCCCCCCC